>VKOC01000001.1:27410736-27423263 GCA_009364415.1 Spea multiplicata
CTTGAGTAAAACTTTTCTGAAGAAGCCTTCTCAAACTGTCCAGTACAAACTGTTGTCATCTTGGCCTTACGTTTTTATTTTTGTAAAGTGCCGCTTTATTGCTAAAGCTAATTAAAGTGTTTGCTAATCCCCCACTTGTTATTAATATTAGTATTTTTTGTCAGATAAAGTTCTTCCAAATTAAGTTTGCTCCTCTATGTGCTTTTGCTGATGACAAAAAAATGAGACTCAATGACATAGTGATTACAAATTATATTATCAATACCTTCATCAATTACCTTACCAGGGGTTACCTGTAATGAATCGAATCTTCACATCCTGCCAGTGAGACGTACTATGACATCATAAGAATGTTTATCCTGTGTTGTCTTCACACTATTTTTATGTTAACATACTCAAATGAAATCACAAGAGAGTTTACGTTTTTGTTGAAAAACATTTTTTTATTTAAGTTATAAGAGAAAATAGTACAGTGACAAGGAAGGAAACAAAGAACCTTTAGTGCAATTAAACAGCCCTAAAGGGAAAAAATCCTTCCAGAATTAGTCTGCAGTCCACATCCTAGTGATCCAGAGGAAGGCAAAAAAACTTTGAGGACAAAGATTGTCCATGTATTCCAAGCCAAAAATTCCTTCCTGACCCCTGGAAATGGCGATCGGTTACTTTTCCCTGGATCAGGAATGGACCGCAGAACCCTCCCTGTAGGGGAAGAACAACTTAAGTCACCAATTGATGGGGGAAGGGGCACTGTTAAGTGCACGGTATTTTCAAAACAGATAGAACAAAAAAATTGGGTGCTTGTCTGATGCAGTTTGCTCAATAAAATTAAAAAATCATCACTCAAAAAAAAAATAAAATAGCACGTGTGGGGTGAAAGAAACAGCGCATACTTGATAAAGAGCTCCATCCTTGAAGCCCCAGCCCTTTCGGATGATGTAATAAATACTGCATTCACTGCACACTAGGGCCGGGGCTAGTATGGCCATGGTGAACACCAGGCCCCCTCCTTCCTTTCTTTTGAGGGCTGCATTAACTGAAGGGATAGGTTGCCTCTTCTTTCCTGGATCTTCCTGGACCCTCCCTGCAAGGGAAGGACCACTGAAATCACCAATTGAAGGGGGAGGGGCACTCTGAAGTGCTCCCCCCACCAGAAAAACTCTTCGTTCCATCATGGCATTTTAAAAACAAAAAGAAAAAAAATCCCGGTGCTCATCTGATGCAGTTTGATCAACGAAATGAAAAATCATCACTCAAAAAAAAAATTTCATGTGTGTAGTGAACGAAACCGTGCAGAGTTGATAAAGAGCTCCATCCTTGAAGCCCCAGCCCTTTAGGCCTGTGTAATAAACATTGCATGCACCGCACACCAGGGCTGGGGCTAGTAGGGCCACGGTGAACACCAGGAGCCTTCTTCTTTTCTTTTGGGGGCTGCACTCACTGAAGGCATAGGTGGCCTCTTCTTTTCCATCTCAGCCAGGACCCCTACGGGAAGGCCGGATCTTCCTGGACCCTCCCTGCAAGGGTAAGGACCACTGAAGTCGCCAATTGAAGGGGGAGGGGCACTCTGAAGTGCTCCCCCCCCTCACCAGAAAAACTCTTCATTCCATCATGGCATTTTTAAAACAAAAAGTAAAAAAAATCCCGGTGCTCGCCTGATGCAGTTTGATCAATGAAATTAAAAAATCATCACTCAAAAAAAATAGCATGTGCGCTGTGAAGGAAACGGTGCAGCTGTTGAGATAAATAGCTCCATTATTGAAGCCCCAGCCCTTTAGACTGGTGTGATAAACATTGCATGCTCTGCACACCAAGTCAAAGGGCCGCGGCTAGTGACAAATAAAAATAAAAGTGCTTAGAGGGGTCCAGGGTGCCAAGTGCAAAACTCAAAAAGTTACAATTACCTCCCATGTACTGCAGCCAGACTCGGACCATAGACTGGAGCCACCTAGCAATCTCTGGCCTTCCATCTAACTCTGCAAAACTCAAGGCAAAAAGGATGAGAAGAGGACCTCTTAAGACATTGCTGGTGTAGTTAAAAAGATCTTCTATCCCAACTGGCCTCACACACTGCAGGCACCTGCTTGGTCTATTATGACAGCAAGCATTATGATGCAGTGTGGGTGTGGCTTTAACAAACCCTTATATGGTTACCTGCTAAGCTAAGTGGGTGTGGCTCTAACATGCCTTATATGGTTACCTGCTACACTTTATAACGTAAAGTGGGTGTGGCTCTAACATGCCTTATATGGAAAAACTGCATCTAGGCGTGGCTGTAGTGTCTCTTAACTGAGGAAATAAAATATTTCTTTTAACCCATTGTTGCCCAGTTAATGTCCTATATGGTGAGTGCAATTCTCCAGAGTTCTGTATGGCCCTAGGTTTCCATATACAAACCCACAGATACATTACATAATTAATTATTAAAAGCTCCAGCTTTGCTATGTGGCTTTTTTATTATAAAAGCAGAGCAACAACGTTAAGATTAAACCAGACACACATTTTAGATTCATATTTACCGTTTAGTTTTCTGTGTGTGCTTTTACCGGAACCTTTATATTTTATTTGCATGAATAGATTATTATATTATAATTCACATTAATACTGCATGCTAAATAAAATACTTCTGCTTATGAGTAAATGCTGCTGCTTGCCACTAAGACTAAAATTCTATAACTTCCATACATTTCGATAAAGATGATTATTAACAGTGAAACATGCTTGGTTAACCTCTGTGAATGTGCTACTCTAACCAAAGCCTTTAACCCCTTCGTGACAATCGCTGATTTTAATTTTTGTACCCTTCGTGACAATGGCTGTGTTAACATTTCTGCAGTGCTCGTGTTTAGCTGTAATCTTCTTCATTCACGTTTACAGAACCCACACAAGTTATATATTGTTTTTTTCAGGACAAGAAGGACTTTCTTTAGATGTCATTATTTTGATTGTCAAGCCTTGTGCTTAATATTCTTAAACAACGTGAAGCATGGTGGATTTATGAATTGGATACATTATTTCCAAATGGACTCAATAGGGAATTAGATTTAATGCCATTTTTGTGAGCCTATGGCCATACCAGCCTGAGTACACTGCTCTTGTCTGACCTCGGGAGCTAAGCAAGGTTGGGCCTGGTTAGTACCTGGATGGCAGACTACTTTGGAATACCAGGTGTCATAGGCTTTTTAATTTGTGTGAAAGCCATGCTCAAATATGAGATATTTAGGATGATTATGATTTAAATTATTTTGGAAAAATATATTTTTACATAATGACATTCTTATATATATTTATATACGTAAGCATTATCCTTTATCTCTTTTAGATGCTTTTTATTTCAGCTCGGCTGATTGTTATTCTGGGACGCAGCTGGTTTATTTAATGCTTCTTTGTAGCTTTTTGAGATGATGAAATATTTGAGTGGTGCAGCTGCGTTGACAGACCGATCTTCAATATCGTATATTATTATGCTACAATTTTGTTATAGTAATATTTCTGGATTATAGTGTGTCTGTATTTGTAGTGCAGTGTTGATTTTAAACTAGTGTACACTTTTTTGGTATGATAACACAGATATATTTGTAGTATATTTTTCACAATTGATACTTTCACTTTCATATTTATTCAGATTTTTTATATAATGATAATATATTTATTTATATATACGCATTGACTGGCTATTTCTGCACTGTCACTTTATATATATAGACGATATATCGCACTTAGCTTGTTAGGTAGGGTCGTGTGTCTGACCCCTTAATTACCTGTTTTGCATAAATATGTGCACTTGGCTTGAGAAAGACCTGTGTGTCGAAACGTTGCCTGTGTGAAATAAACTCACCTTACCACTTGAGTGCTGAGCCTTTGCTTCTTTATTTTGGAACTACATATGTAAGACTTACTGGTCTGTAGTTTTTAGTGTCTTCCCTGCTAACCTTTTTGGTTATGTTTTTTGCCAGGACGCTCTGAAGCTCTTTAATCACTGGGTGTATCCCATTGGGTCCCTTGTATTTGTTTTTTGCTTTGATGAGTATATAAGTAGAACTTGTTCCTCTGTAAACACACACGCTTTACCAATTTCCCTCTTTCACCTTTCTAACTTCCCTTCACTTTCCTCTGTAAAAAGCAGAACAGAAGTATTTATTTTGGCAGCTGGCTAGATCTTTATCTTCATTTACATAATTCCTTTTATTTGTCTTTAATCATTCCCGGTTTGTGCTTTCATCTTTTTTTTTTTATTTATAAATCTAAAAAATATGTTATCACCCTCCTTTGTTAACCTGGCAGTTTTCTCTGCTGTGCTCTGGCACATCCAAATAATATGTTTGTCTCCTTAAGGTTGGTCTTCCTTGTTCTGAGTCTGCTTCTAGTTCCTAAAAGCTAGCTTCTTCCCCTTCGATATTTTGTACCACTGTGATTTCCATTTTGTTTTAGACTTGTAAATATTTCCGCGTTATGCAGCAGTCGGGCCGCAGCATCAATTGTGAAAAATATACTACAAATATATCTGTGTTATCATTGTACTGCAGTTATTTTTGTACGGAAGTACAAATGCAGTACATTGAAGTAAAACGGTAGGTTTGCAATATAAATAAAAAGTGCGGTAAATGTGCAGTAAAACTGCAGTACAGTGAAGTACAAATGCAGTAAAAGTGCACTAATACTGCAGTAAAAGTGCAGTATAGCAGTTTTTTCCTGTCCAAAAAACTGTAGTATTACTTCAGAAAAACTGCAGTAATTTTTTGTAAGGGCATGAGTAGTATGTTACATTTTTAACATTTGCTTAACCAGAAAGGACCTAAACGCTAACTCAAAGCTGGTGTATCCAACAAAAACTTTTCCTGACATCTCTATGAATTAGTTCATTAGTGTGAATTGGGTTTTTCAGTGTTTACCCACTCTGAGAAGCTGTGCTAAAAGTTTTGGGGTCTTGACTTACATTTCCAAGATTATTTTTTTTCCAAATATAACCCAGGTACAATAAATATGCTAAACCGAGAGAAAAATCTTACTTTTCAAATAAAACAATATCCGGGAGCCATAAACTCTCTGATGGAACTCTAATGTAAGTAATTCCACCATAGTCCTTAGGATTCCATTTTAGCTTCAGATCCATCCATTCCTATGGTATAAATGAAATACACTAAATAAGGTAGATAAAACTGTTATCATTTATTAAATTGTAGAGGCTTTCCTCTAGTTTAAAGTAATACAAGCAAACATTAGTGTGAATTGGGTTTTTCAGTGCTTTGCAGGTATATACTGTATTGTATTGTGACCTTCTGCCCTAGTGGCTAGAATCAACATAATGTAAAGAAACACAAAACAGTTGAATAGAAGCACTTTTATTTACATTCATGGAAAAGAAAGTAGTAACCGTATAATACAATAGTAATGCTTCAGTGAAGTGCAGGATTTTTACATGTATAAAGCTACATTTAATTGTTAGAAATCAAAATTGATGGGATGCTGTGGCATACTTGTATGCTGTACTACTTTGTCATGATATGTCTAAATTGTTTGCCTTTCATATGATCACTGGTTTGTGTGATTAAAGTTAGATTCAGACATTAGTGCTGTTTACCCACATTCTCAATGCCGGGGTAAATATTAAAACCGATCCTGTAATAGAAACAGAGAGGAACAGCCAAAGGAAGATGCGATCGAGTACTTGAGCAACAAATTTCCAGTCCAGCACAACCTGAAAATGAAAAAAATATAACTATTATACCAATGCATGTCATGAAATATTTTGCTTTAGATATTAAAAAATCTTTTCATTTTGAACGTTTGATTTCACTTATTCAATAATTAGATATTCAATGCCAGTTAAGGCAACCAAATGTGGCTGAAACCCATTAATGGCCTGTACAAGACCTGTGATCTGGGCAGAGAGTGCTTGTTGTTGTAATTAATTGGACTGCCAGGAACTATTACACCTTTTTTGCCCAAACAGTACAGATTTAAATAATACAAGCACACACAATGGTGGTGTTACTCACCTGTCGAATAAAATGCTCCTTTTTCACATGAGTGGAAATATATTTAATAGAATCGGCAGCCTTTTCCAAGAAAGCAATCAATACTTTTTCTCCATCATTTGCCTGTATTTGTTTCCTTTTGCTGGATGGCTTTGATTTTGCACATTGGACCGTTTCTGAATCCAAGAAGGAGAATTGATCAACTTGACCTTTCATGCATAGTAGTTTGGGGAGTTTTTGCAAAAACAGTGTTTTCACCCAGGGAGCCATCGGATGGTAGGTGGCAGAAGAACGATGGTGGACATTAATTACAAAGACTGTAACAATTATTGACAGGGTTACAAATATCATGATAAATAGTAGGTACTCTCCAATCAATGGAATTACTTTTGAAGAGGAAGGAATTATCTCTTCAATGACGAGTAGGAAAACTGTAAGTGAAACAAGTACAGATGTAGACAGTGAGAGTTTTTCTCCTTCATCAGATGGCAAGTAAAACACCAGAACAGTTAGAAATGAGAGTCCAAGGCAAGGAACTATTAGAAAAAGAGTATAAAATAAAGGAAGACGCCTCAAAACAAAAGAATACGTGATGTAGGGATATGAGTAAATCCCATCTTTTCTCATTCCTTTCAGACCTGTAGCATTTAGGATGTCCCATTCACCATTGTCAAAGAAGTCCTTCCTGTCTACATTTGCATCCAGAAGAATCAGGTCCACCATATTCCCATCATATGTCCATGATCCAAATTTCATAGAGCAGTTTTGCCGGTCAAACGGAAAATAAGTCACATCCATTGTGCAGGAACTTTTATAACTGGCTGGTGGTGTCCATATGACTGTTCCATCATATCTTATTATTGCTTTTGTCATAAGTGAGCCTTCAAAACGTCCATCCGCACTTAAAAGGGGAAACATAAGTATGATAAGGCATCAATTTGTTCAAAACATTTGGTTCAAAACATGTCAAAGATGCTTATAATGGACATCTGGTATATTCATATTATATTCTAGAACTGACTGTCCTAGAACTACCATCAGACAGACCTCATGTTTGGGGTCTGTTACCACAGTTTGTTTGTCTTACCCCTGTTGGAGAGTTTACCCACTCTGAGAAGCTGTGCTAAAAGTTTTGGGGTCTTGGCTTACATTTCCAAGATTATTTTTTTTCCAAATATAACCCAGGTACAATAAATATGCTAAACCGAGAGAAAAATCTTACTTTTCAAATAGAACAATATCCGGGAGCCATAAACTCTCTGATGGAACTCTAATGTAAGTAATTCCACCATAGTCCTTAGGATTCCATTTTAGCTTCAGATCCATCCATTCCTATGGTATAAATGAAATACACTAAATAAGGTAGATAAAACTGTTATCATTTATTAAATTGTAGAGGCTTTCCTCTAGTTTAAAGTAATACAAGCAAACATATATTTGGTAGGAGCCTCAATATATCTAATACCTATACTTCAGATTGTTTGTTTTATACACTTTGTACTGTATTAGGTACACTTATATAGCTCTTATAGTTGAGAAGTGTGGTTCTGCTGCTGTAGCGCATGCTTTTCATGTTTTGATGCACTGTACAGTCAGATGTAGTATTTAAGTATTTGTGGCATTTCTGTCAACACGAAAATCTGAATTAACAATGGGGCAACTGCCCAAGGGCCCCTGGTGTCAAAGGGTCCCCACTTGCTGCTTGCATGTACTTTTTTGTGCTAGGTGATGTGGGAGGTGCCTTTTTGGTGCCCCTCTCCTGCAGCAGGGGTATTTGTCGAGGCACAGACTCCATTATGGGCATAAGTGCTGGCAGAGTCAGCCTCTTACTTCCTGTCATGTGACAGGATCTGCCAGTAAGCTCTTTCTGTAGTCACATGCGTGACATGTGTCAGGATCCCCAACCATCAACCCGAAGCTACAGGAGTACAGATACTCTGCCGGTAGGAACGAGGCTTTGTGTTTATGGCAGTAAGTGTGTATACAGGTATGTATATGTATTTATGCGGGGATATCTCTGTATGCATAGAACGTCGGGTGTTTTTCTTTGTTGTGTACCTCAGTGTACAGTAATTCCAATCATGTACCAGTATAATTGGCTGCCTAGATTGTTCTGGTCTTTGGGTACAAATAGCTCGGGTACTTCTGGTCATGAATGAGTTAAACAGCAAATAAACTCCTTGAACCATATCAGCATCTTTAATATATTAAGTCATAGCCACGCTATCCACCCTTTCGCTACTTGTGTTAACAAGCAGTACCTAATAAAGTGGCCAGCGTTGTTTTATAAAAGGATGTCTTATGCATTGCACACACATGCAGGGCTTTGCTTTCTTTCCAGAGTATACCCTTATAGCAATACTGTTGTTATTTTACCTGTCGTAACCATACATTAGTAGTCATCAGTTGTTTCTTTTCATCCTGTCAAACACAAAAGGCAAGAAAAGTATTTTAGTGATATGACCTAAGCCTATTTGAATGCACTAGGTTCGTTAGGCCTTCACACCAGTCCTTCGCTGTATTGAATGGCCTCCCAAGGAGTACATCCAACATCTTTTTTGACAAAATAACCCTTCGTCTTATGGCATTGTTTGGGGTGACCACTCCAGTACTGACCATATAGCAACCTTCTTATAACACCAGATGATGATTCGAAATTTTTTAGATTAAAAAAAAAGCACCAGAATGCCCCAAACGGCAGTTCAAGGGGGTAAACTGAAGGGTTTGGCCTCAAATATGATATTTTGTGCGTGTGATCTCATGGGCTTCATAGTGTGTCCCTGAATGACAGAAATAAAATGTGGTCACCCTAGACAGGGGCCTCTCAGTTTGAATATACCCCCACCCTTGCCCCTTAGTGTAAGCATGAGTGCATGTATGTTTTCATTTCTACCACCAAGGACCTTATCCTTTAAGGAATCATGTTGTTACCTTCACCCTTGGGTCAGCATTGTTAATTGTATGGTTTGCGCTCAAGGATCTTGCATGTGATAAGATTTTATTTTTATTATGTATAATTATATTTTATAATTGGTAACCATTGGTTTATTTGTTACCCATTAAGTATTGTCAAATGTTTTAAAAGCTACAAGGTTTATTGAATGGACACGTGCAGCTTGATCAGTGTACTAAAAAGTCACGCAGACCAATTAAACCTCTAATGAAGAGGTTCTCAACAGTTGACTCAACAGTTCATCTGACATCACTAGCTGAAGTATCAAACCTGTTCCATCTCTGTCCCTAAATGTTCTTATCCCATAAGATGTCAGAGGTTCTCAGTGTGAAAGCAAACTGATACAGATCTCTCCTCACCGTGGGGCCCCATAGGGCAATTGAGGCCCTAAGCTGCCTCTGAGTATAGTTAATATGGCTGGTGCTTTTATGTCCGTGCTTACATTACATGTGACCTATAGGATGTGAGCAGAACCCTTTATTCATGATATTCTAATTTACAGGGGTCATATGGTTTCAATGATTTAGAGCTCTCCTGAATAAACTGTAGTTTTAGGAGTCTTAGTCCTCCCCCAATAAGCCCCATTATCATTCTATAAAGAATTATGCAGTCCATCTGCAAGTGAATAATATAGGAGCCAGATCTGCACACTCAGCATCCTCTAAATAAATGACCTAGTTTACTCACTGTATCTGAGAATTCCTTATCAGTGTCTGAATGCCAGTGATTGGGTTACAATATGTTTAGCTTTACATTTCATCATGTCATGTCAAGAGAATTCATTATCTGAATCTAAATAAATCTTATTTTCCCTGCTGTGTCTCTAAGCCTGGTGGATCATCTATGTGCTATAATATAGTTTTAGGTTATCATTGCATGTAAAAAGCAGACCATTGGGCACGTCGGGCACTCTATGGGAAGCAGAATAAAATGCCAGAAGCACTGATTGTTTGCCCAGGACTAGTGAAGGGGTTATCTGTATGTAGGTGTAATTCTTATCAACCACTAGGAGGTGCTAGAAAGTGGCAGCATGGCATTGGACATTGCACTCTATTATTATCACTATTACTATTATTATTATTATCTTTCATTTATATAGCGCCAACAATTTACACAGCGCTTCTTACAAAACCAACGGGCAATCTAAGACTATTATTTTTTTTATTATTATAAAATCTGTTATTTTGTATCTTTAGGTATAAGTTGAGATGTTAACATTTAAAGCATATTTTCATTTTAATGAAAATGCCCCAATGTCATATTTCCGCTCGAATTAGTGTTTACACCTCACTGGAAACCAAAATAGCCTTCAGCTATATAGCTAAGATCCAAAAGCATACTCGTGGCATTAGAATCAGAAACTCATTCTGGAGACTTCTAGCTTTAATGACACAGTTAACAGGATTTGCAGGTGCATATACAGAGGACAGCTAGCAGTGGTATTTGTGCCACGCGTGATTAATGTGATTAGTGTGTATTTTTATAATGGAAGTCTACATGCTTACCGAATGCCAGCATATTTTTTTAACCCTGTCACTGCTGGAATAAATGAATGTAGTATATGATCAAGAATGCAGGAGTTTTCAGATATATGCTATATGCTATAGTGGCCTGTTTTAAGCATGTTTGTGTACAATATTTCCCTTAAGAGCTTTTTTTGTCTATTGCCTTTTGCAGTTATTGTTCCCTCTAACTTTCTTTCTTCAACTCCCTTTTCAATTGCTATTTAATCATTGATTTCCCCTTAACATCTCTTCTTGCTGACTTTTCCTCCAATCTCTATATGCGGAATAGGAAACAAATTCTCACCCTTATAAAGTTGGCAAGAAATATATAAACATAATATAAATGAGAGGGTTTGGTTATATGAATTGGACAAAGCATTTTTTCTTTTCTCTGTTTTCACATATGTGAGGTTGTTGGAGATGATAATCTAAACTAGAATGTGATCCCTTTTGGTGGATCACCATACCTCTGAGATCTTCAATGGTTTTGAGATTCAACATTGGGCCACTAAAAAATCCACATTCTTGTATCGGCCGACTATCTTCTCTAGACCCAATTTTACGATGTTGACGTTTTTTTTTTTTTTAAAGAAAGATTATTGGTGTCGATCCAACCCTTTTAAAAGACCTAGACCAAAATATATATATCTTTGAATGTTACCCAGATTTATATTTTATAGCTCTAATGTCACATTTTCATCCACCAAAAGCATCCGACTGACAGTTCAAGCAAGATACAAAAATGTAGCCCCACTTCTTACCACATCCACAAGCTGTGATATTTTTAAGCCAAAATTGACTTTAATTGTGTGGTTGGGATTTTGCACTGGTCTCACCCATTTTTGATAGCCGATAAAGAGGTTGCGTAGCAGGCTGTCCTCTATTTCAGCCAAAGGATGAAACTTTGAGTAGGCTAAATGATGTATATAGGAGAAAAAAATGAGAGGGGAAAACAATTAAATTCATCATAGAACAGGTAATGAAAACCATTACATTTATCTTCATGCATTTGTTTAATCTATTGGCTGGTATTTGCTTGGAGAAGAATATTTTTTGATAATTCTAAAACTATCAATAAAGTTAATTAACAAAATAGTAAAATCAGCATGTCATTTTTTCCTCTCATTTCAGTCAAATGAACTAGGTTTCATTTTGAAGGTATTTCACCCAGACTGATCTGGGTGGATTAGACACTGGGGAACCATTTGAATTACAATAGAAATTATATTAATTTTTAAAATCAATATGGGATGATATTCCTGACACTGGAGGTGGTCTTTCAGGCTCAGCATATCAGGAGACTCTAGTGCAAGATAAGACACTGTGTACCACAAGAGAAAGCCCCTTGGTAACAGAACACTTCTTTGCCATCCAACCAGTTTCCCTCGGTTTAAGCATTTTGGGTTTGAGCAGCTGCGGTACTGTGAGGGTTTCACCCTACTAGCCTGGACCATGGATTATTTATTTTTCTGTAATGTCCTGCTGCTTCCACTAGTGGCCACCCTCCCCTCCCTCTGCAGTGCTCAGGATCGGATTACCAGGTCAGCTGGGTCTGATCACCTGAGTGGAACCTGGTCTTTATTAACCTGCCCTGCCCTTTAGTCAGGGCCTTTGCATTGAAGTGCATGGACCGCTCTGCTTTGGCCCTGTACCGTGAGCTCCCGTGTCTTGTACCTGAGCTACCCGCCTGTTCCTGAGCTAACCAGTCAGCCCTGCCAGTGGGCTTCCTGCCGTCAGCCCACCCAGTGGGCCTCCTTATCTGCCGTGTGCCCCGCAAGAGGGCTTACCTGCCGTGTGCCCCGCAAGAGGGCTTACCTGCCGTGTGCCCCGCAAGAGGGCTTACCTGCCGTGTGCCCCGCAAGAGGGCTTACCTGCCGTGTGCCCCGCAAGAGGGCTTACCTGCCGTGTGCCCCGCAAGTGGGCTTACCTGCCGTGTGCCCCGCAAGTGGGCCTCCTGTCTAGAGACTACTGCCTTTACTTGCTGGTCATATCTGATATCAATACAGTACCTTTCCTCCGTATTCTGTTGTGCTGTGTGTTATTTCGCCTGTCCGTACCACATCACTTGCCGTCATGCATCGTGGGGTGCAAACA
>VKOC01000001.1:27423363-27462345 GCA_009364415.1 Spea multiplicata
GAGGGAGAGGGTAGATCGTGAGAAGGGGGTAGGGAGGGAGAGGATAGATCGTGAAAAAGGGATAGATGGGTTGGGGGTGGGGGGCCCCTTAACAGATTCTCGCACCGGGGCCCTGAGGTTTCTAGTTACGCCCCTGGGTCAGACTGCTTTGGTTGCTATGTCTCAGGGCCCTGACATGTAAAAATACTAAACCCGCTCCCCTATATTCATAGTATTAATATTAGTCTGAGTCTCATGCTTCACTTAACCACAGTAGCACCCCCTGCACCCCCAACAGCAACTAACATACACATTGTCACACACATGTAAACAATCATGCTTACACACACTTACACTAACACACTTACATATATGTATATCAACACACACACTGAAGCTAATACACACTCCCTCTCACACTTACACGGTCATGTTAACATGCACACACATATACACTTATGCTAGCACACATACAGACCTACTCCCTCCATTACCCCATTTACCTTGCCCAGATCCTTCTTGAGCAGCTTCACTTTTACCATAGAGTGTTACGTGCCCCCACCGCATTCATGCATTCTGCTCTTCTTATTGAAGAATTTTAGACTGCCCTGCTGCGGAATATGTTTAAAAAAAATAAAGTACACTTATAAATTTTGTGTTGTCTGTTCTGCAAATGCATTAAGGGACTCTGCAGCCCCCATCCACCAGCTAAATGTTGTATAGGAGACAGGATATACTCATCGTCCAATCAACTCCACTGTTGTGTCTGTTCAGACCCCCAGCGCATGCATGGAAAGTCCTCTCGTTGGAGCACATTTCTGACACTGATTGACTGGTTCAAGCAGCCAATCAGTGGCAGGAATAGGAGGAACCATGGAGGAAGATGATAGCTTCTGTATCCGGTAAGTGCTTTTTTATTTTGAAAGAATACACATTAAAGCACTCACAGAGTACTTTAAAAAAAGGAGCAAACTGTTGGTCCAGTTGGAATTTGGATGAATGAAAATCATGACAAGGCAGAGGTTTTGGTTTTCTTCTGTGTATACCAGCGAAGAACCATTTGTGAATACCTACGAAATGCTTGTGACTGTGACTGGCTTGCACAGGACAAAAATGATAAAATGGCCAAATAAAGTTAAAACAGATAATACCACGTAGCCAGATAGTATCCTTTGGGTACGCAGGGAACTCTCTCTCTCTCAGAGCCAAGTAATTGGCCCTATGCTTTGAACTTTGCTTATCAGCCCATGCAGGTACACCCAGACCACAATATCACAAAAAGGCCATTATCCTCTTCGCTAAGGTGCCTAATACCCAAAATGCTATAATTGTAAATAATATTTAATCAAATAACAAAACAATTATTTTATTCTGATAATATTCTAATACCTTTTTAGAAATGTGCTTTTCTTAAAGTTTGTGTTCAGGGCAAAATGGTTCATACAGTTGCACTATATTTAAAAAAAAAAAAGAAAGAAATCAATATAATGGTCTGATATTTCACTTCACAGCCTCAAACAATAAATACAACAGCTCCTGCGAAATGGCTTCAAAGTTCACTGGAATTATGAGTGTGTCTCAGCACAATTTTCATCCTGTGAACAGTTAATAAGCAATCTCACGGTGTATAAAAACTAGGCTTCTTAGGACACCGTACATTCTTTAGCACGTCTTCCTGTTACACAGCAAGAACGTATCCAATAAGCCTCCCCGTGTACTTTGAACAGGTTTCTAATGCATTCTACATTTTGCGAAGAAGTAGCCTGATAGTATCTCTTACAGAATGTACTTCCAGTTAGAGGCCAGGAAGGTGAGGACTTATTTTTAGGAAGAACTTAAATACTATTTAAAGGTAAGATTTTTTCTTTTTCTGTAAATATTTCTTACAAAGTTGGATTGTGTTTTCTTAGTCTTAAAGTATGAGAAAATCTGCTTAACAAATGCCTGACATACTTTAGGAGTTGAATTGCTAATAATTCTCGCTTTATTGGTACAAAGGTAAATTGTGTAGAACATAATATTTCTTTTTAAAAAAGCTTGCATTGTAAACTGGCAATAGCTTAGGTGTCCCAAGGTCCCAATTCATTGTATACCTCTTTCCTCACTTATGTCCCTATTTGATATTAGCTTGGAATGTTTGCTGGGTATATAGCCCTACAAGTCATTGTAATATGAAATGTGTTTATACATTACATTTTATAAATAAGTGCCTTCTGAGTGTCTTACCCAGTTGCCTTACTCTTGGTAAAACCCAGCCCATAATCACACACACACACATCCTTCTTCTGCAATTCGATCATCAGTCAGCCCATCATTGACACTCA
The DNA here is from genome assembly GCA_009364415.1 of Spea multiplicata. Classification (NCBI taxonomy): domain Eukaryota; kingdom Metazoa; phylum Chordata; class Amphibia; order Anura; family Pelobatidae; genus Spea; species Spea multiplicata. The sequence continues at coordinate 27,425,667 of VKOC01000001.1, forward strand.
ATGGAGGTTATGTATCAGGTTCCATTAAACCCTGAGCGCTACTTAGGTATTTCCATGCCAGGATTTAAGTCAATAACACAGTTAATGAATGACACAGGATGTATGGTACTGTTGAGTTTTACTTTAGTTTGCAAATCATTAGATCTCCTGGTTCTGCTTTTTTGCGGGTCTCCTGGTTCTGCTTTTTTATTTTTTTTTTTACTACCACTTTTAGACTCAAATAAATTACATCCCATCATGTGTAACACTCACTTTTCTGTACCTTATTTTTTGGGCTCTTATTATTATTATCTTTCATTATAGAGCGCCAACAATTTACGCAGCGCTTAGTACAATACATATATTCAAGGGGTTTGACAAGACGATAATTGACAGACTAAGACAAACCGATACGTGGAGAGAGCCCTGCTCGCAAGCTTACAGTCTTGCTCTTAGAGAATGGGTGTACATTATACAGGGAACAAAATAACACAACATTTCACACGCTAAAGTTGAAAATCAGTGTGTTCAAGAATGTAACAATTATATTAAAGCAGCTAGTTAGTCAAAAGTTAAAAGCTTTAGTATTATTATCTTTGAAATCAAGAGCATGACTGATATTAAAACTAAGTAAATTAATTAAAATACTCAAAAATTGGAATGTGGTGTAAACAGTGATGTTATACTTCTTAAGTCACCACAGCACGATCCATACAGAACCACGTGGTATTGGTAGCAATCAGAAAGCTTTATTGTAATGTTTTTATACAACTTGCCTTTAATCTACCTTTCAACAAACTATATTAATTAAAAATGATGGTCTAACAGTAGGCTAACGCGGAAGAGGTCCAAAAAAAAGAAAGAAAATACATGATGGGGATTATATATATATATATATATATATATATTATATATATATATATATATATTATATATATAATATATATTATATATATATATTAGTTAAATCATATATACAGTCAAGTGTCAAAACAGTTCCCCTTACAGAACACAACATTTTTTCCTTTAAAGACACGTAAAACACAAGTGTTTGTTATATCTGAGATTTTACAGCATATACCGATTATCTGTTCTTAAGCCCACACTACTGATTGTTCTGTTTTTTATTTTTTTTGGTAGTCTCATAACAGTGTTGAGGGAAACATTGCAATCCTCTGCATATTGGCTTTTTACTGACTTGTCAGGGCTTTTCAAACAATCCAGTATCTCCATCCCGCAATTGCTATTACACTAAAGGGACAGTCCGGCCATCATATGCACTTTAATGTATATGATAGTTGCGCAATCCCTTTAAATTCTCACGGTGCCCCCCTCTATGCCTTTGCTCTTTGTCCGTCCCCCTCAAACTGTTTTCCATGTCAGAGATGTGTTCAGCCAAACACATATCCTTGCATGTAATATACTTACTGCCAGTCAGCTGCAGCACGGAAGTGAAATCAATGAGAGTGCTTTCCAGCCACTGACTGGCAGCTTCAAGCAGCCAATCAGAGGCAACAATTGTCAGTTGCACAAAGAAGGACAGCTAAAGCTTCCCTAGGGCTGAAACTGCTACCATATGTGTTTTATTACGTAGAATTTCAATATGATTTTTTCTTTAATGGGGCGGGCAGAGACAGTAAATTAAATTTTAATGCTTGTTAGGAAAAATGTACCAGCTATGACCTAAGTCAACCAGGTGTCTAAACAAAGTCAGTTTCTGTTAATGTTGAATAGCTTTTCATTGTAGAAAACTCTATAGTTATGTTCCCTTTTCAATAATAACTCAACGGGCCTATAAAAAAAGTATTTATTTTACTTGGCATGGTTTCATTGAATTTATAGAGAAAGAATGGAACTGGCCATTACTATGTAAACCCGTGTATTGAACCATCTGAGGTCAATGTACCTAACAGGCATCGTAATCAAGTATTGTAGATTACACCAAGTTATATAAACACTCTTGTTCTCACACTATAGTATTTTGAGATAATATTTAATGACCTGCCTCAGTCTGGTTTGCAAAATAACTAAGACAAACTAGACAAAGCTCTTTTAGTTAGACCTATTGTGCAACATTCGCATTTAATAACTGTTAGTGTTTCTGAAAAAACAAAACTGTTCTGATGCCATAAGGAAGTCTGAAGCCACTGTGTAACTGACTTATTATATTAATAGTAAAATACGCAGTGTCTTGAGCCAAGCAGAATCCCCGCTTACACACAAACATTCTGAATTACACTGTATATTATGTCTGCACAGATGAGTACACACAATCAGTCAAGGACCTGAACTGCCTTATTATTAGTCTGATGCTAGCAATTTTATCATATATATATATATATGTGTGTGTGTATGGGTGTAGAATAACAGGCACATACATTGGAAAAGTGAACCACAGACAATCAGTAAAAAAAAATGTATTTCCTATATGTGGCATATTTCTCATATTGCAATCCAAAGTAGGTAAGCAGCCTAACATATGTTGATTTTCTCACAGAAATTAAACTGAGCTCTAAAGTATTCTATACAATATTATAGAGCAAACTCTATAATGTAAGATATTTGATCTATGAGTTGTGCTATCTTAAAGGGGCTGTTCTATCACATAAAACAGAAACGTTTAGAAGCTTTTTCAGTTTCTATGACATCAGCGCCTGGTTTTGTGTCATGTAAGAACTAAGCAGTCCCTGAAAGTGTATGAATGAGGCAACATTCTACAGCATTAAAGTTCCAGGAGAGAGTTTAGACATTTAACATAAATGAAGTTCCAATGCTTAACTTAGTAACAAAGTATTATATGCAATAAAATAGGCGGACAATTGGTTATAATTGCTAGCTAATAATGCCTATGTTATCCTTGTGTATGATAGAATCCCCAATATTTAAACCTTAGACAGGTATTTTGCCTTCATTTGTCATTTATGGGCAGAAACCCAGGAATCTGAATATGCATGCCTTTATACTCTTCTTTTTTTTACTATTCAATTAGGCAATCAGTCATTGAGCAATACATATCACACGGTAAACTAATATAAACTAATCTCCCTGGGAATAGGGCACTTTACATTTAGTTTTATTGCTAAGAAAACAAATGCATTAATGATTAAAGATAAGCACTGTCTTCTTTGACACTGGTCCCCCTCCATGAACTCCTTTACCTTACCTCTTCCAATCAAATATCTTCATGAAAATGCAATGAACTCTTTGGGAAGCAAAATGGCCGAACTAGACATTAAAATACATTTGGCTTCTCCGACAGAAGCCATGTGTGGGGATCCAAAGTTAATTTAAAAGTCTGGTTATTATTTTCAGATTATTTTTAAAATATATATTTTATATATATTATTATATATACAATGGGGCAAAAAAGTATTTAGTCAGCCACCAATCGTGCAAGTTCTCCCACTTACAAAGATGAGAGAGGCCTGTAATTTTCACCATAGGTTAACATCTGTGACTGTGGCAACAATAAATGATGGATATTTGTTTTGCAAGAAACACTGTTGAAATAATTAAACTACCATAGTTCAGCTAAATATGTAATGCATAATTACCGTACTGGCTCAGATATAGGCCGCACCCGAATATAGGCCGCACCCTAAAAGTTTGGTGCTTTTTCAAAGAAAAAAATTCTTAGTAAAAAAAAAAACCACTTAGTGGAACAGATATGCTGCCACTCTGCCCTCCCCAGATATGTTGCCACTCTATCCCCCCCTGAAATATGCACTCTGCCCCCGAGATGTGCCCTCCCTGAGATATGCTGCCACTCTACCCCCCTTGAGATATGCTGCCACTCTGCCCCCAATAGTGGCAGCATATCCCCGGGGTCTTGCAGGGCCGGTGGGGGACAGCTACGCGTATTCAACTTCCGGTGCTGGCACTTCCGCCGTGGGAATTCCCGGCAAGGGAGATTGTTAAATCACATCGTGCAGATGTGCCGGCAGTGGCAGGTGAACGTCTCCCCCGGAAGTACCGGCAAGGAAGATTGTGCGTGCAGACGTTCACCGGCAACGGCGATGCGAGCATAAACAGCCTCCGCTGCCGGCACGTTTGCAAGATGTTCTTTAAAATCTCCCTTGCCGGGACTCCCCCCGTGGGAAGTACCGGCAAGGAAGATTGTGCGCGCAGACGTTCACCGGCAACGGCGATGCGATCATAAACAGCCTCCGCTGCCGGCACGTCTGCAAGATGTGCTTTAAAATCTCCCTTGCCGGGACTCCCCTCATGGAAATTCCCGGTAAGGGAGATTGTTAAAGCACATCGTGCAGACGTGCTGGCAGCGGAGGTTGTTTATGCTCGCATCGCCGCTGCCGGTGAACGTCTGCACGATGCGCTTAGACAATCTCACGTGCCGGCGTGAGCGTATCAGAGAGTAGGATACGGGTCCCCTGCACCGCTGCGAGGGATCTGTATCCTAACCCCACTGCATGTCCCGGGCGTCGGGCGCTAGACCCCGAATATAGGCCACACCCCCACTTTAAAGACTTAAAGTGGGGGGGGAAAGTGCAGCCTATATTTGAGAAAATACGGTAATAGTATTGAGTGAAGATTCTGCAATACTTTTGGGATTACTGCATTAGAGCTAAAGTAAACCTGTGTTTATTTAATATGATGTTTTCACCGCTCTGATGTTGATCGATGACCAGCCCGACACCTTGCAAGGTAACAGCAATAGGGAGTGTGATCCCAATGGAAGGGGAGAAAGTACATGGAATGTGGGCTTGGAAAGTACTAATCCCTATTAGTTGTTTCTAATGTTAGATAAGGAATACAACCATCTAGTCCCCATTTATTGGCTATTATGTGATGGAAATAATGACTCTTATTGATCAGATGGGCCAGAAAAAATATTTGTGTCCTTAAAATGACAACAGTAAGACACTACTTTGTTTACAGATAACATTAGACAACGTGTCAAAGAACTCAGTGTTTGTATAAGTTCCTGCCCTCATAACGCCTAATATTAAAAGAATCCTGCTCTGCATGTTACAGGTATTTTTGAGCACCCGGCAGTAAAGCGACAGCAGCAGAAGTGGACTGATAACAGGTGAGGAAAGCTCACAGGGGAATTTTGCTATTTTTTATAACGTAGAATAGGATGACATAATTCTGTTTTTAATTTAAAACCAGGGGAGCACATGTTACCTTATTGTTTTGTAGGCTTGGTATTTAAATAGAATTATAGTAATGTTTACAAATGTACAGTATTGTAGCTTAGCACTGATCTCATTTTGGTCCAGTAAAGCTTTTTTAACAGCAGACTTCAATGCTGCCATTGTTGTCTGTCATATTATGGGTGATTTCCCCTGCTTGAACACCACACATAGCTGATTCTGAAGTGTTTTCCGCCACAGACTTTCATTAACAGAGCTATAACAAATACAAATGGTTCATCTACAACTGCCTTATTTATTATTGGTCAAGATAAATGATCTTTTCTTGTCAATTGTAATATACCCATGGCAAGGTAAATGAAATTTGTGTAGGGGAAAAAATGTTGAATAAAGAAATAAAGTGCTGCGCAAAATTTACAAACGACACCACAATATGTGCAGAAATTAAATAATACTTAAATTCATTAAAATGGATTCTTCAACAGGTTCCTCTGTTGGGAAGCCTATAGAGCCCCTTCCGGGGAATGGAGTTTCTTCTTTGTACCGATGTACCAGAGAAGACCGGAGGAGAAAGAGTTAAAAAAGTAGTAACTTTAATATAAATAAAAAAATATAGTATCTTACATATAAGAATACTTTAACGCTCCCGTGGGAAGGACCGGAATAATGCTGCGGGATGCAGCCAGGACTGCCCCCTGACATCAGGGGGCAGTCCCGTGACGTCAGTGGGAGTTCCTGCCGATGTTGGGGCGTTCCTGCTGACGGCAACGGGAAACACCCCTATTTAAAGGAAAAATGGGCGGGGAGCGGGCAGGTCAAGACCCCGCTCCCGTGACCTGGAGAACCCTGAGAGTTCCGAAGTATGGTTATATTGGTTGGTATATTGGTATATGGGCGAGGAATTTGTAGCACAATTTTCCAAATGCAGTACAAGTACTGATAATCAAATCTACAGCATATAGAACATTTGCAGCACTTTCTTAAAGTACATACTAAGTCATTTTGGGACTGTGTTATCACCATGATTCAGCAATAGCTGTCTGCAACTTACTTTACAATTTCTGTAATTATTCTAAATTATCATGTCATATAAAAAAAAGAGAGACAACATTCTTGAGCATAACATATGCAAAAAGAGGTTAGTTGTAAAATAGCAGTTTCATTTTATTGGGCACTAAGACAAACAAAGCAGTAGCTCAAGCCATTAAATGGAACTAGGGTGACCACATTTTATTTCTGCCATTCAGGGACACAGTATGGAGCGGATGAGACTACACATACAGGCGTATCTTATATATTTCATAAACAGTGTCATAAACACTGACTCGCATATGCATACACAGTAACATAACATAAAATACACTTTATATTATGTTAAAATTATTAGGAAGCCTTGGGAATCATGTTGATTTCAAATGTAATAATATATTGATATTATCTAGTCATTACCTAGACATGATAAAAATAATTAACCCATCTATTACCAGACATGAGTGGTTTCAGAGAATTAACCCCTCTATTACCAGACACGAGCGGTTTCAAGGAATTGATACTTACATTACCAGACTTGAGCATCTTCAGAGAATTAACCCCTCTATTATAAGATATGAGGAGTTTCAGAGAATTAAAACCTCTATTACAATACATTATACACCCATCGTCACACAAACACAATAATTGAAGTTGTTTCCTTTGCCAGAGATATAACTAAAATACTAATCAAGGCTGCTACCTAGCAATTGCTTTGTTTGCAGTTCATATTGTGTTAAGGGTTGCGTTCTTATTAGGGTGATCAGACTGAAGAGAGTCCGATTGAGGGACTGCCCCAGGCCACCCTAAGCAAACAAAGGAATTGCTAGGAAGCAGCCTTGATTGATATTTTAGATATATATCTATGGCAAAGGAAAGAATTTCAATTAACTCGTCTATACTATCTATACCTGAGCACATTAGAAAATGAGAGCATTTAAGCGCAATACAGATTTAAAGAGAAATTCATCCTCCTAAAGGCTATACAGGCCATTGTATGAAACTGAGAGGCACCATAAATATCAATCGAAGGTCCTAAAATAAAGAATTTATTGACCTCCTTTTTGAGGGTCTTCACTCAATATTTCCATTTCGGAAACTTGGGTTTTGAAGAATTTTAGCACGATAGACATTCCAAGGTTTAAAAAAATCTTGCAAATGTAGAAGACTACCAGTCTGGAACTGCCATGCTACTACTCTCTTCACGCTCTGATCACCCTCCCTAGATCAGGAAACAAGGCCCTGCAACCTTTCTTTCCTGATCACACCATGTGAAAACCATGGTGCTTCTTGCAGTGTCAGCTTGTCACTGCAACAAGGGAATGGCTATACTTCTGTACAGAGTGTGGTTACAATGCTGTCAGCTCAGCCCCAGCGATACTGGCTCTTGCTCACAGAGTAAACTGGAAAATTGAGTATTGGTGTTATAATTAATGAGAAAAGGCGTAGGAATGAACAATGTATATAGGATACGGTATAAATGCATTAAAAATTATATAGATGCACATTACAAATGAATACATGTTTTCATGTTCACTGCAGATATTATGTAATTATATTATGATCCTCAACCATATTGGTTGCTGAGCCATATTGGTTGCATGGTTGCTTGCATGGTAATCTGCCAAAAGTATGAAATTCTTGCAGATTTGAAGATTTCTTATATATTCTGTTCATTAAATCTTCCCAATTTACGTAAAACACTGTACTTAGGCCACCCGTACTTTTGTATTTTTAGGACACATCCTAAATAAAAATGAAAAATGAAAGTGAAGAAAACCACATGGATGAGCATGGGTCCTATAACCAAATTCAACTACAAAGAAGAACCAACAACACAGTAAATGTATGGAAGTCTCTGAAATCAAAGGTGAAAAAGAAATGCACGTGCACTAGTAAAAGTGCAAAGAAGACATTCATAGACTTTTTCCCTGTGATACGGTGGCTTCCTAAATATGATTTCAAAGAAAATACATGGGGTGACATCATGTCTGGTCTAATTATTGGTATCATACTAGTGCCTCAAGCCATAGCCTATTCCCTCCTAGCAGGCCTAAAACCAATATACAGTTTATACACCTCGTTCTTTGCAAATTTAATTTATTTTATAATGGGGACATCTCGACATGTGTCAGTAGGCATTTTTAGTTTGCTAAGTCTAATGGTTGGTCAGGTCGTAGACCGAGAAGTGTTGCTGGCAGGTTTTGACCTGGATGATGAAGATCCCCACAAATTTAACAGCCTAAATGCAAGTGATGTGATGGATGTCTCAAGTGTTAACATTAGTCTGGGCCTGGTGGACATCGAATGTGGAAAAGAATGCTATGCGATCAGTATTGCAGCCGCGCTGACATTTATTGCTGGTGTTTATCAGGTAAGATTCTGCTTTGTTTTTGAAATTCACTTTAACACAAATCTGCTGGCCTTTATAGTTGGCTATTTTACCAGCACATCAATACAAATGTAACTTACAGTGTGCATTAAACATACATAATGATAACAAGGCTGGTACTTGAGAAACAGTGGCAGTGCTACGTAAAATAATGATCTTCGGAACATAATCAACCTTGCGTAAAATACAGAAAAGGGGTATATTTATAGCAGGCACTGAGCAACTATGAAATATGAGATTTAACTAGCATTTACACCTGTGATGATCTACACTATTTCCACAGGCTTGGAGCATTCTAACCATTAAAAAGATCTGCAATGCCTTAACAAACAGATTTTATAGAAAATAGTACAACGTTATACGGTAATGTAGACGTTATGAGTGTTTTGCCATTTATTGCGGCAAGAATAATACAAGGGACAGAGAAACTCAGAAGGAAAAATATGACATTTGAAACCCACGTTGCACTTTGATAGGCTTCTTGATGTTTATCAGAGAACCAGAAAGCAGCTAGAACTTAAACCATTAGCACTTACAAGAAAACACACAGTTGAGAATGCGCCTTGTTGGCTATGAAATAGAACAATAGAACTAAAAATGCCAATATCAATAACATATTTTTGCTGTCATATGAGTTGAGCATATGAAACACTATAGGTGTCACTCAAGGTGTCTTTATGTGGGGTCATTGACCTACGCCATGAACTTGAGTAGGAGTTTGGCGACCCTTCTTTGAAAAGCAAAACGTTGCAGTGTTCTCATTGACAATGTCCTACTTAAAACCCTATTTGTGTTACAAATGTAAGAGTTATATTATTGACCATTCTATGGTTCAGATCTCAGCTGTACTGTGTTGTACCTCTCACGAGAGAAGTGGCAGATATATATAGTATGATACATTTTATACGTGCAAAGGTCACTGATAAGACAGCATAAATATTTGCTATAATAATGGCACTGTCTAAAATGTTAAAATCAAGAATTGCTTTCAGTTTAGACCCCCTTTAATCCCTATAAATCACAGATGATACTGTTAAGGTCAGACCTTACATCAAAGCCAGCCATGACTAGTGCGACCTGTGCAATGGTTTTAGAACGGCACATGCATGGGTCCAAGAGGTATCGATTGAGAAATGGATCAGAGGTCCAGGAAGTAAGCTGCTAACTTCACAAGCTATACTATAAGTCATTGACCCTCAAGAAATCATTGTGAGAGTTCATTCATCTTTTCATTGATGAAGATAAAATGCAATTCAAACAAATCAGATATGGTTACAAACAATCCTTAGAATTCGGAAATATATAAAGGGTGTATAAAAGTCATATAAGTACAAAGTGAAAATCATGTATTATATGTAGAGTGTAACATTAAAAAGATCATGGAGATTATGGCAAAAGGCTCGGCAAAAATGTTCAATGAGTAATATTTACTATAGTGTAAAAGTAGTGTTTCCGTTCTGCATTTCCTTAGGGGACAAGCTACAAATCATTGTTGTTTTAACAAAGGAACCTCAAGAATCAGCTGTTTCTTTTCTCCTTCCAGGTTTTGATGGGCATTTTTCGCTTGGGTTTTCTGTCTGTATATCTGTCAGAACCCATGCTAGATGGATTTGCCACTGGTGCGTCACTGACAATATTAACAGCTCAAGTGAAGTATCTTCTTGGAATAAAAATCCCACGTAGTCCTGGCGTAGGAATGCTGGTAACCACATGGATTAACATATTTACAAATATCCATCATGCCAACATATGTGATGTCGTTACCAGCGCCATTTGCATCTCTGTGCTCGTTGCTGCTAAGGAATTAGGAGATCGATATAAAGACAAAATTAAGATTCCTCTTCCGACAGAGTTAATAGTAATCGTAGTAGCAACCTTGGTATCGCATTACTGTAACCTCAATGAAGTCTATGGTTCCAGTGTATCTGGTGAAATTCCAACCGGATTTATACCACCCAAAGTCCCTAATTTTGGGTTAATAGGCAAAATCGCAGTGGACGCTATCCCTCTAGCTGTTGTAAGTTTTGCATTCACAATCTCCTTATCCGAAATGTTTGCCAAGAAATATGCATATACGGTGAAAGCCAACCAGGAGATGTTTGCCATTGGATTCTGCAATATAATCCCATCATTTTTCCACTGTTTTGCCACAAGCGCAGCTCTTGCAAAAACTCTAGTGAAAACATCCACGGGGTGTAAAACACAAGTATCGAGTGTTGTAAGCGCCATAGTAGTATTGCTGGTCCTTCTTTTCTTTGCACCACTTTTCTACTCACTACAGAAATGTGTCTTGGCCTGCATAATAATTGTCAGCTTACGTGGGGCTTTGAGGAAATTTAAGGATCTTCCAGCTCAGTGGCGCCTAAACAAAATAGATGCAGTCATTTGGAGCGTCACTGTCGCCTCATCTGCCCTGGTCAGTACAGAAATTGGCCTCATGGTAGGAGTGGTCTTTTCAATGGTATGTGTTGTTGCACGTACTCAGTTACCTCGAGTAAGCATGCTGAGCCACATTCAAAACACCTCATTTTATGAAGAAGGAGACAAATATGAAAATCTTTGTCCCATTCCCAAGATTAAAATCTTCCGCTTTGAATCACCCCTTTACTATGCAAACAAGGGGTACTTCTTACAATCTGTGTACAAAATGGCAGGGATGGATCCAGCCTTAGAAATAATTCGGCGGAAAAAAATGGAGAAAAAGGGGAAAAAACAGCTGAAAAGAAAACAAGTAGATACCGCAAAAGAGGTGGATCAAGGTGATACTTTCATACAGCTTGTACACAAGCAGGATAACATCCAAACCATTATTCTTGATTGCTCTTCCATAGCGTTCTTAGACACATCTGGCATTAGTGCAATGAAGGGGTTATTAAAAGATTATCAGGAAGTCCAGGTCAGTGTTCTTCTGGCCTGCTGCAATACATCGGTCATTGATTCCCTAAGCAGAGGTGGGTATTTCGGGAAGGAAAACAAGGATATGCACAAGTTGGTCTTTCATACAGTTCACGATGCTGTTCAATTTGCTAGACAGAAAGAATTTTCTATGACGGACTCAACTGTTTAGGCATGCAAAGGATTATTAAGCACCACAAAGAGACTTAGCATTGAGATCAGGGCTGCCTTGCTGTTGGGCAATCATGTACCACCCAAGAGATGCAGAGTTTAGGCCAATAGAGGACTGTGAGGGACTAAGGTGTGCGCTTCTGTCAGCACAAACCCCTAATGCTAACGGCTGAATGAGCTGGGATATGATGTCATACCCCAGCCCTCAGTAGTCTGAAACAACATGCACTGCAAGGTCATTGTCAATATTTGGGTCAGTGCTGGCAAAGTCACCGACTTTGTTCCCTCGAGTTGGTGAAGAGATACCAGATTTAAGATAGGCTTCTGAGTGAGGGATGTATACATACCAGCTAAAGGGCAAGTTTTCGGAAAAATACCCCCCCCCCCCCAGGCCGATACTTGGAGCTGCCTCTGATCGAGATAACTGAGCCTGTGCAGGAAATGATGAACAACTGGGTGTGTTAACATTATTTTTGTATGTTCTTTTTATGCGTATCTTTATACAAATACTATGTAAATATTTACAATAAATCCACCTTGTATGTATCACCTTCCAAAGACTTGCTTTTTTTCACAGCAAAGAGATTTTCCTAAAGGCACCTTTATTTCTAGAAATGTTTAATACATTAGCAATGTTATATGCTTTTCTATTTTACTACGTGTAGTAATAATGCTAGATAAAGAAGCTAGTAGAATCTTTACATTAGCAAGGCATGCTTTTGCCCATGTCCAGCTTTTCTATATCCATAGTTTTTATAAGATCCTCTTTTCAATTATTTTTGGCAGAATAAGCAGGTGGGTGCTGTGAGCTCTACTCAGAGCTCTGGTTTGTATATGCACTCATTTGGGGTTCGGCCTTTCAACTACCTAAGTTCACTATGCATTATGAAGTGTGAGGTGCAGTAAGTTTCTATGGCAAAGAGAGCTACACTGACCCTAAGAACGGCAAAGTTAAATCTGTGATATTAAGTGTGCATTAGACTGGGCCAGCTCAACCCTTCTTGTAGATGCTCACTGGGTTTGGGCTTTTCTAGTGCATAGTGAAGTCAGTGAATGTTCAACCAATTTGGTTTAGTAAAAATGCTCCGGAATTATAGTTCTCAAATACTGTATATCATATTAAACTTATGACAAAATGAGAAGATACAAGTCCTGCTGAGCCAAGTCCCCATTGTCTTCACCGATTCCAGATTCACTTTGATCTGATTCCAGATTCATTGACCCTCCTAAGTTTTTTGTATACTCATGGCTATACTACACTGCTTACGTCAAGTCTCCAAAACTATGGTTGGACTGTGGCCAACAAGGAGCACTGATAATTAAAAAACAATGAACCACAAATTAAATGGTTGAGCTTTTCAACTGATAAGTTGGCCTACGGGTCATTTGTCCTGTATGCCTTATTTCCAATGGTGAAAAGTCCCAAAATGAATAACTGTGAAAAAAGATAAGATAAAGAAAAAAAATACATTGCTAATCCCATTTTGTCACAGAAAGAGATCCTGTAGAATATTGTCACTTCTAAGAAGAGACATTTAACTTAGGTAATAAATGCATTGGTGTCCCGCTACAATAAAGCATTGGCAGCTGCTCCAGACATTTTGGGGTCTTATAGTGGGGTATTATAGATAACATCTTAAGAATGTCTGCATTTCTTAATTCCTGAGCTCATGCATTCAAAAGTACACTACAGTTTTAGAAGGTGTGATGCCACAATCATGGCCTGAGGTGGTTGGGATGCATGGGAAAGATGCATGGTATGTTCACAAGGATCTGAGGGTAGAGAGGATTTCATTGGTTTATGGGTGGGGAGAAAATCTAGCCAAGTGGTGTGGTATCTTAGAGACAAATAATGTTAAGAGGGTCCAATCCCATATGTAGTACTTATTGACCTTCTTGCTCTCTCCAAGAAAGCTTGAGTTTCATCTACCCTTAGTTAAGATGCCTACAGGTAAAGAACAGAAGTCACGGTGGCAGAAAGGCAGGAAATAGCCTCGGCCATATAGCAATCTTTGGAAGCATTTGGCTAAGGCCAACTTATAAAACGTATTTATGAAAACATTTACAAGAAAGTCTGACTAGGTTTCTATAAATCATTAATCTCACCGTCGTCAGTGAGATGTTTTAAATATAAAAGGTAAACGCGTTAACTCTTTCTAGAATAGGTTACTGTACAAGATTTGGTATCCTGCAATTTCATCTATCTTCTGCACATGGGTTACTTTATTACGTGCACAGTGTGACACGGGTTTGTGGGTGAGAGGACTACTACACACATTAACAGGGAAAGTAAAGGGACTGTTTTATATTACGTGGCACAGAATGACAGAAGACACAAGATAAAAATCTCCTTGAGGAAGACTTGGTCGCTTAATGAGGAATGGTTGCTGTATCCTTTAATAAAGAAGAGAAAAGTTTATGTCGATTTTTTTTTTTAGTTTCTGCACTTATATGCTGTATACATAGAGTAGAAATAATATACAGAGATGATGATTTTTATTCTAAAATCTTGGTCAAACCTAATGGAGGGCTTGACAGATTAATGGCTCCTTGTTTTTTTGTATTCATTTTCAAATGAAATCCAACCACAGCTGCGCTAATGCCCCCAATACTTAAACATGCTCATACATAAAAAAAACATATGTATTATAATAAAATAAAACGTTAAAAACACACAGTTATAATTCATAGTTAAACTAGATTTTATATATATACATGTATATATATGCGCAGACAACCTCTGCTGCTGCTGCCGGTACTTCCGCCAGGGCTTCTATGGTGGAGCACCGAAAGGTCATGTTACACCGGTGCTCCTTCATAGAAGCCCCAGCAGAAGTGCCGGCAGCAGCGGAGGTTGCGCGCATCCTGCAGACGTCCACCGGCTGCCAGAGTGGAGGATCCGTGTCCCCTGCAGCTCTGCGGGGGATCTGGATCTTAGTCTTGTAGTCAGACCTCTATTTGAGGTCTGATTATAAGACGACCTCGAATATAAGACAAGGGGTATTTTTCAGAGCATTTGCTCTGGAAAAAAACCTTGTCTTATAATCGAGCAAATACGGTACATATATATATGCACAGAGTGGTACTGGGAATGACTAAGCGGCTCTGGTAAAAATTACATACATATGTCTACCAGTCCACCGGGCAAATGCCATATGGCCAGTTGAGGCTTGCATATGTAAGTATATACAATACATATTTTCTGTAAATCAGTAAAAAAAATGGTACTCACAAAACCGTGACAAGGTCCAGCAACCAATGGATTCTAACTTGTAAAATACCGTTGTAGGGTACAGAGGAAATATACGCCAGGTTCAACTTCTGATCCTTGCCAAGAAAGTACATCTCTGATTTGTCATGGGGCAAAGGGGGGCTGCAGAACAGTGTTTTGTTTAAAATCTGCTGATATAGCCATTAACAGCATATGGATTTGCACACATTTTAAGCATGAAAAGATTGTCATGTTTTTGTAATGTATCATTATGAATCCCAATTAAAAAAAAAATTGTATATATTTTGAAATATCTGATGAAAACATGTATGCCAATGATAAGTTCTAACCATGGGTGTTTTACTTTACTGACCTGCTAATGACAGGCATATACACTAGTGTGACATGACTTTTGTGTCACCTGGCCTTTATAAAGTGCCACCATAGCCCCTAATTATCACTCTTTAGGAGGTACAGTCTGTTGGATTCCATTTATCCCAGCACTTTTTTCAACTAATGTTTTTTCAACCTTTCTAGGCGCTCATAATGTTTGGGCTATTAAACTATCACAGATCTCTATCATTATTATTATTATCTTTTATTTATATAGCGCCAACAATTTATGCATCAAGCTCACAAAAATGTGTATATATATATATTATATATATATATATTATATATATATAGATATAGATATCATGATCATAATAAAATAAATTGTGTAAATAGTATCTTTTCTGAATAATTGATGTCATCAGTAGGTCACAAAGTCACAGAAAGTCTCTGTAAAGCTCTGCTCACTAGCCATATCTCTAACCACAAAGGTGCCCAGTTGGAACGTAAGGAGGTACTTGGCACTACTACTTTTGGCGACAGTGGTTTTCAACTAATGAGAAGCTTTAGTGACAATGACATCACAACTCCAACACATCCAATAGGATATCGCTCACTTCAAGCATCAGAAGAGCAAATATTAATTTCAGGAAATATTCCTATTAAAGCAGCATGATCTTGCTAAACAGAAGCTATGTGTTTTTTTTCCTAATACATTATTTTTATTCATAAATAAATGTGCAATTTAAAACTTACCAAAATCCAGTGCTTTTCCAAAAAGGTTTCATTTGCTTTCTATCTTTTGTTGGATCTACTTTGACGACGTAGTTTTTGCACAGCACCCCTTGCAATAGTCCCAAGACTAATACAACACTCAGTGTTTCCATACTTGTGATAATGTGATAATGCATTCATTTGTTTTTATAACCTTAACAAGCAGGAAACTCTATTAGCAACTTCAGCATCGCCTGAGTTATGTGAGCAATGTTACTCAGCAGGGGGAGGACGAGTGCTGTCTACTGCCTTGGTCCAATCAAATGACAGAGGAGAACACGGCACCCCCTCCCTTTCTCTGTGAGTGGTTTTTCCCAGTGCACTAAACTGAAAGCAGGGACGGGGAATGCGTCTCCACCATTCATATTTAGGGGGCACGGTCAATTCTATAAAATAAAAAAATATCTATCTATCTATATATACATATATATTATAATATATACATATACACAATATATATTTACATATATATACACACATTATATATATATATACATATATATATATATATATACATAAATATTTGTAAAACATTTATAAATCAACAATATTCGAATTTCTAGATTTTCCAGCAACCGCTGTGAAATATGCAACCAGGTCTATCTGCTTTAGACATCCCATTTTATGCACTTCTCTTTGGAGTAAAGACAACAATTCTGTGATCCATGATCTCCCCAACTGGCCCTGCTTCTCCAGCTGCATGCATTCACCAACGGAGGGGCACGATATTATGTAGGGTGGGCCGAGGCTCAGAAACACAGCAAATGCATGGAGAGGATGGGTCCCTCGGTGTATTTGCATGTAAAAAAAAATATTAATTTAGAGGTGACAGTCAGCTATCATGGGCATTACAGCGAATATGATGGCTGAAGCATCCCTTTATGAGGACAGCTGTATGTAGAGAAGAGAAGAGCCTCGAAAGACTGATAGAACCGAGATGGGCGGATGAATGGGTCTTGTTTCCGGAATCCAAAGGGAGATCCATTCTGACTTGACTGTATCTTGCAGTTGATCTTGCAACCCATGTATCTATACTCTTCTAGAAAAAGTTTGCCTTGCCCTGAGAAAATAAATTCTACCCAACAAAGCTGGCTTCACTGTTCTGCCCTCTCTCACACATATGTATAATGTTCCCCAGGTGCCTCCAGACCACGCAGGTTTGTCAATCGATCTTCTGGAGTAGCATGGAGCACTAGTACGCCATATATGCGGGTGCGTACACAATAGTTGTGCGCTACATGCTACCCCATGGTGCTTTGCGCTTATATGAATGAACCTAGTGGCATGAGTACCTGTTAAGACAGGCAATGCGTGCCAAAGCAAGGCGCCTGGGGGGTCTGGCTTTTCAGTCTGATTAACCCTTACCTAAACTCCTCTCCCTAGGGGTGCAATCTACAATATTTATTGCATATATAAAATATAATGCAATGAACATTTTAAACCAAAAACTCACTGATGCACACAGCTTATGTGTTAGGTATTACATGTGACTCCGACCCCTAGCTGATACATTGGTTTCTATGTAGCAGACACAGGACATCTGCATGGATGGAGAATATATTCCAGTCCTTCGCAGGGACTGTTGAGTGCGGTTGCTACAGGTAATGTTTCATCACATTGCGTAATCATACTTAGGTCTATTAGTGAGAGTGTAAAGAGAGTGTTGCAGGAGTTTCAACTATTTCACTATGAAGGCCAAAAGTAACAGGCTGAGGTGGCCCTGTATAATTCAATGTGCGAGCAGACTGGAGAAATCTCACAGATTTCACTATACATTATACAGCACCAGCCAACTATTCCTGCAACAGAAGCTCACAGGGTTAGGACCCTCATAATGTATTGTTGTCAATGAGCTAAAACGCCCTTTTTCTGTGAGTGGTTTTTCCCAGTGTACTTAATTGAAGGCAGGGAGAGGGATCGAGGGCGTCTCCACTATTCATATTTCGGGGGCACGTTCAATTGTATAAAATATATATCAATAAATCCACCTCTTTCATGAAAAATATCGCATATGTACAGTTCAAGTAATTGGGTGTTCGTCTATATACTTATTTATACTTGTCATTCCATAACTGGAATGTTTATGACACAACAATAAAGCAAAGTAAAATGGGGAGCAGAATAGCGACTGGTATGTGCCACGAACCGAGGACGTACCAAGTCAGCTCCCATAGCCGTAGCCAGCAATAAAAACCCAGCAACAGTACATACACGACCGCCAATCGCCCGCGTCTGATGCAAGTCATGTGACTGTGTATAACCCGTAAGCTCGGTCTGCCTCCAAAGAAGATAATTCGCCGAGCACAGTCACGTGACGGCAACAAGCCGCAACGAGAACGGGGAAAAAACATCCTCATTGGTGGCGCCTCTTCCTTTCCTTCACGCTCTCGTCCAATCAGAACCCAGGACACCTATTGGAGCGAAGTTTGAAAACTCGTCGGCCCCGGTCTGCTGTTGGGTGTCCGCGGCTTGTGAATTTCTTTCTTTCGGTTATTACAGAGCCCCATACCTCGTTCACGCCGATAACCGCCACCAGTCACTCGGTAGTCCCAAAAAAAGTCGCCAGCATGCCTCGTGGCACGAGGAAAAGGTGAGAGAAGCTGGGGCAACGGACCGTGACTGACGTCACATAATCTGTTTTATCATGATAGCGACATGTCATCTATATGCTTACTTTTTTTTTGTAAATGCGTCGCATTCAAATAAACATTCGGTCTATTGGGCTTCGGCTACGTGCAAGAGCAAAGCATATTACATCTGTACACAAGATGGAGCTCTGGCACTTGTAATAATAAGAGCACTAAAGCCCCGGCCTAGCATTGGCTCAGTTGGCGTCCCGGGAAGTGGGGGCTGTCAAGAACGCGCATGCGCAGAAGGCACACACATTGTTTTCTGACACTGATATACGCAGTACATATCCAGCAGTATAATAATTGTATAATGTATTCCTCTACATTCTTACACTGGGGAAAATGGTGCCTTTTTCATAAAGGGACACTCCAGCCATCATATGCATTTTAATGTATGATCGCTGTGTAGTCCCTTTACATTTTCATGGTGTTGCTTTTCCAAATGCATGGGGGGTGTTGGTTTCTGCAAAGTCCCCCACATGACTTCTCTTCTCCCATCTACTTAGAGTGCAGGAGATCCGTTTGGTGGAACCCATCTCCGTGCATGTGATCTACTTATCCAGCTCCAGCGCTGGCTCTGCAGTCACTGCAGATGGTGGTCTGTTCAGACCACAGTCTGCAAGCGCTCCTATTGATTTAAGTTGGACCGATTTCTTGTCGCTTATTGGCAGTTTTAGCATCCAGATCATTATTTTTCCCCATTATATAGATTGCAGTATGTAAGGTATAAGGACTCATGGAGGGGAACCAATTGGTTAAATAGTGCATACTCCTGGGCAGCATTTTATCTGGACAGGTCAGCAATATGTATAAATGATGTATCCTGGAAAACAGGGCTGGTATGGTCACCCTATAGTGTTGGACACTAAACTAAATCTCTTTAAGAGCTTCAGTCTGCCCATAAAAGAACTTGCAGCCTTCTTGTTGTTTTTGGCCTACACCCTCCTTGTGGGGAAAATGATGCTGTGAGCCCGATTTCCGAATGTTTTTTTTGAGGTGTTTAGGGGTTACTGTGTGTTTAGGGTAGTCGGTTCAATTACTTTAAATTGTAAAATGCGAGTGGTCTCTTTAAATGTCTCTGCGATCCTCGTTGCTAACCTAACAAGGGATCTGCAGAATCCCCACAATCATTTGCCCCTTTCCTTGCCCCCAGCTATTTGACATTGAGCTGATCACATTGCCATGATATGCTTAATGTCTCATCGGCTCCGGAGCTGGCTCATGATTGCTCGAAGTGTCAAACAACGATAGATTCAGTGTGCCTTTCTACCACTGATTGGCTACTTAAAGCAGCCAATCCTTAGAATGGATCACTAGGGGAGGAAAGTCCATTCCCCTCCTCTTAAAGGGACACGCCAGCCATCATATGCACTTTAATTCATATGAGAGCTGCTTGGTCCCTTTACATTTTTGGTGGAATCCACAGACAACCGATATACTTACTGCCAGTCAGCTCCAATGCTGGGTTCTCTTCAGACCCCGGTGCGCATGTGTGGAAAGTACACGCGTTGATCAGTAGGAATACTTTCCTGCCACCAATTGGCTTCTTCAAGCAGTGATGGGAATTCTCATATCATGGTGGAAGAGGGCAGGGCAAGTCCATTATTTTTGAAGAATACATCTCAAAGCACTCGGAGTACGTTAATTTGCGTTCTTCTTTAGTGCAGTTTGTCCATGTTAAAGTAATTCGTTCTCTATTAGTGTGGATTGCTGGAACGTAATGGCACTTACCTCCTACACGGATGTCACTAATTCAGAGAATGCTGCTAATTAGTTAAGATGGCCAGTGGAGAGTAAGCGTTCTAGAGTGTCATGTTATAAGTAAGGCAAAACTAGGGTGTATGTACTTAATTTGTCCTTTTTATTTAACATTCTTATAACTGCAATGTATCTGAGCAATTGCCGTATCTTACCTTTGTCATTCTATAGAACTAGGATTAGTCAAGTACTTGATTTGATGTTTCCGTGGGCCACCCAAAAGCCACCGTTACTATGATTCTCGTTTGTTTTGTTTTTATCCTCAATGGAGGTTCTGACATCTTTGTTTTCTTGACCCATTCAGTGAGCTCTTGGCCTCTTCGTTGATCACCAGCATGAATCACACGTTTGCAAGGCTGATGGACATTTGGGATGAGCTCGGCCTCTTGGAGGAGAAACGGATGATGCGCATGGAGGAAGTAAAACATTGCGTCGAGGTGATAATGACTTAAGCTTCGGGTACTAACTTAAATGTGCGGTTCCGCTTAAAGCATAAACTGCTCTCTCTAGTACAAGCTCTGTGTATCCCTGCCCGGAAACAAGCTAGAATATTCCAAGTTAGTGACCTGTTTGTGCCCCCCATGGAATGGAGCGGTACATCATTGCTCTAGTATGATATAAAATGGCATGTCTGCTCTCTTTGTGTCACCAGACAATGCATATTAAAGTGCTTAGTAAGTACTTTTAATAGACATTTTATTGTAAACTCTCACTTACCCTGCTGGAAATGCTGCAGCGAAACACTCCATGGTTTCTTGACATCAATGGTAGCGCCAGATGCGCCTGTGCAGGACTCCCTAGACCCCATGAAAATCTTGCTTTCATTCAAGCGCATCTCCTGCGGAACAGCTGGGTTGGGAGAGGGTGGTGGTGGTGGTGGTGAAACCCCTTTAATTTACATCTGTGAAGACTGTTCTAGTTTTTGGGAAATACGCTATTTTCAGATGGCTGCATATTGGCCTTTTGTATGTTATCTTAGCCCAATCAACTAGACAAACACCCTGATTACTTATCATATTGCCTTGGGTACACAGAATGGCTCAGTCTTAATCACCCAGCCAAACACTGGCTAATGGCAGTCTGTAGCTGAAAGAATTATTATTATTATTTATTGTTTTATATAGCGCCATCAAATTCCGTAACGCTGTACAGTGGGTAGACAGGACATAACAAGTAGTATGTAACATAAATTGACTAACAGAGACAACAGGTGAGGAGGACCCTGCTCAAACGAGTTTACAGTCTAGAGGAATTAAGCAGAACTTCATTAGCATTGCTGTAAATAATCCGTAAATTTGAATAAAATCAATGTGAAAATACTTGTGTATTTTTCCATGGAACTTCCCATTTAAAGTTCAAATGGGGACAGTAGTGTACCTTGATTCTTCACTTTCTACCACAGCAGCCTTTCAGCGTTTGCTTTTGTCCTGCATGAACAGTGCTTGCAGCACAAATTTAAGACAAATTGTAAATAAATATTTCTAGAAGACAGGAAATTAATGCTAATATCCCCTCGACTGTAAGGATTCTTCTAGTGTCCTGCAAAACAAATGAACATGTCCTCTGATATTACTATTTTTCCCCCCTCTGAATTCAGTGAAGCAAGCTTTTTTTATGGTCTAACTGGTTTCTTTCCCTCATCTTCTGTGCATCTGCAGTTCCTCAATGCACCCTCAATAGTCCATGGTCACACATCCTAATGGATTCTCACTCAGCATATGCATTTTACATTGAGGCCGAAGGTCCTGCTTGTCCTGCTCTTGGCATGCTATCATACAAGACATGCTAATATGGTTAAACTGTTGAGTCAAAGGGGCTTAATTGCCCTGTAGAGTGCCCTACAAGAACACTACAAAAAAAGCTGCCTTACAAAGTTATAATATTAAAAAATTAAAAAAATACAGCTTTTTATTCAAAGTCTAGTCAACGTTCATATATAGTTCAATTCAGCAATTCATGATTTGATTTGTGTTTGTTATGTAGAGACTGCTGAGCCGTATGATCAATGAGGAAATGGCAATGAAGGATCGTATCGAAAGAAGTATTCTGAACTCCAAAAAGGAGCTGGAAATACTGTCTCACGAATTATCTCTTGAGGAATATAAGGTGAGTGCGTCCATCTGACAACAGACTGGCATTAACTTGAGCATTCTGCATCATTTCTGACATTAGAATATCACTCCTTTAGTGCTATATGACGATTCTGTAGGAGAGAGCCCTAAATTACAAATGAATGGCATACAGCTTTTCCTTGTTTTCAATGTCACTTTGTAAGCATAAATATAAAACCAGTACTTGTTAATCTCTCCGTTTGGCATATTGCAGTTGGATGAGGGCATGACCGTCCTTCAGATGGAGAAGGACTTAAGAGTAAAGTTAGAACTTCTGAGAATTGAGAAGAATGAACGTCTTGAAGAACTGAGGAAGCTTCAAGAAGAGGACCAAGACCTGTGCTCTGAGCTTTTTGTCACACCTTATTACATTCCAACTGGGTGCATGCCTAGTCGCGAGCAGCTAGAGGAGCTTAAAGAACATATCAAGCTTCAGACTGAAGAAAAGGTATCTGGTGAACTATATAATAACATGACTCATGCTTAATCAGTCCATTTTTGCTTACAGAGAACAGCGATTATATAATTGGCAGCCTCATTGCCTGTTCTATTCTGCATGGAGATGTTTAAACCTTGGTAAGGTCTATTACATAGTCAAAACATTATTTAAAGGGGATGCCCTATTAAAACTCTTTATTACCAGGACCACAGTAAAAGTTAGTTTTTTATAAATATTGCTTTCCACATGTGTATGTTATTACTGTTATTTTAGTACAGTCTGCCAAACAAGCACTCGGCTCCTTTCTGCTGTGTGGTAAACAATAGAATTGCTTAGTCTTATTGGCCCAGACTGACTTCAGGAGGTGTTTGAGCAGAGAAAGTCGCATGACCGTCTGCAGAGAAAAGATGCTTGAGTTTGGCGCAAAATAAGATAAAACAATTTAATGCTTAAGAACATTACTGTATTCAGCACGGTAATATTATAAGAAACATTAATTTGCCCTTAAAAGTGAATATGCGCTGGCTACAAATTATAGGCTTGAGTGTTACATTTGTCTAACATGGCATTTTAATAACCATGATACATTTACTGCTCATGAGTGGTATTTACATAGAAAGGGACTGGACTCCATTGTAGACTACATGCTTTTCAAGACTCTTTACGCTGTAGGTGCTCCAGAGTTCCTAGAACCATTAGATTAACAAAAAAACATTTCTCAACACATTGCTTATACTCTTTCCCTGCAGAAACAAAGGATGCTTATCTTTTCCAATCTCAGGAGCGAAATCCGCCATGTGTTAGAAGAAATGGGGCGAGAACCTCAGTCTGACCTGGAACAGGACGCCATCTGTGGGAACGAAGAGGATTTCACCCTTACAACTGAAAACATAAAAGCCCTTAAATTGCTGAAAGAGCACGTTAGTATGAAATACATGTTTTACTGTGTTCCTTGATTCTCTATCTTCTCGGGATACGCCACTTTCCACCAAAATAAAGCAATATGTTGGTATAGAAATATTGCAGATAAACAGACATTTAGAAAATTTGTGGCAATTTATAATCATGGCATTCAAAATCTGTCTATCCTGCAACGGTGATATGTTGTTTATTTCCATTAATACTGCGTGCAGCACGAGAAAGTATCCCATGGTGTCCAACCTTTCCATGCAACCATTTGGGTTGTGAACTACAATTTTTAATAAAAATAAACATTATCCTATTTTCTATCCTTTAATAGGATGTTTTAAAAAATATTTAGGCATATATTGTGGAACATATTTTAAAATATAGGGATTCTGATTTTTTTTGTTTTTGTTTACAAAGTACTGTTTTTTGGGGGTTTTCCCTCTCCAATATTAAATTCAATTTTTTTTTTAATTTGCACGGCTATGTGTTGCAGCTCGAGTTGAAAAAAGAATCTATGCTGTTCACATTGAACGAGATCAAAGAAAAGGTCCAGGTTTTGTGGAATCGTCTGCAAGTTCCTAAGGAGGAGCAGGAAACATATCTCCATACTCCAAAGAGTCCTATTTCTACTGCAATCAAGCAGGTGATTTTTTTTCTAGAAATAACTGAACTAGCCATAGGCTACCAAAGAGGGGGGTATCTTAGTGAACAGTAACAGACATAACTCAAGCTTGTATTGTTATTGGTAATCAATTTACGTAGCTTGGTGGAAAAGCAATTTCAAAAACTGCAGTTTTTGGTTTTTTTTCGCCCCCCACAACTTTGTCTACCATTTCCCCTGTGTATTCCCTCCTACATATTTATTTGCATTTGGAATGTGTCTTCTTTTCAGTGGGAAAATGAGCTCCTTCGTTTAGAGGAGCTTAAGAAGTCAAATCTTAAGGAGGTCATTCTGCGTATAAGAGAAGAGCTAAAAGTGTACTGGGACAAATGCTTTTACAGTACAGAGCAAAGGAATGTCTTCGCTCCATACTATGACGGTAAGCGCTTTTTTGTTTTCCACCTGTACGTTGTATAGGGTTTAAAACCCCATTCTTTAAAACAACAAGGTGCCAACTAGAGCCCTGCATGGGACTGCTTTTTTTAATCCCGCTGTTTTGTTTTGTTTTGTTTTGTTTTTGTCCAATCCCGCCCGCTCCCGCCACATTTGTAGCCAATCCCGCCCACCTCCTTACCTGAACTGCCTGCGCGTTCCCACAAGGCTGCCTTCGTGTTGCTCCCTCACAGCGTCTCTTTTCTTGTTCCGCCCAGGAACACAGCGGAGTCACGGGAAGGGACGTCACATTACGTGACTCCACTGTTCCTGGACGGAGCAAGAGATGCTGTGAGGGAGCAGTGCGAAGGCAGCCTTGCAGGAGTGCTCAGGATTACCAGGACCCGCACGTACAGTGTTTGGCCGCCCACAGGTTTGTTGGCGGGACCCGCATCCCAATGGAGTGCTCTAGTGCCAACCGCATCTGTGAAAAATTGTTGGCAAAAAGCATTTATGAGGGTTTTGTTGTACTACGCCTTTCTAGTGGACACCAGGGCCCTTCACATGCTTCATATTTCCATTTGCCTGGAGTATGTCTTTGACTAACTTCAGATGCTTGTCAAATTAATGCGCCATCCCTACCCTGTGAAGATAATGTACCAGAGGGCAGTGACACAGTTGACAAGATTGAGTCTATTTTTGCCTTCCTAGATGATTTTTCTGAAGAGCTGCTCAGTCAGCATGATGAAGAAGTGGTACGAATGAAACGGCAATATGAAAAATGCAAAGAAATGCTTGACGCCGTGAACAAGTGGGAGTCAAGCTGGGAGCAGTTTGTTATACTAGAGGTAACTTCAACATCGTTCATAAGGTGGAATATTTTAGGAGCACGTCATATTATGGGTGACATTCCCTGCAGAAATGCTACAATGAGAAGATTCCCAAATTTGTTACAAAATAAACTGCTTTATCCTTGACTTGCATCCTTTGATCCTCCTAGCTTAAAATATCTTTGAGCCTCTAGAGATTTTTAGTAATATTTCAAGGTTCTTGTTTATAGTATTACAGATTGTTTCACTCATTTTTTGTCAACCTTAATTTTGTTACAGAAAAAAGCATCAGACCCTAACCGATTCTCCAACAGAGGGGGGAGTTTGCTAAAAGAAGAGAAGGAGCGCATGAAGCTTCAAAAACTTCTGTCAAAGGTGGACCTAGCATAGGGCGTTTTAGTAACTTCTAAAGATGTCTGTTCTCCGGAGCTTTCTTGTGTGCCTTTTCGTTATGTGTGGAATAAATTTGCTGCACCGGAAATCTAACGCGTGTTGTTTCCTCAGCTGGAAGAGGAGCTTAAGACCCGCGTCGAGGCATGGGAAGCTGAACAAGGATCTCCATTTTTGCTGAAAGGCCACAGGTTTATGGATTATGTAGCAAGCCAGTGGGAGAACCTCAAACTACAGAAAGAAAAAGAGAAACAAGAACGAGTGAGTACAAGCCAAATGTTTAAGTTCTCATCAATTAGTATAATTTTATATAAATTACACAATGCTGAAAATACACCTGTATACCCCCTTGTATAGATAATAATTGGAGCCCAGTGACCAAATGTCAACACGGTGATCTCTGGTCGAAACTGTCTATATCTCACAAATGTATATTGAACCTAGAAATGGAAGTTGAAATTCACTTTTATCGTTCGGGTCACGTGTGTGCTGAACATAACATAGGTTTATTCCTATACTGGAAGGATATAATGCTTGTGTGCTGTATGCATTCATTTTAACTTGTTTACACTTTTTTTTTTTCCTTACAGACGCACAAAAAGGAAGACAGCATAGCTTTCAAGACACCGGTAAAACGTCCAGCAGGATCTTGTACTCAGGGGACTCCTAGTAACAAGACGCGAAAGGCAGGTTTCATTATTTTTTTTATATATATATATATATGCTTATAAACCCTGCAGTAATCAGTCTGTTAAAAACTGCGTCCTGTGTTAAATAAATATATTTGGTCCTTAACTGATCATACTAGTTTGAGACCAGTCTGCAATGTCTATATCCACAAAACATGCATAAGTGATTCCAATTCTTTCGGTTGGACTGGTACATATGGAGAGAGCTTCTGTTTTGTTTCCTCCAAAGGTTTGCTCATGTTACTAAAGCTTGAGTTTTTGAGAGACCCTTTCTACACCAGAGCTGACAATTACTTTACAAGATTTCTTGATATTTACTGTATTTGCATACTTGGATGTTTTTTTTTGGATAATCTATAGTAGTTGTACATCTATAGAACTTTTGAACTTAACGTATCTTTTTCTTTTCAGCTGAATGGAACAACTTCAATTATGTCAAGGACCACTGTATCTGCAAAGACACCACTACCTACCATCAAGGTGTGTAAAGTACCTTGTTGTAATTGGACAAACCCATGCTTATTCTCATGATTGGCTACCCTATGAACATTTATCTCCTGTCCACAGGATCTTGAGCTCTAAAGGCAGTTAATATATTTTACATTTTTGCACTTTGCATTTTTGTGACCCTTGTTTACCTACTAAACATATATTGATTTATCTTTTGATAGAACACTATTCAAATGTAAAGTGAGAGTGCAGAAGTAAGTTACCTGTATATTAATGGCATTGCTCATATTAGCAGAAGTATAATTTTTCCGACTCACCAGGTTGTTTTTTCTGTTTGTTTTTGCTTTTTCTTCCTTAATTACTTTCTACCAAGTGTTACAGAAAGGAAAACCTTTTGACTGTAGAATATTCTTCCAGTTACAAATGTGAGCAAAGTGTAATGTAATTTGCAGACTCCATCGAAAACTAAAGAAACCCCTGTGAGAACACCTTTGCATGACAGTAACAAACAAACCAGTATGTCTTCCAGTCAGCCTGGCACCTATTCAGAATTTAAGGTAATGGCATGCTTTTGCGGATATAAGCCTCTACTTCAGGAGATCTTTAATCAATCCGGTTTTTGTTTTCTTTTATTTCCCATGCTAACTAGGGGCATGACCTCATATATTGAAGAGACCCTATAATTATAAGTTTAGTGTACTGGCACTTTGTACTGTCTTGTGGGATTGGACCTTTTTGTCTGGCATTTGGCCGGAACAACTAGTTTTACACAAGCATGCACTTGCATTTCCCCTGTTCCTTAAATGTGTAATGAGAGCTAAATAGTGGGACTGCCACACGAGGGCAGTGTTTTATTTCATAATTGACATATAGGCTGGAAAGAGAGAACAGAGTGCCATTCCAAATTGAAAGCCCATAGTCACAATTTGATTCCACTAGTTGTAAAACTAGACAAAGCAGATCAACTAGACGTGTGCAAGTGTGAATGGTCACTACAGTCATGGACAAAAGTTCTGAGAATGACACAAATATTAATTTTTCACAAAGTCTGCTGCCTCGATTTAGATGATGGCATTTGGCATATAGTCCGGAATGTTATGAGAAGTGATCAGATGAATTCCAATCTATAGCAAAGCCGCTCGTTGCCATGACACTAAACTTAATCTCCCCCCAAAACATTTCCACAACATTTCAGCCCTGCCCCAAACGGACCAGCTGACACCATGTCAGTGATTCTCTCCTTAATGTGGACAAGGCTGTAGATCACTCTGTTATGCTGATTAAGTTAGAATAACCGACTGAAAGCTTTAAAAGGAGGGTGGTGCTTGAAATCATGGTTAACAGAAGAAGGAAACGCGTGCGCTCTCATTGCTTTACACAAAAAGGGCTTCACAGGCAAGGATATTGCTGCTAGTAAGAACGCACCTAAATCAACCGTTTATCGGATCATCAAGCACTTCAAGGAGATAGGTTAATTTGCTGAAGAATGCATCAGGGCGCCCAGGAAAGTCCAGCAAGCGCCAGGATAGTCGCCAAAAGTTGATTCAGCTGTAGGATTGGGGCGCCACCAGTGCAGAGCTTGCTCACGCAGTTGTGAGTTTATCTGCACGTACAGTGAGGTGAAGACTTATGGAGGATGGCCTGGTGTCAAGAAGGGCAGCAAAGAAGCCACTTCTCTCCAGGAAAAAACATCAGGGACAGACTGACATTCTCATGTACAAAATGTACAGGGATTGGACTGCTGAGGGCTGGGGGAAAGTAATTTTCTCTGATGAATCCCCTTTCCGATTGGGACAATCCCGAAAAAAGCTTATCCGGAGAAGACCAGGTGAGCGCTACCATCAGCCCTGTCTCATGCCAACAGTAAAGCATCCTGATGTGTGGGGTTGCTTCACAGCCATGAACACAGCCATGAATAAAGAATGGTACCAATGAATCCTTCTAGCGCAACTTCTCCCAACCATTCAAGAAGAGTTTAGTGATGAATAATCCATTTTCCAGCATGATGGAGCATCTTGCCGTATGGCAAAAGTGATAACTAAGTGGCTTGGGGAACAAAACCATTGAGATTTTGAGTCAATGGCCAGGAAACTCCCCAGACCGTAACCCCGCTGAGAACTTGTGGCCAATCCTCAAGGGGCAGGTGGACAAACAAAAACACACATTCTAACAAACTCCAAGCATTGATTATGCAAGAATGGGCTGCCATCAGTCAGGATGTGGCCCAGAAGTTAATTGACAGCATGCCAGGGTGGACTGCAGAGGTCCTTAAAAAAAAAAAAAAAAAAAGAGGGGTCAACGCTGCAAATATTGACTTTGCATAAACGTAATGTAATTGTCAAAGAAGCCTTGTGATTATACTTCATTATACCATAGTAGCATCTGACAAAAATAACTAAGAACACGGAAGCAGCAAACTTTATGGAGACCAATACTTCTGTCATTCTCAAACTTTTGGCTGCAACTGTATATAATCTCTGCTTTTTTGGTTGTCAAGAGTTTTTTTTATTATTTCCATAACAATTCATTATAGTTCATAGCAACCAAAGAAAAGTCCCTGATAGTTGGTCTATCCTATTGTTTGCCATGGTATGACCATGTTAAATGTTGTGCCAGAGTCACATTTAATACAAAATATGCATTGGCTTGTGGAGTGGATTTTTTGAGCTTGCTCCTTGACTTCTTTCTTATTGACCTTTGTTAATTTTCCATAGCTTGAAAGATCTTTTTAATGTGCCTGAATTTCAGCCAGCATGCAAAATACATCTAAAGTAGCACTGTCTTCTATGCAAGGTGCATGTCACAGCGTGTTTCTTGTCATGGTACTTCAATGAACCAAACTTGATCTGCTTCTTTTATCCTATGAATGCCTTGGCTTTGGTGATCTTGGTGGTTTGTACTTTGTAGTAACTTGATGAACTTCATTGAAATGAAATACTATTAAAATGTGGTTTGTTTTTTCTCTCTTCCTTTCAGGAAGCAATATCGAGGAAATCCAACAAGGATGTCGTTTTTAATTCCACAGTGAATGAGAATTTGTAGTTGTGATCCTGGAGTCCTGCACTTTCAGTTAATCTTAGGAGCCTATACTATCCCAAAGATGAATTACATGTGGACTTTTCCAAAGCTTGCCAAGTGGTGCCACTCTAACCCAAAATGTATACTGAAAGTCGAGACGCTTACCTTGGGAGGGGGGTGTGACCGTCGTTCTTCAGAATCTGCATTTGTAAATAACTCTTTTTATTCCTCTTCCCTTTTTAAATGTTCTTATTTATGTCTTGAAAGCTGGCGTAAATATTCTGGGGTGTAGAGTGTTAGAATTATGCTGGATTGACTTTGTAGGTGTGCTATATTTTTGTCTTTCTAGTGTATTCTCTGTAAAGCTTTAAAGGAGTGAATAAACACGGTGAAATAAACAGGGTAATGTCTATACACTAGGAAATGAACATTGAATAACAAATGTTGGTATTTTGCACCAATAACTCCAGTTATTCGGGTTTTTTTAAAGCACAGTCATTGCTGGTTTTATTCTTTAACTGCTGTTTGAAATTGCTACGGATTTAAGCTGGAAAAAGAAATTCACTCTCCATAAAGTCTTTATCACCAACACTTCCTTTCTGTAGATACAAGAACTCTGAATTAAAAGGTCAGATTGGAAATGCGAATAAGCAAGGAGGTTTGCCTTTAAGATCCACACTGGATGCAATAAGGAAAGTGCAATGACACCCTCTATGCTACAGTGGGTTCATCAAGATTAAATCCATGCGACTCCATAACTGTAATGTGTATCAAGCACGGGTTTCACAGATTGTCTTCCAGAGTCTATAAGCCTACAAGAGTTGTATTATTGCTTTGAGGCTTTAACTTTCATTTGAATTGCTTTTGATTCTGCATTTGTGCTTCTGCAGTTGCCCTTTTGCTAAATTACTGACTGGAGAAGATGTTTAAAATATATACAGTAGAGCAGTGGTGTCCAACTTTTGGTCAGCGGGCTGTATGTAGCTCTTCAGGTTTGTTTTCATACCAGTAAGTTCTATATGTAGGTCATCATTCGTTTAATAGGATCTGGCAAAACGTTATAACAGCTAACACCCCCATGAATTATCACTATACATACTATGGTGAAAGTAAGATAAGGAACATTCAACATAAAGGTCAACACAGCTATCTAAAATATCAAAAGGGTGCCCTTATTTTGATCGCACATCACATTGTATCTGATCATCTGTGTGGTGGTAGAACAAAGAAGGGTACGTTTTATGTACGTTTACAGCAGCTCAACAGTTACCTTTCACAGAAATGGGCGTGAAAACCAATAATTTTATTCAGCATTTGACTGTCGCATTTTATCTTACCTTATACAGTGTCTGAAGAAGGTCTCATAACTCTGATAATTCACCTTTAGTTTTTTGGGGGGTTTACCCCACATTTTGTACATTAACTTTACATTGTTTTAAAATGGCATTAGTGTGTTATTAGCAGCATATTTGTCTTTGAAATAAACAAAACCAATATAGCTTGTGCAATGGACTGTAATTTTTCTCCAATTTTAGCTGAGCACACTTGTGAAAAGGTACGTTATATGAATACATACAGAAATGCGGGGAGGAGAGTGTCCTCCAAATATCCTCTGGGCGTTAAGATATTTCAGGGTTTTGGTCATATTCTCATCACTATATGTTAAACATTTGTGCTTATATAGTACATGTTTTGTGTGTGTGGAGGGGTGTTTTTGCTAAAAAGATTTGTATACACAGCTGTGGTAACGAACTTGCAAAAGTGTGTTCACTTTCACATGAACCATTTGATGCTATTTAAATGGGTGGGGGGGGTTCTTTCAAAAACAAGAATTTCTAAGTGACCCCAAACATTTAAATGTTAGTGTGTAATTAGTATAGCCTTAATGCAGGTCCTGGTATCTGCCATACCTATTACTTGTCCTCTCTTTTGAATAGGTTTAGTGCAAGGTTACCAATGTCTTATATCCTGTATAAGAAATGCCACCATTTCTCAGTCCACCCCCCAGCCTTCACACCATTTTTTTTTCTGCTTCTTCCGGAACACAATACGTCTTTGAA
Source organism: Spea multiplicata (assembly GCA_009364415.1). Classification (NCBI taxonomy): domain Eukaryota; kingdom Metazoa; phylum Chordata; class Amphibia; order Anura; family Pelobatidae; genus Spea; species Spea multiplicata. The sequence goes on from VKOC01000001.1 coordinate 27,457,882, forward strand.
CGTTTTAAAATGTTGGCTAAACGTTATTGCATTAAAAACTATGCAAGAAGTGCTGAGCAAGGTATTAAGTACCCAACGATGGAGGGTGAGGAGACATTTATAGTCCTGCTTGCTCTCCTCCCCTACTGAAAAGCAGTGGCCTGGACCCAGCTCTGGTGACACAAAATTATGCTTTGTATAATACAGCATAAATTAACTATATTTCCATGTCAACCCTGGTAGCACAGGTGAGATAGTCTACTCTCATCTGAAGTAGGGCAGGACTTTAAAATAAATGACCTCCCCTACCATATACCCAGTGTTTATACGCCTACCTTCGTGTATGAGTGAGACAGTCAACTCATGTATTTATTTTTTCTCTGGCTCCAGATGGAGCTGATGTTTCCTCTTCTGCTACATGCTCCCAGGAGAGCATTTTCCATCAGGCCCTGTATTGCCTGTTCTGATGGTCCTTGGGTGCACCACCAGGGTCCCAGGTATCAGCTAGAGGCTGTGGAGCAGGTAGGTCTCAGCTTCAGTCTTGTCCTCTGGCCAGAATTTAAGGCAGGACTGGCAAGGGTGTAACTAAAAAGGTAATGAGTAACACCTAAAATGTGGCTCACCCTCCTTTGTTGCTTTCTCCATGCAACCATGTTCTAAATACATTTTATATTTAACATACATACATTATAGTTTACCATCCATCTTGTATTTTCATTTCAGTTCTGCCTTGCATTATAGTGACTTGTTTCACAAGAATATCTATGTGCATATAATGCCAAAAATAGAGTATTGCAGAGTATGCGGTGATACCTTTTTTGTTGGACTAACAATATTAAAAACACAAGCTTTCGAGAGTTAGCCTCCCTTTATCAGGTCCGAAGCAATACTAATCAACATGATAGAGGTTACAACTTAAAACAAGTGATGGTATAAGAGAAGGTGGGGGTGAGTGGGGTGTTGTAAATAATAGGTCTGGAGGTGAGAAATGCAGAGAGGTAGAGAGATAACCCAGGGACAGAACAAATAAACTTAGGGAAGCCAATAACCACAGTAAAACATCAAAGATAATAACAGCAATTAGACATTGGATGACTAGATGAAGTTCTGGTAGTCTGTAAGGAAACCAGAATCCACATTAAGTCCCTCTTTTATGGCGTTAAAATGTGTTATTTTCAACTCAAATGTTTTTCTTTCCTGAGAGTTTCTGAAATTTCCTTTGAGTACTTTAATTTTTAGATTTTGGATTGAGTGATTGTTCTGTGTGAAATGATGTACTACTGGGGTGCAATATTTTTCTTCCTCGTGGTTTTTGGTGGAGCTTCGGTGCAGGTTCATTCTAAGGTGCAGCTTAAGCCCAGTTTCTCCAACGTAGCACCCTTTGCCACATGCGGAACATTGTATCATGTACACCACGTTTGCCGATGTGCATATGTATAGATTCAGGCTCAACAACACATAAACTATATTTGGGTCATTGATTTATTTTGTTCACTTACGGATTCGTTCTCTGAATATTTTTATGGATTGATTCTATTTATATCTATACAATGGGAAGATTGCAAATGAAGAATCTGGACCAGGGCACATCACTTTGTATAGTCTGCTTATATGGCATTGAGCAACAGAGATGCAAAACTGTTACCAACAAGCCATAACATTATGACCACTGTAGGTGAAGTGAGTAACACTGATAATCTTGTTATCATGGCAACTGTCAGTGAGTATTATATATTACGCAACAAGTGAACATTTCGTCCTGAAAGTTAATGTGTTAAAGAATGGGCAAGCATAAGAATCTGAGTGACTTTGACAAAGATGCTTGAGATGCTAGACAACTGGGTTAGATCTCCAAAACTGCAGCTCTTGTGGGATGTTGCAGTGGTGAGTACGTATCAAAACTGGTCCAAGGAAGGAAAAGTGGTAGACCGGCGACAGGGTCATGGATGGCCAACGCTCATTGATGCATGTGGGGGGTGAAGGCTGGCCTGTGTGGTCAAATTCAACAGACGAGATACTGAAGCTCAAATTGCTGAAAAAGTTCATGCTGGTTCTGATAGATGTCAGAACACACAGTGTATTGCGGTTTGTTGTGTATGGGGCCTGTGCGGACACCTGTCTTCTGTCGAAAGTGCCTACAATGGGCACGAGAGCAAAAGAACTGGACCACAGAGCAATGGAAGAATGGTCTTATAAATCGCGGGGTTTTTTTGTTTGTTTTACCTGGATTCCCTAGTGCATGTGCATTGTTTACCTGGAGAACACATGGCACCAAGATGCACTATGGGAAGAAGGCAAGCCCGCGGAGGCAATGTGATGCTTTGGGCAATGTTCTGCTGGGACCCTTTGGTTCCTACCATTCATGTGGATGTTACTCGACATGTACTACCTACCCAAGCATTGTTCAGACCATGTACACCCTTTCATGGACACGATATTTCCTGATGACTTTGCCCTCTTTCAGGAGGATAATGTACCCTGCCACAAAGCAAAAATGGTTTGAGGAACACAACTACGATTTCAAGGTGTTGACTTGGCCTCCATATTCCCCAGATTCCAATCCAATTTAGAATCTGTGGGATGTACTGGACAAACAAGTCTGACCCACCTCACAACTTACAGGACTTAAAGGATCTGGTGCTAACATCTTGGTGCCAGATACCACAACACACCTTCGGAGCTCTAGTGGAGTCCATGTCTCGACTGGTCAGGGCTGTTTTGGCGTCAAAAGGGGGACCTACACAATATTAGGCAGGTGCTCTTAATGTTATAGCTGATCAGTATATACAACAACGTTAGAGCAATGCTACCCTGATATATTTCTTATTTGTTAGAAGACAAACTGCCACTCACAATCATGGAGGGGGAGAAGGTGCTCTGGTCCCACTTAAAGCTACTTTATTAATATTCAGGTCCTTTAATCACCTGAATTATATTTTTATTTTATCCAGAACCTATTCTAAATCTCCTCACTACTGACCAACAGTCAACCTTCACAAAGCATACTGCTTAATTACGCATAATTCTAATTATGACAACATTCATGTTGTGCACGTTTAGCTCCAAGTAAAAGTGCCGCAGACAGACTTGGGAAAAGGGACTTGATTGATGGTATTTTAAATCGTTTCAACTGAACCATAAAACTGTCAGATGAATTAGGCTACTTGAGACAGCAAACTTTAAGCTTTCTTGAAAGGATTAAGAGCCAGCATAGAGGGTTGGTTCTTAGAGACAGAAGCAACAGTAACAATATATAATTGTTCTGTTAGTGATTGTTTTCCATATTAAGAACAGGCGGAATAACCCAATGTGCCCTAGTATACTTAAAAGTGAAACACACTTACGTAGTTTATTCCCTGTGTCCCCAAGGCTCATGCGTTTTGACATTTTATATGCTTAAAATAGCTAAAGCAATTTAGGCACTGCACTTAAGAACTGAATTATTAAGAAGAGGAAGCTTTTGATGTGATGCTTCACAAGGTCATGTTGTGGCTTCAGATCACAAAGGCTAAAAATAAGAAAGCCAGTTTCAATCTGCAGCTACAACGAAGTAATCTCACATTCATTTGAAATTAGAATGGGCTTAGCAAAAAAGATTGCTGCTCAAATCCACTCAATCTTTTTTAAACATTAGGAAAAATAATAATTGCCGGAGAGTAAAGGGACGAAGAGTCTTTTGTTCTGAACAGAGAAACAGAGAGCTGAAAGATGACCCCAATTCATTCACGGTGAAATGCGAGAGAGAGTCAGTTTTCCTGTTACATGAAGCTGTTGCTGTCATCTAACTAATTAGAGATGAGCCCCAATTTCCAGTTTTAATGAATAGACTTTATGTTACGGTTGCACCTTAATTCATGTCTATAATTTATTTATTGTTCATTAAACAAAGTGGCTGCCCTTATTTATATAATCCAACTCTTCCTGTAGGGAGAACTGGGCTCCAATCTTAGAAGTGCTTCATGTGTTAATGTGTCAATGTTTTTGTGAATGCTGTAATTGTAATATCAGAATTTAGCGCATACCCAGCAAATGCCATTCCAAAAAACACATATTTAAGGCATACATATTGGGGATTCTTTCAGACTACAGTGCCCTCCACTAATATTGGCACCCTTGGTAAATATGAGCAAATTTCGATATCTTGAATTTTTAGTACACCTGGGTTACTTGGAACAAGAAATAGTTCAACCATGAATTCCTGTTTTACAGGCCTAACACATAGGCCACATTGATCAAAATGGGTAAGACCAAGGAATATAGCTGTGATATGCAGCAAACGGTTATCGAGCTTCAAAAAATTGCAAAAGCATTGAAAATGACCACCATCAGGGCAATACTTAAGAAGTGCCATTCTAGAAATGCCATGAATCAACCTGGACATATGTCTCAACACACTGTGAAGAGGTTAGTTCAAGTGGCCAAAAAACGGGCCCTGGAGTTCTGCCAGTCAGGGGGGCCCAAGGGGTGCCGAGTGGTTGCTGAAAA
>VKOC01000001.1:27462445-27502546 GCA_009364415.1 Spea multiplicata
AAACCACTCGGCGCCCCTCTCTCTCCTCCGTTTCAAAAAAAAAAAAAAAGCACTTGCTTCTACAGTTGGCTCCATTGTAGGGCCGGCCCTGTCGTTTCCACTCCCTCCAACTTCTTTTTTTTTTCTCAATTCTCCTTTATTGAAAATATGCACAAAAGCAATACAGAGGCGCACAAAAAAGTTACACAGACAGTGTGCACAATGTATCAACACTCCCTCCAACTTCTTGTCTTGCAGAAGATGTGTTTGGCTGACCCCGCACATGATTTCAATGGGTTTATTTGCCAGCCAAAACAGGTGTGAAACTCTAGTGAACTGTTCCAGGTCAAACAATTTGTGATCGATTTTGTAGAGGCCTGTTGGGGCAAATGCTCCCTTGCCTCCTAGGTCGGCTAGATAGGCTAAAATGTGTCGTATCTGCCAACAAATTCTATTTTTCTATGTTTGGGTTGTTACAGCCAAAGACAACATTTTTTTAAACATTCATAATATGAAAGATTAAATTATTTTTATATAAATGAAACACAATTACAGCTTCAGCTGGCTTTCAGAAGTAAATTTAATTTCTACCCTAATAGTAAAGTGTCAAGCACATAGCTACATGTCCACACTTACCGGTGATAGTGTAGGTGTTTACCCACATCCATAAATCATAAACATGACACAGTTATGATTGTGTTAGCATGCACGTTTGCGCGTCGGTGTGTCTGTGTGTATTTTGGAGGAACGCCTTTGTGAGGCTTTTGCATAGGGCTTTTGATATTCTAAGGCCACCTTGCTTCAGGCTGCCATGTTATGAATAGCTGAAACAGTTTTATTTTTAATGATTTAGTCTGTAGCACTTTTCATAATGCTTTGTTGTCTCTTTTAATCAGTTGTTATGTGTTTGAGCAGGAGGTGCTGTATGCAGTGGGGCATTTAAGCTGGGGGCTGCCCTAGGCCTGACCGAGCTGCCACCGACACTCATCTCTGTGTTACCGTCCCTTTTCACTGAGTGGTGGGAAATTATGTCATATCCTGACCCGCTACCCCTTAATGAAATGCAGTGTGGATAACTCCATAGTATAAATAGATGGGTGGATATGTGATCTCCTTAATCACCCCCTTAGGATTTGCAGATACTCTCCCCTTGAACCTGCCACCCTACAGCTAGTTGGCCTGGACCAGAATATGTCGCTGCATCATTTAACAGGACGCAAAATGAGAAAATATTCCCTCTCACAATTGTTGACAGCACAATTGGTAGATTAACATTCAGGCTGTGCTTTTTTTCTCATACAAATTTGGTATTATACATTTGAACGTATTCTTACATGATTATTTCTTTCCTTGTTGTTTCAAGAGATAAATATTCAGTCCACTTCTGGACATCATCATATGTTTTTGACTGGTCAACAATTTTCTGAAACATTGTTCTTTTTCTATGAAAAGAAAAAAACATGCAATCAACCAGGTTTCCTATTTGATCACTATACTTTACAATAATGGCAACACAATTCTAGACTACAAATATATTAATGACTGCAGTATATGTGGCTTTGGGTCGCTTGATGCAAGAGTCTCGTGTATTTGCCCTAAATCTGAAGAGAAGGTAGGCAAAAAAGTTCCGCAAGAGAAAAAGATGATAGAAAAAAGGAGAGAGGGACTTTAAAACACAGGACAAAAAAAGAAAGGAACACATTAAAAGAAGCTGTACAAGAATCAAAGAGAGAAAAAGTACTGCTTGTAGTCTTATCTGTAATTCTTGTATGAGAACAAGGCAGAAAAATAGAGAAAATTGAAAAACACAAATATTTTCCTCACTGCATTGCGTTCCCTGAAATGACGTCACTTTCTGGTGCGCAGTGTAAAGAGACTATGTCGCGGGACCGGATCAGGTAGCAGAGACACGGAAGGCAGTTTTTAAGTTTCTGAAGGACATCAGAACACCTTGCCCACTTGGGCCCATCAGGAATCACCCAGTGCAGCTGCCCTGTTGTCTGGCATTAAAGACGTCCCTGTTTGAAGTCTTTCCACAAGCTTGTAAATAATACTGACATTGTGTAACAAAAGTATTTTTTCCTCTCGACACACAAAAATGCATTTAAATACAAGGTAATCACTTTTTGCACAGACTGGTTATAAAGACTACATTAGTATACAAAATGATACCATTGAGAGTACATCAGCGCAGATCTGTATCTAATAACCCTTTTTATCATTTCTCCTAAAATTCCTTTGCCTGACTGTAGCTTTCTCTCATGCACAGGCCTTGATCAAAGGCAAAAGAAACGGCAAATTGCTTTTTTGGCTCTGTTAATGCCATGGCATCTCTAATTTTCTGTTTATCCTGCTGTTGTGTGTTTGTAAATATGTTTTATTGCTTTGTTTCGGTATTTCCTGTGCTTGATCATCCTTAGCAGCATACCTGGCGTGTAGAAAGCTCAATTCGGTTCGTTAAAGATTGGCTAAATAGATCTGTTCATAAACTAACTGCTCATTAAATATTTACAGTTTTGAAATTCCATTCAAATGACATGAAATCACATTTTTTGATTGCGTAAAATGCAGTGTTTTGCAGTGCTCGTCTACTTTATTACAACTTACTTGAAATAAAGTGCCAGATCTGTTGCTATGATAGCAATATCCATAAGATGGATGACAAGTTCGTGTTGTCTTCTGTTGAGATTTTGGTATATATTCATTGTCTAGCATAATGGAAAAGTATCTTGTTTAGATGTCATATGAAACAATTCATAGCACAAAAATAACCCCAACCATTATGTACACATTAATGCATATGATAGCTGTGAGATCCCTTTAAATGTAAATGGTGTTGCCCTTACAAATGCATATGCATAGGTCCCTTTGCCTGTCCTCTTGGCTATTTTATGCCGGCTTGGTGAATGCTGCGGGCGGAGGTCTATTGAGACTTTAGTTACAGCTTCTCCCTTAGGTAAGTATATGCTTACTATACTTTTTGTTTGCTTCTGAGAGTACTTATTACAACATACCTAAATATGCATTGTTTGAGAAAGGAACTATGTTACTATATAGGGCTGGTGCAAGGATTTTTGCCACCCTAGGCAAAACATAATTTTGCTGCCCCTGGCTCCACCCCACAAGTCCCTCCCCTTTTTGCCACACCCACTTATACCCCACTCCTCCCCATAGTGACCACGAGCCGCGCTTCTAATGAATGACCGCGGCCGGCGGGCACCTACTTTGCCTAGGCGCCGGCGCCCTGACTGTATCTAATGCTCAAAGAAGCTTTATGTATCCCTGACAATGTCCGACTTCCCTATGTCAACCATGAGATCAACAGGTAGTTCCTCAAAGTTACAACCAGATTTCAAATTAGCAAATTATTATTATTATTATTATTATTATTATTATTATGTGACTCATTATATTCTTTAAATCAATTACGATAACAACATTGAAACATAAAATCATAGAATTTGACGGAAGATAAGAACTGTTTAGCTCATCTAGTCTGCCCATTTAAGATCTGAATTTATTTTACCTAAATAGAGATGTGTGTGCTATAAAAGTATATTAAATGTTGACTATAGAGTGTCAAATAAGCAATCACTATATTTAAACTACATTAATTTCACCTCATCAGCTAGTAAGAACTTTCCAAACTCCAGGTGGTGCCTTTCCAGAATTGAAGATCCATGTAGTCTTGCCAAAGGATGCTGAGATCTATTAAATTAAAATAAATTATTCAAAACTATCTTAAAAAAGAAAGTAAGCTGGAATAATGTAAATAAAACAAATATTATTCCATAAAATGCATTCTGAGGCTGTACATGGCTAGATTACAAGTATAGTTACAAGTATAGTTTTTAAATGCACCCGGGTAATGGGTCAATATGCCACCATTATATCCTTAGAAAAGAGTCTTACATTCTTGGTTTATAAGTATAAAAAAGCAGTTACTTCATTTGGTAAAGATTGTTTGTTCCTCGGTGGTCAATATCATGGCAAAACCCTGCCGTGACCATAGCCATTGCTTCAAGGTCGGTGTAGTAGCGTTTCAGTTTCCCAGTCTGTAGAAAATAATCAAAGGACATGCATTAACCTTGCTAGAGAGAGATCTAATTTGAGATCACACATACGGTATATTGGGGGGGAAGAACATACCATGAGAAGAGTAAACATTGTTTGGGCAACATTGAACCCATGACGCCAATTATGGTAGGTGACTTTCCGGTATCCTTTCTTCATTGCATACATAAACCTTATAAGTGCCTGGAAAAACAGGAACAAATACACTGAGCATGTAGAATCTAGAGAATGCCTAGAAAGCTCTACTGCTTATTCCAATGTAGTGTTATCAGCAATGGATTAATGATGTATTTAAATCTAATCTAGTATAATGATTTTTAACGTGAAATGGGCCAGCCTAGAAAAACTATGTTTCTGGTGCCTCCATTGTGGTGGCCCCCACTAGCAGCTCAGCACTGTAGACATGAGCCCGCTTTGACTACGGGTTAGGGAGGACCCTGGACATGGTGCTCCAGTTTTGAAGCATATTCACAAGTACACACAGAACGTTTTTATGCATGCTTTATATTATAGGGAACATCAAGCGTATCCATGAATGATATTATTGCCTTAAAAAGGTTAGAACACAGGTCGTTAGTTTTAATGGGCCTTTTCCTGCTGTCGTAGTACAAAGCTTTTTAACATATCCATGCACTTTCCAAGTGCCACACAACGAGAGCCTTAAATTAATCTCTCCCTGAGAAAACAAGAATGCGAGGAAAGAACAATTGTTTCTCTGTATAATCTGGATATGTTAACTATAAAAATGCTACATTAGCAGAGCAAATGGAACGACACCTTTAATACCACACAATTCTATTTATTAGTGTATTAGTGTTATTTGAAAGACATAATATAACATGATATTTGCTTCCCTGTCCATGAAAACGGTGCTTCCTTACTTACTTCTGGTGGGATCTGGAACTTTTTTACAACTCCAAGCTCGTAATACATTTGGATTCCACATTTCACAAGATCTAATTCAGTGCAGTCAAAGTCAGAGAATCGGAATTCATAAATTTCAAATTTTTGGGGTCCAGGTAGTTCTTTTTTCTGTAGATACATAAAATGTGCATTGATGTATGTTCTTTATGATTGAATGAGTATGATTAATAGTAGTTTCTGATTTCTGGACATCAATTATTAATATATACTGTATATTTATGCCATAAAATCACAATAAATAGAGAGGGAACAAGAATCTTGTTTCTTCTTGTACATAAAATACCACTGTCCTTATTTTCCATTTTATTCCAATTTACGATGATTAGGTATAGTTATATATTATATCATTATCTTCTGTTCTAGAGAAATTAAAAGAAAATCTGTACAATTTTTACAGTATTTAACCAATACCTTTGATAGGTCTTATTACATCAAGTGTTAAATAATGATATAGTTTATCTAACGAAACATATGAGTTTAGTTCTTACAAGAAGTTTCCCAATTTCATCCTCATCACACTGTTCAAACTCCTTCCCAAGCTTTTCGCGCGTTGGCTAAAAAAGGATAAACAAAGTTATTCATTAGAGTAGCATAACTCTATAATTGTTCTTTCAATATAACAACATTGAAAATGTACCCCAGTGTACAAATAGCTTTGGATATCGTCCATCCAGGTAAGATGTAACTATAGTCCCGCAAATTTTATGACTCAAGTAGATTCCTTTAAGATGAAATATATGCTTAGAATATGTTAGGAATAACTTTACCTATTTTATACGGTAAGAGGGGAATTAGCTAATCTTTTTGTCGCTCAGTACCCATGATGTTAACCTGGCTCTTATGAAATGTGTTCACTTTCTTCCTTTCTTCAGAAATCATGTTTACTTAAAGTGCATGTCACCCACGCAGTCCTGGTCCAATCCAGAGCTTCATAATGATATCCACTTACTTTATGTTAGTACTTTTCCATTGAGAAAGAATATTTCAGCAACACACTTTTCTGGTTTTGTCTTGTAATAATATAATATAATATATATAATATATATATATCATATATTATATATATATACAATGTCAAAAAACAGAGTATTGCAGAGTATGCGGTGATACCTTTTTTATTGGACTAACATAATATTTAAAAGACAAGCTTTCGAGAGTTATCCTCTCTTCATCAGGTCAGAAGCAATACTATATATATATATATATATACTCCAGCAATCTGTAGAATTTCCCTCCAAAACTTATAAGCAATTTATCACCAAAATAGGGAGCAAATATAGTACATAGGAAAAAAATGATAATATCTTCATACCTGCACTTCTGGGTTATGATACTGTGCCATTGGATTTTTATTTGTCTTTTAGGATATGAAGGCGTAGAATTGATGAGCCTTCTTGATGAAAGATTTTTGTGAATAATTCTACACTCTCACATATTGCTCCTTTTCAAATTTATGCCTTTATGATAGTTGTAATGCACATTTTGTTTTACAGTGTTTGCCAGCGTCAATATTAATCCAAAAGGGCAAATGAAAAATTCACATTCCCAATGATTGGTAAAAAAAAATGGTATAAGACAAGTCAAGTTTTTAAAAAAAAACATTTTTAATGTTGCATTCAAGCTACCATAATTATTATAAAAATACCTGTTTTGTTCTTCAACAGAATTTCATATTTTTTAATAAGCTCTACGGGTATATATGTTTCAGGTAAAAAGAAGTGGGACACTATTTCTTATACACAAATATATAAAGCATAACATCCAATGTTACAGATTTGTTAATCTTTAATGTCTTTCAGTGAGTCATTGATCAAATTAAAAGGAGAGCCTGGAATGGCTTTTTAATGGCAGGAGTGACATTAAAGCTTTCCAAAGCCATCAGGAAAAGTTCTGTGGTTGCTGACTGCAATTCAAACCAGGACACATAATTGTTATAAAGGTGGGGAAGGCAGGAGAAAAAATGGGCAGGCTTAAAGGTTCTTATCTGCTGTCAAATTCTTTGTTGCTATGTTTCTAAAATGTTATAAATGAATTGCTAAACATTAATAGCAATTTAAGGCCCACATTGTCAGGTTGAGAAACTAAATTATTACAGTATTTCCCCATGTATAAGACGCTCCTTAATTTTGGGGCCTGAAAATTACACTTCTATCATGCCCAGGTTCCAGGATGAGTGTGATGTTAGCTGTGCTGGAATCTGGATATGCCTGGGCATGATAGGAGTGTTATTGCTGTTAGCAATCATGCATATTTAATATAGCAATCACACTCCTACTATGCACAAGCAGCCAACACATGCACATCACTTTCAGCGTCCCTGTGCCCTACCTCCCCCTACTTACACATCCATGCTATCACACACCTATTCATTCATTCCCTCATTCACGCAGACTCCTACACCCTCCCCCACCCTTACTTGAACTGCAGATCTTCTGGTGCCGCTCGTCCAGGGGAGCAGGAATGGAGCGGCGTCATGTGATGTGATGTACATTCACGTGACTCCACTGGATTCCTTGAAGGAAAAAGAGACGCTGCTGAGCAACACAGAGGTAAGCGGGAAAAAAATCTAAAACCACTGTATAAGATGCATCCTGTTTTTACACCCCACATTTTTCGAAAAAAGGTGCGTCTTGGTACATGGGGAAATACGGTAATTGCAATGAATTCTAATAAACAGTCAAAATATTAGACATCAAGAAACAGATGGTAGACACTTATTGTAGTAGTGAATATTCACAAATTTACTAGACAGTGTCAGTAAAAATTCACATTAGAACAAAAAACAAGGTACTGAGGCACCTAGGTTCTTTAAATAAGAGATACCAAAAAATAGAAAACAATAAAAGAAGAACAACAGTTGTAAAAGTACCACAATGTCCTGCATTTCATCCTTGCTGCACTTGACGTGGTACATCACCATATCCTGAGCGATATCCTTGCGGTTCTCGAGTTTATTCATCTTATCGTAGGTGTCTGTGTTCAGTACTGACCAGCCGAGGAATTGAGTCAAAGACTAGGAGAGACAGTATTTAAACCTCAAGAGATTTGTATGTGGTACATCAAGATTAATTGTAACACATTATAATTCATATGTTACACTCTCTGGAAAATCACATTTACTTATAGCAAAATCTGGTAAAAGTCTAGGAAAAAAAAATAAATCTTTGACATCTTTCTGTAGGATTATTGAAAATAAAGTTATTAACTAATTTGCATGCATCATTATGGCTGGGTACATAAATATGCCACATCAATGATTACACTTGTATGTACACTAAATATGAAAAAAGGAGAATTATGGTTGAACAAACATAAAAATGTCAAGAAGCTTTGGTCTTTAGGGTACAAAGTCTTTTTGGTCATTAAGAGGTTATTACAGTAAAATACCCAGTTTAAAAATATTGCAAAATTAAACACCTGCCACTCAGAAACTGTGTATGTCACATGTGGCTTGCATTTTCAAGTATTTTTGCTTATTTTTACTTTGTTGTATATGTATGTATGTTTGGTATAAATGTATTACTTTATGACGAAGAAAAGCTAAGGAAAAATTTGTAAAAAAAAAGTTTTGGTTAAAAAAATACATGTAGCAATTTTTAAGGGTTTTTTATATAGCATTTAACACTTTGTGGCCAAGGGTTTTTTTCCCACCCTTAAGAGCTTTTATTATTTTGTTTAAGGTTTAAATCTATCGCTTATACCAAATGCCATTACACTGAAGCAGTCATCTGACAATGCTAGAGAATGCACGATTACATCCTTAACGACATGATAGTATGTTCATGAACATGAATGATACGCTTGTGTAACCCTTACCTCCATAAGTGTTTCATCTTGTTCATCAAAAGGTTTTCCGTCTTTTCTGTTGTAAAAAGTGGCAATACCAACAATTTCTTCTTTTTTATTGACTATTGGCATTGATAAGACATTCTTAATTACCCAGCCACTTTCATCCAGTGGTTCTTTCTGAAGAAAAAGGTAAGATAAAGTATGGTTGACTAGCTCAAGCCGTGATTACAAGAAACATTGGTTTACTAGAACCAATGGCAATCCAAATTGTGGTCAAATCCATGTAAGTTTTTGGGCTGAATTAAAAAACTAATTCCAGCTTGCATGAACTCACCTACAACTCACAAATGTCCACTTCACATATTGGGTTAAGTTCAGCACCCCACTTATAAAAAAGGTAAACATACATCTACTCTGTGCACGGTATTCCGTGGATGAGTGCCATACTAGACGAGGCTTGCCAACCTCTAAGCTAGAGTGATACACTTACGTTGCTTCTTCTTGCCCATAAAATCTTTAGGAAAGTCACAGTCTGCAATATGTTTACTGAGTAAAAGGCACTTATTTATTTATTTTTTAATTGCAATCCTTACCTGAAACTTGAACATTTCATCAGCAGCTGCATTCATAATGTTGCAAATCTAATAGATATAAAGCAATAACAATTTAGTTTGAAATGACTGGTGGGCAAGTATGTCATGATAAACACACAATCAGTTTAAATGAAAAAAATAGCAGTATGTCCATTAAATACATATACTGAACCATTACTAAGAAAACATTATATTTGTCCAGAAACATACATCTATTTTTTTCTATACTAACTGTTAAGGAAGTTAAATATTCTGCCTGTCCTTATTCTTGTTCCACTTCCTCCATTACATTATATGCATTGTGTTACTCGTTGTAAATAACTATTTTAACAACTACAGTTTGGCTTGGTTTTTTCTTTGGGTCTTTTAGAACCGCATACAGGTTGATAAGAACCTACCGAAACCACAAGGTAATGTAATACAACATATAGGTATTTTTTCACTAAAATTGAACACTTCAGTCAAGCTAACCCTTATCAATTGCACCATTATGGAAAAGAAAAAAGAAAACAAATATATATATATATAGTTTCAAGCACCAGCAGCACCAACTGGTTGAATGATGCCTTGTCCCTGTCTTTTTCTATGAAGGTGAAGCACTTAGGTGCCCTGCTTTCATTAATGGGGGCCTTGGGGACAGTGACGTATCCCGGGCTAGGTTGACTAGATCCATGTCTAGGGTGGCAGGTCTAGGGTGGCAGGTCCAGGGTGGGGGGGGGCAGTAACAGGGTGAATGATCCCACTCCTCAGTGTCCTGCCACACAATGGGCTGGTTACAAGAGAGATCTTGGTTCTCCCCAGTTGGCCTATTTAGACTTTAGATGCTATACCAGCACAGCCTCCATAGACATCATTAAATGGTGATGTGTGCCTTTAAGATACTGTGTGTCAGAATATGACATCTTATTCCAGTGCTCCATTTCTTAAAGGCACATAGCATCTTTTATTGTACCAGAGATGCCGACCATGGAGGTGGAGGTATTGCCCTAGGTCGGCCCCAAAGGGAAATACACCACTGCTTTGGGGATTCCAATTTTAATTTATTTTTAATTTGAATAGTTATTTTCTATTTAATTACATTCATTCTGGATTTATAGTAGCATTCATAACACTTGTCACAGCTTGTATTTACAAGTTGCGAGTAACTTCGAGTTAAAGAGTAACCAAGATTATATTGTTTTTCAAGTTGCATCAACTTGAAAAACATTTAGTTCAAGTGTGCATGTCAGTTGGCAGTAGTAAACATGTAAAATGGACATTTACTCCTCAACTACACTTACTTAAATTAAGTAAAGAGAGGCAACAGTGATGCCCATCAATCTGTGGTCAAAGGTAAATTTACTTGGTAAACCAACACAGGTATCCTCAAGAACCACACTTCCCTATTCTTATTTTAAAAGCACTTTACTTACAAAGCCACTTTCTGCTACGTAGGTTGGAAGACCACTGACTAAAGCCCAGTGATCTGCTGGTGGATTCCTTGGAAAATACAAATAAAAGAATTATATTCAAATATTTTACACATTACATTTATTTATAAAGGCACCAGCACCGTATTTAAATTCACCAATTGAATTTGATAGTACACAAAATCACATTCACACACTTACAGATACACACTCACACTAAAACATCCTCACTCTGTCATCACACCTCTCACAGTTTTACCCTGCAGTCACAGTGTGATACTCCCA
Organism: Spea multiplicata; assembly: GCA_009364415.1. Taxonomy (NCBI): domain Eukaryota; kingdom Metazoa; phylum Chordata; class Amphibia; order Anura; family Pelobatidae; genus Spea; species Spea multiplicata. Next base: position 27,473,499 of record VKOC01000001.1, read on the forward strand.
CTGGGTCATTTAACATTGTGTAACTTCTGCCACCGTCAGTAGATCAGTCCAAGTGATTTTCTACTGTAGCTACTCAAATTGCCCTTTTGCAGTTTTTGTTAGTATCTTTGGATTTTATAAATCATGCTTCTGATTCTATTCCGCTTCTGACTTATACATTTTAATTCCCTGTTTCTCAATTTGTATTTCCAATTGACCTTTACGTTAAGCCACAACATTTTAGTTAGCTTTTTTATACTTGTTTTATGTTTGTTACTCAAGGGTACTTTCTTATCTGTGTTTTTGGAGACATGCAACTTATCATCTTGGATCAATTCATCCAAGTCAGTGAGCTCCAGGGAGACCCTCTGCATTGTTATTTATTACCAAATCTCTATAAGTGTCTTTTCTATTTGGTGTCTCCACTATATGCGATCAAAAGCTGTATTTTTGCAGGTTAGAGACTGGACACCATACTGTGTACAACAAATACAAATATGGTATATACATCAGTAGACTAAAACGTTTCAAATTGTCCTAATAGCCCCCAGGTAACAGATTACTTATCTGGGTATTCACTGACAAGGTTTTAGTGGCCAATTATGCCGTTCTCACAGGCAAGCTCATCAACATTCAATTCAGCATATCTGCAATTTGTCCAGCTCTCTGGAAGCTTATTACAGCTTGTGCCACTGCCCTAACCTCAATGGAAGCTCACCCTGTGAGCCACCATTAAGTTTAGCACATACTAAATTTGAACGTTAGCAAATAAACCTGCATGTCTTCCTCCACAATAGCCATCTCACATGTGGAAGAGGGTTATGGCACAGTGTGTTATATTCCGCATTGAAAATTATCACGATACTTACGGTATGACTTTAATATCCTCTTTTCCATGTAAGATGTAATCAATGACCTTGTAAAAGACAATTTCCTAAACAAATAAACAGATTATAGGCATTCATATATATATATATATATATATATATATATATATATATGTGTGTGTGTGCGTGTGTATATTTCTAGTTGATGTTGTGACAGAAACATATTGTATTTGTTTTTAGCTTTAGCTCTAAAAAAGATGTGAAGCATGTCTATGTCACTTAAGCCTAAATATAATAATTACAAGAATGAAACATTCCCATTTACATTTGTATGATACATCCCTCCATCTCTGCCACTTTCTCGCCGATCATCAAGATGAAGCCCCATTCACTCTCTTCATCACTCCTAGGCTATACATTAATAGTTCTTTCCGCCAATAATACCCATCAATTACCTTTAATCGTCCTCTGCCTCCTGAAAATAAATAAAATAAGCAATGCACTCCCCACTGTCTTGCATAACCTTTCTGACATGTTAGATGACGAACCACCTTGGGAGATACTTGCTGTATCCCAGTTGTGGCATGAAGTTCTTCTGCCGATTCTTTCACAAACAGAAGCCTTCTACAATCACTTTGCCTAACCCTGTTTTGACTGTTGAGCACTATTTGTAGACTTGTAGCTTATCCAACAAAGTTATAGCTATGTGTAGGCAAATAATGCATTCAACATATCTTAAAAATACAAAACAAAAAATTATCATCACTCGTTTTATAACTTACCCTTCCATCTGGAGTCCGTGGTCCAGAATAAGGAGGAACTTCTCCCATTAGAACAGGCCACAGATCAAAAAATTCCTGAAAAAAGAATCCACTATTACTCTACACTTCAATGTCAAAACATGTGCTTGAAATATTCTGATGTATTGGGTAATAGAATCAAGACAATTTAGTAACACTTGTGATATATTTTGTTATGCAAAAAAAAAACATTGTATCAAGAAGAAGAGGGTCAATGGTAAATGTGGACAAGGAGGAGGTAAAAGAGAAAAATAAATAGGACAGGTGAAGTTTTCCTGAATCTGAGATAAAACCATGAGCGTCCAGAAAAGAGGGGTTCAAGAGGAATGGAAATTCTTACTGGAACAGGGGAGCAGGGGAAGGAGAAACAGTAGCTTGTTTAGAGTAAGTTAACTAGACACAGAGAGCAGAAAAAAACACCTGGTAGTCAGGGGAGTACCGCAAAAAAATGTGTTTTTTTAAAATTCTGTACACCTGATCCTCCGCAGACACAGAGTCCCTGTCTGGACAGAGACACAATTTGCATTCTGCAGACACAAGGTCGTTTTTTTCAAACATGTATTGCAGCTAAGGTTAGTTAATACTCCGGCTGTTGTGACCTCATTTCCCATGACCTTCAGCCTGTCAAGTATGGAAAGCATCACGGGAAAGCGAATACGCACATCTCATGATTCTTAGCCATCAGTTGGTTGGCTGAAGATTATGAGAACTGTAACAGCACTTTGAGTGCCAAATGTTGCAAACTACCAAGTGTCCTATTTTGGTTCCAAGCCTTTATGTCCCTTTTTTTCTACCCTATAACTATGTTTGCTGTGCATCACAGAGCTACACTACAGAACATTACTTTACTTGACTGATTAAGCAGGCAACATTACTAGTTGATTATTATGGGAATAGTAGCTAGTAACTGTAGACATTGGTAGCTACACAAACACTAATTTTGTTGACTGCATCTACCATAATATTCAGTTAGCCATATTGGTAGCAGAACTGTAGTCATAGACTGGGCTTGTGATGGATGAATTGTAGACTGGGGTACAACTGGGGTTGTGGCTAATCTTTACCACCCCTACTATTGTAAACTAAAATTATCATGTTGCGCAAGTACATGCTGGTCTGTTTGCTACAACTACCATAGTCATATCATCTGTACTATTAATGGGTAACTAAAATGTATCTCCCACCAGGATACCCCTCTCCTGAGCCAACAATGGTAGGCAATTGAGAGGAGATAGTGAAATGTTGGGTTAGGAGAGGGGAAAAAATCCTGGGAATGCCCATGGGCAAGATCAAGCATTAATGAGTCTGAGTCAGGAAAAAATGGCAGATTTGATTGGCTAAATGGTTCTTATCTGCAACCAAATTCTATGTTTCTATGATACCTAGACAGATTCATTATTGCATCATGTATACTTTACCTTGTCCTTTGTCATATCTAGAAGGCCAACAGAGTACCTATCACAGTTTAAATAGGCCCGGACTGTATAGAAGGCCTTGTGAAACTGTCGTTCAATGTCTGTCAGCTCTTCAAACACTTTGTTTGCTGACCATAGCAGTACCTAGACAACAAATATACAAACATTTTAAGTTCATCGTTAACCAGACAGAGAAAGGATGGTACCATGTAGGAAAATAGTCAGGAGAATAGTTAGTAGTCAGGGTACTTTTATAATAAAGAAATCATAAGCGGTGTAAAAGTAGCAAAAGTGGATTTAGAATTATACCTTCAATGGCTAACTGAGAGGAATTCAGTTTCCTAAAAGCTTGCTTCATATACTATCCTCTCAGTCAGTCATTAAAGGTATAATTTAACCTTTAACCTTAACTATCATTAAACTCGCATGACAAAATTGCATGACACTACTACATATTAACTGAAAAAAGGTTAATGAGGCTCAAAACAAACACAAACCAAACAAATACCCAGATTAATATACTCAACAGAAAAACACTTTCTCAAAAATACAATGTTTTCATTAAGCGACAAGTGTCTGGATCGCTGACGCAAAAATGAACAGCCCTTACAAAACACTGCTGACCCAAGCAGTCTGGAGGATGACAGAACAGCCCAGACAGAATTGGAAGCAGAAGGGTGACAAATCGCACATCCACTACCAGGGATGATACAACAGAGTAGCGAGACAGGCTTACACTTCACAAGCATTAGGGAGACACAAGTTGGGACAGATGGCAAGTATCATAGTGGGAAACAATCCGAAAGTCGGGAACCATAAACAGAAGGTCAAGTACACAATACCCTGAAGGTGAACAAAAGGTCACAGTGGGCTTTAAAACACTTCTACTAGGGTACTGGAATAACCAAGTACCATTGTTCCTGTTTGGTGCTGTTTTAGAGCATCCATTAGCATTACTGTGCTAGCGGGTGATATCATGAGTGTGTCTGCGCGTAGATTTGTATTACTAATACTCTGTATGGTGGTACACGACGATTACAATGTTTTTCTATATTCTCGAAATTTCCTAGGATACTGAAGTACCGTGATTTTAAACTGTATGTAGGCCACTAGGGGATATTCCGTCATGGTCCACAAAATGGTACAATAAATATGATAGGAGAATCAAAGAAAGACATGTTACCTGGCCGCGTCGAGTCTCACAATTATGCAGGTAGCTCAAGTGGTAAATTTTCAAATTTAAGGAGGCAAAATTCAAATACTTCAAAAACACCTGGAATGATGATAAAAACAGTAAGTGCATCAGAAGGTCGTAAACAACGCCTGGAGTGTTTATAAAAACAGTAAGTGCGTTAGAAGGTCGTAAACAATTAACATAACATTTAAAAGCAAACATAAATTTTTTTATTATTTCCAAACAAATTTTTCTATAAACCTAAACAGATCCCTACACATTTCTTAAACAGTGTCATGAAAAAAAATGTTTTGTACTTAGCGTAATTAAGTTATATGTTATTTTTGTGAATTGATTTTTCTCAAGCATTAACATGTAACTTGTTACTTTGTCTTTTGTACTTGCCAGTTTTTTTTGTTTCTTTTTATTGCAAAAACCGGGCTGATGAGGTTATATGAGCTACAGCTTCAATGACCCACAGCCAGAATAAGTAACCCTCAAAAGCAGCTGTACAGATGATGCAAAAATGGTACTATACGTGTTGACGTGTGTATTTTGTACCTATATTTTGTTTGTTTAGCACAGTTGTGGAACTTAATTGTTATGAGTGCCTGTCCAGTGATGTGCTGAGTACTGTCACCAATATGCAATCTACTTGTATGTATTACTGCGTATGTTTGATAACTTTCAATAAAATGATAAATGGTAAAGTGTCATGTGACAAAAAATCAGGAACAGATAGGCTGGTGCCACAGAAACTGAAAAGAATACAATAACAAGTAAGGTATGTTACCATGATCTGGTACGGTATATTTAATACGGGCCTGACATGCCTGCAGCTAGTTGTTTTTTTAAGTGAAGCAGAACATTTAAAGAGAAAGCAAAGGTGAAATGATAAAAGACATTTACATTACAATACAATACTCACATCTTCATCATGTTGAGTGAAATATGGGCCGTTCTCTTTATTGACTGCCATTATAACAGCAACTACATCTTTACCATTCATGATAGGTGTAGCAAGGATACTCTTCGTTGCGTATTCTGTAAGTTCATCGGCAAATCTGCTATATGCTGGGTTCTGTTTCAAGACAGAAATAATAGTATTTTGAAACATAATCATTCCATTCAAGATGCAAAAGTAAACATATCTACCTGATCGATAATTAAATCAAGGATTAAATACAGTTTTATGCGCAGTTATTTTGACTTTCCTAGAATTGCCTTCCATAAACCTTTCATAATAAAAGCAGGTATGATCATATTATGTCTTAAAGCTCAACATTAGAGTTTTGCTTTTTGGGATAAGCAGTGATGAACGTGATGGGCCCCAAACAAAAGAGTATCTCCTGAAATGAATATCTATTTTTAATAATATCTAATAATATTAGTAATACCCTTTGCATAAAAAGAGATTAGCACTTGCTTCTCAGTGACAGCACAGGTACTATTATCCACAATGTGCCTAACAGAGGGACCAAGTTTTCCACCGATTAAGTTCTGAGCCCATTGAAGATCACTGAAGACACTATACCCATTCTAACCTAGGTCAGTGCATTTTGTTGGTTCAATTATGGTAAGTCATCTGGGAATCACATAGCCCAACAATTTAGGTGTCTCAAATTTGGTGGTATGGCAAGAGGAGCGGAGCAGCAAGGCTGGCACCAGAAGCAAGCATGGTCAGGGCTACCCACTATACTTAAAGAAAGAGCCACCTCGCAACACTCAGCTACAGAGCATCAGAAGGTGGAACAGCACAGACCTATATTCATTTTACAGCTCCCTGGGTCAGTCAGGGGAGATCAGAGAAACTCCCCAACTGGGCCATGATTCCCAATGTCCAAAAAAGTGGGGCAGCTACCTGGAAAAGCAAGGGAGGTATGGAACAATACATTGTCTATAAACAGTGTAGTGGATACCATTTTTCATGGACTTAGTGCATGCATTCTTTAGTTTATTAAAAGGTGAGACTGTCTAATTTTCCTCCTTAATGTTGATAAATCTATGAAACGCATATGTTTGTCCTGCTTGTGCACATAAGCTCTCCAAATGAAAATTATGTCAGCAGCAGGCAATTGGAGCATTCAACAAAGTGTACAAGGAATTTGCTGCTGTTGCTGTTCCTCCTCTTGGCGGGAGCAACCAACGAGGAGGAATATGTTTAAGGCATATACCTATTAAATATTATGTGTATACATTAAAAATACCCTATCTGCAACACCAGACTTTTCTAAACCCTTTGAGCATGTTAGTTGTACCTTCTTCAGTTGGATTACTAACCTTAAGTGTTAAGCACTAATCACATGAGGTTGAACATAGCAGGTTTATATTATTGTGGATGAGCTTTTGAGAGGCTTATCATATTGCACTAGGTTCACGTGTTCATGTGTAAGTAGGATGAATGCATGAGGAGAGATATGCCAACCGTACTGTGTCAGGAACTCCCAATCCTGAACGAAAAGGGTTTTGTGTAAACAATCATATGCATTCAGTACTTATAACAGAAAATAAGCAGCTTGAGGGACACCAGCTTTGGATTTCAATTACCATACTCACGTAATTGAAAATAAGCATGGCATTTAAAGGCCAATAGCTAATAAATCACAGGTGTGTGGATGCCTGCTAAAAGCTAATACTAGTCACCCATCAGGCATTTGCATGGTGTGCCCGACTGCCAGTATGGGCCTGCACATAAACGTCAACAAGGATAAACAGGGCCATACTTCCCATAAGGCACATCAAGCTAGCACTGAGATACAAATTGACCCTTCCACACACAATCAGCACATCATTTCAGGCATGATTACATATAGACCCTTGTGAATATATTGATTTCACTAAGAAAAACAACCAGGGCAACTTCTAGACCAAATGGTACCCCAGATAAGAATACTATGACAGTGCCCACCCCCATTTTTAAATATTTCAGATCCACAGGAACACATTTTTAAGTAAACTTCAGGAGACAAATTTATTCACTCACATGTAATGCTCTCTAAATCATCACCCCTCCACCATCGTGCTTGGCAGTTAGTATGAGATGTTTGTGTTGATATGCTGTGTTTGGTTTTTGCCGAACGTGGTGCTGTGCGTTATGACCAAACATCTCTACTTTGGTCTTGTCTGTCCAAAGGACATTGTTCCAGAAATCTTGTTCAGATGCCACTTGCTGCCATGTTCATTTTAGAGAGAAAAGGCTTTCTCCTGTCAACCATTCCAAACAAACCATACTTGTCTAGTCCATACTAATTGTACTGCCATGAACAGTAACATTTAACATGCTAACTGAGGCCTGTAGAGTCTGAGATGTAACTCAGGGGGTTGCTTCTCTAACATCATTGCTGATGTATTCCTTCCCTGCCATTGTGTTAACCAGTAGCATACCGGGGGGGATGGGGGCATTCTGTCCCACATGCCATTTATCAGGGGCGTGCCACCAGGCCGGCATCAGCTGTGCACTCATCCAGAGACCATAATGTCCACTGCTGGAGTAGCAGGCTCCGTTGGGTAGATCGAGGATCTCCCTCTAACCTACTTAAAATCAATCAAGGGAGCAGGAGGTGCAGACTTGCGATGCATGTCGGCAACTGATGTTGTGCGTCGGGATTTGATGCCATATTACATTACATTTATTTATAAAGCGCCGGCCGATTCCACACCGCAGTTAAATTCATTAGAACATACAATAACAAACTGGTGCAAAGGAGAAGAGGGCCCTGCTCTCGCAAGCTTACAATCTAGCCATATCCTGGCCCACTGAAGCCACGCCCACTACACAGGAAGGAGACAGAAGAGCCTAGATGAAGTACGAAGAGGAGGAGATGGAGGAGGAGAAGGACCTGTAGCAGGAAAAGTGGCATTCAGGGGGACAACACTGTAAACACAATGTAAATGCCTGGCTGAGTATATAGTGATAGGTGTTATGCTGTACCACCATCAATGTCTGACTCAGTATATATGTTTAAATTAATATTTTATTTTTTTAGATTTCTATTTTTTTCCAGTTGGCATACAGTTTAGAAATTTGTGCTATAAATTTTTCTGGTAATATTATTTTAGGGTGTCTTTTCATTTTAAAGTGGGGGTAGGGGTGCCACATTCAAGATACGCCTCGGGTACCAAATACTCCAGGTACCCCCCTGGTGTTAACACACACTTGAATGCTCTAGAGCAGATGATTGTTATGTCCTGATATGTACATAGAATGTACAGATGATGTACTTTCTTTCTCACGCAATTGTATATCTACTGCTCTCATTATCCAGTCAAACATGTAAATTAAGTTAGTTTGACAAGATCCCTCTGCTTTAAATTTGTGTTGTTTCTGATCTTGCAAACCATTTCTAAATATATTTTTAAAATTCTTTTCTTTTAGATTGTTTCCATTTATTTCCCACCTACCAACCTGAAAGTGTATTTTCTATTTTTTTCTTAATGATGATTTTCCATGATTATGGAATTTAACCCCTTCCTATGTGTGCCTACCCTGGATTATATTATATCCAGTGACCTACATCGGCTACGTATGCAGTTTGCATGTATATACAACCACATACATTGGATACATTTACTAAGGGGACAATGAGACTTTAAAAAAGGTACTTCTACTAATTGGTTTGACCAATTTATTACAATCAGTTTACTTAAGATATATATGCTCTAAAAAGTAAATAAACTATATAAAAAAGACACAAAACACTCCAAACATTTTGTACCCCTCATAGTTTAAGAAAATGGTGCTGCATACCAACTCCATATGGGTTGGTGTGCAGCAGGTAATATGATTCAATACAATAGTAAAGTGTGTTAGGGGATTGCTTAGAAATATATGGAGTATTTTTCTACTCAGTAAATGTTGTTACCCATATTTGTGTGGTACTTTTTAGCAGTGGTACCTATCCTGAAATTTTGTTTTCCTAGTTTTAATATTTTATTCAAACTAAAGCTACTAGTCCTAAAAATATATATATACTATATGACTAGAGGTATGTGGACACCTGACATCACACCTATATGAGATTGTTGGATGTCCCAGTCCAAAACCATTAAAATTAATTTAATATGGAGTTGGCCCCTTTAAAACTATAACAGCTTCCACAAGATTTTGCAGTGTGTCTTGGGGAATTTTCCCTATTCATCCAGCACAGCATTTGTGAGGTCAGGCACTGATGTTGGACAAAAAGGCCAGACTCACATCCAACGTTCCAATTCATCCCAAAGGTGGTCATTGGGGTTAAGGTAAGGGACCTCTGTCTTGCTGCTCTGCCGTGTTAGCACTGCTTCACTGCTGAGCGCCGGCATATGACGTCATATGCCGGCGCTCAGAGTGAAGCGCCGGCACCGAGACAGACGCCTCACGTTCCCGCCACTGCAGTCGGGGCAGCGTTGAGACGCGTAGTGGCGGCAGGGAGCAGAGGAGACAGAAGGACACCGCGTGGTTGCTGAAAACGACCGCTCGGCACCCCTCTCCTCCTGCAGCGTTCCTACGGCCCTGGGGGGAATTCTTAATTATCGGTCCCCCCCGCATGAGTTACTGGGGGGGATCTGTCCCCCCGGTTCCTACGCCCATGGCCACAAAGTTGGAAAGTGAATAATTGTCTGAAATATCTTCCTCTTTACTGCGACTAAGGGGCATAAACAAAACACTGAAAAAACAGCCCCAAACCTTTATACCCCCCCTCACCAAACTTTTCAGTAGGCAGTATGCATTTTAGTAAGTAAAGTTCTCCTGGCATCCGCTAAATCCAGATTGGTCCATCACTCTAAAAAAAAGGTTCCCACTGCTCCAGATTCCAGTGGTGATGTACTTTACACTAGACTTGGGCACCAGGGGGCTCTTCGTCTTCGTGCTCGTCTTCGGCACAAAAAAAAATCTTCGTATTCCACGAATATTTGCCCGTTCCTGTCTTCTCTTCGGGCGAATATTCGTGGACATTCTTCGTGTTCGTTTTGGAGTTTGGAGGAGGGAGGGGGGAGTTTGGAAGGAGGGAGGGGGAGGAGTGTTAAATGGGGGGGCATAAGGCATTTCTGAAGGCAGAGTGCTCTGTGAAATGCCTTTTAACCCCCTTAATGCCACTCTGCCTCCTGAAATGCCTTATACCTCCCTATATGCCACTCTGCCCCATAATATGCCTTTTAACCCCCTAAATGGCAGAGTGGCATATAGGTGTATAAGGCAATTCTGAAGCAGAGTGGCACATAGGGGGTCAGAAGGCATATCATGGGGCACAGTGGCATATAGAGGGTTAAAAGGCATATCATAAGTTATTATGCTACGCAATGTATCTTACCAATAGAGGGCAGCATTTTGTCCAAAGTTATAAGTTATATGCTAAGTTAAATGTCCGTACCTGCGACTTTGTTGGAAGGGACCGGGGGGAGATTAATAGACGAAGATGAAGATGATCACGAAGATTCTTCGTGTGTGTGTCTTCGTCTTCGCCTACGTTTTACCAGCACTGTATTCTCTTCTACGTTTCTTCGGAACGAACAAAAAAACGGACTCTTCGTGTTCGTTTTCATGTTTGCCCGAAGACGAAGGCACAAGTCTACTTTATACCATTATAGCCAACACTTGGCATTCCATATAGTAATCTTTGGCTTGTGATAGTAAACCTTTTATGGACCATGGAAACCCATTTCATGAAGCTTCTGACACACAATGCTTGAATAATGCAGCTCTCAATAGCCCTGTGGTTTACTGCTTTGTGGCTGAGCTGTTGTTACTTCTAGACACTTCCACTTCACAATAAAAGCATTTACAGTGGACTGGGGCACATTTAGCAGGGCAGAAATTTCTGGAACATCCTTTGCATCACTAACACATTTATAGTCACTGAGCTCTTCAGTACGATCCATTTTACTGCCAGTGTTTGGAGATGACTGCCTATGTGCTTAAACCACTAATAGACCGTTAGTATTGGGTGTGGATGAAACACCTAGACCTAATTAGGAGGGATGTCCACATGCCTTTATTCACCTGTTCAACGTTAGTCAATTTGTTATATTACATGCTACTTGTTATGTCCTGTCTACCCATTGTACAGTGCCACGGAATTTGATGGCTCTATATCAAACAATAAATAATAATAATATAGTGTATTCTTTGTGTGGGTATATATATATATATATAAATAAAAAAAAAAAAGGTGAACAATAACTGGTCTTAAAGCGGTTAGAAGAACACACACATTATTATTATTATTTTTGCTTTATATAGCACCATCTTATTCCCCAGCACTTTACAATGACTTCATACATAGTAGCCTTTATGTACAAACAGATGTCCATTAGTAATTTTATTAAAACAATATATTTAGAAACATCAGAGAATTAAATCTTTTAGAGAACACAAGGTAAATGTATCACCAATTTACTTTGAAAAATATAAACCTTAATATTATTTAGGCCATATAGTTATCACATTCAAAAAAAATACTTCTGATTAACATTTGTGCTATTAAGTTTTTTTTCCTTTTAAACGTGGCCTGTTTGTACAAAATCAACCAGTTTGGGAAATTGATATTAAATGCATGTGTCTTTCATGTTTTTGTGTTATCTGTGTTGTTACAGCTGGAGTTTACAGGACAGATTTGTTTTCAACTCCCCAACTCAATGCATTGTGAAGGGCCAGTCCTGAAAAGTTTCTTCTGCAAGAAGGGTATTATTAATAACTTTTAAGTTGATCATTTTGTATGGCCTCTGAATGATGATATAAATATCCAGATGTGGGGGAAATGGCTAATGCTGACAGAGTGACCCAAATCCCTTTGACTAAATCATTCAATTTAAATGCATGAACTGGGTGGCTTGCGTTTTGGTCTACCTGGTTGCCAACAATAGCTTTTTTATCCCTCACCAAACAACAACAAAAAAAACCCCACAATGTACAAGAGAGCTGAGTAAAAGCTCAATATGGAGCACAGAGGAATTGAGTGGACACTTAGGATGTATCCATGATCTAACTGTGCTTTATCTAGGTCTAACTAACTAACAAGCTCTTTTGTAGGAGATGTCTACTAGGCTTGGTTCTTCAATGGACAGGAAATTGAATAAACCCTTCAAATGTTTTTATTGCGGTCTCTGTGGCAACTGTTTTGGACTACCAGACATAAATTTATCTAAGTAATTTAATCCAGCCTATTTATTAAATAGGAGAATAAGTAAATCCTGTACATACCTCATGAACATCCTTGATATTAATTGTTTTCTTGGTGTGAGCAACATGTCCTACCACCCCAATATCCAAAGGAAAGACAATTTCGCTATCAGGTGGAACAAGGCATTCTTCCAGTTTACTGTTTTTGTGGACATTAAATAGTCTTGTGGCCAACTCGGGAGTGCCGTTTCTTTGTCTGTACATAAAGAGACTGCAACGATCCGCGTGAATAAGAAAGCTTATTCTCCTTAAAGTCTTGAATACGACTTTCTCCATGTTTATACTTTCTTGCATGTCTTTAATGAGTTCAAAGAGAATCTCACTCTCTTCTACCTGGATGAGTTCCTGGAACGTTGCAAAATCTTTACGACCAAATGCACCGGCTACAGTCTCTGGTGCAAGCTTCTTTTTAAAGTATCTTTCTGTAAAAGCAGGATTATTTTTCAAAAACTCCGCAACATCCTCTTTTTTCAGACTCATTGTGAGGGCTTCAGTTAAAACTGAAATGTCAACAAGATGCTGTCTTCTGTGTAGCAGTGTAGGATAAATTGCTTTACAGACCGATGCCCTGGAAGTATCATGAATCTGAGTCAACTGTGTATTAATCCCTGTGTTATCTGCAAAGCAAATTCTTAATAATGCTGAAGGTGAATCCTTAGAGGACATATCTGCTCAAGTAAAACTGATCAGGTGACTCATGATAAACCTTTACATGACTAGCTGTCACGGCCTTTAACAATATGGATAAAACACATTTTTAGTATCTATTCAATTTGAGTTCAGCTTTAATTGTTCCGTTTGCTTTAAAGTATTTAATGAGGCATTTCTCAATGTTCACATGAATTTGTCCGACACTGGTTCGCTATGCATCTTAAAACAAGCTACTTATGTTTTAATTAAGCAGACGCTCGTTTGGTGTTAACACCAGCTAACGTGGAAATCTTATTATTGCCATACAGTATCCTGTATTTGCTTTTTTTTTGCATTGCACTAAAACAAATGTATGACAGATTTTCACCCACAACAGTCTACTAAAAAACTGAATGGAAATTGTAATAATAACAATGAAAGCGTTTCTTCATATATACTATATGGAGTTCTGTTAACAAAAGGAATTGGAAATAGACTGAATGCTATAGAAACTTATTATGGGAGACAGCTATCCCCTATTAAGCTAATACTAGATACATTATACCCTTTTGATGAAAATTCATAATAGGAAGCTGTTACTAAGTGTCACTGTCTCATCAAGACAATAGAATTCTTCCTACATGGCCAGATAACATCATATGTTGTCTTAGTTACTGGGTTTAAGTCTTTTGAGTAAAGCAAATTAAAACTTTCTGTAAGATACAAAACTATTATTTCTATTGTCTCATTCAATCTATTTTAGGCATTCTTGCTTGTGCTCTTCCCCATCAAAAACCTTTAGTAGTGGATAAAAGCCACCTTCAACAGATGTCATAGGTGGGTCTGATATCTGATGTACTGTAAAGTACTGGTCATTATATATATATCATATATTATATATATATATATAATATATATATATAACAGTGGAGGGGTGGAAAAGGGTGAAGAAAACATTTCCTCAATGAGAGAATGAAACAAAACTTTTTAATTTCCAAATGCAGAATTTTCTCCTTAGTGAGATATCTGTCTCACTAAACACATTTGCAAAGTCATCAAGGTTTGAAACAGCACATTTCATAAATGAAAAACCTGAATGAAATGAAAGACTTGTCCCTGTTTTCCAGCATTTGGCTAGCCATATCTAGCAGCAAAGCAGATTTTTTGTCTACAGTTGTTAATTTGGGGAAGCCCAGGACTGACATTTGGTAGGCAAATCCAGAGACCCAAAAATAGGTGGGACAGGTACCTCTAAAATTATATAGATCAATAGAACACCTTCACAAGTCCCAATATGTCCCAAAAAGACTTAAAATTAAAAAAATGGAACACGTTAGGTAACATTTTCCATTGTTCCTTATGCTACTCTACTGATTCACTAGTTCTGACTCCCAGAACAGTATGCACCCACAACTGAATTTGTTTGTTTATTACACCATTCTAAGACCTAGAAACCAACTCTTCATGAGGTGCTGGAAACACTGCATCACAATCATACCACAGTCAAAGTCACGTAGCTCAATTGTCTTTATTCTCCTAATGTTTGGTCGAAATCTAACAAAATTTATTAGCCATGTCTACATGCTTTATACAGTCATATGATAAAGAAAGTAGACCCTTTTGAAAGCCATGGTTTTACATATCTGTCCTTTGGATAGACAAGACCAAAGTGGAGATGTTTGGCCATAATGTTCAGTGCCATGTTTCTCGAAACCCAAACACAGCATATCAGCACAAACATCTCACCAACTGTCAAGCACGATGATATGGGCTTGTTTTGCAGCCACAGGACCTGGGAACCTTGAAGTCATTGAGTCAACCATGAACTCCTCTGTATTCCAAAGTATTCTAGAGTCAAATGAGGCTATCAATCCGGCAGCTAAAGCTTGGCCGAAATTGGGTCATGCGACAGGATAATGATCGAAAGCACACCAGCAGATCTAGAACAGAATAGCTGAGAAAGAAAAAAGAATCAAGGTGTTGCTATGGCCCAGTCAAAGTCCAGACCTCAAGTCTATTAAAAATGCTGTGACAGGACCTTAAGAGAGTGGTGCATAAATAAATGCCCGCAAACCTCAATGAACTGAATGCTATCACTGCTAAAGTTGGTTCTACAAACTATTGAATCATAAGGTGTACTTCGTTTTTCACACATGGCTTCTCCAATTTGGCATCAGTTTACCTGAATAAATTGTGACATGGTGTAATATGAGGTCTTAGTTACCCATTTTAAGGAACATTGGATTGTTATTATGTCCTGATATGTAAAACCATGGAATTCAGAGAGGGATGTATGTGTAAAACCAAAATAATTTTTAAATGACAAATTACATTTATATATATATATAAAAAATAGACAGTTTAATTTATACAAGACACATGTTAGAGTTTAAAACAAGCAGGAATTGTTTTGCCTTTCACACGTCAGCGGCATTTTCTTTGATAATTAGATGAACACACATCAGAGAAAAGGATTACTAAGGGATTTTATGTAATGGATTAGCAAACCCTAAGCATCTTACTGCACTCCAAGGACCAAAATAACAACATGGGCAGACATCAGGCTTAATATTTAAGGCACAAATAATGAAACAACCCTGAAGAGATGTTCATTGGAATCATTTAGGTTTCACCTGGAATTGTTGCAGTTCAGAGAGTAGCAGGTAAGTTCACCCAATACAAATAATTTTCACTCAAAATATTGTTACTTTTGTGGGATCCAGATTGCTGTCAGTCAAGTTTTCATCATTTATAACCCAGAAGTTACCGGGGGCAAACAGTTTTATCAGTGCAGTAATATGGGTGTCTACAGCAACATTAGGTATATTGTTTATTTTACTTGGTTAGTGATCCTGTCTACTATATGTAATAATTAACCTCTTTAAAAATTGTGGGAGAAGTTGTACAAATGTGATTACATTGAAGATACACGGAATGAACATTTGGAAAAACATGTTTCAACATAAGGGGTATGCAAATAGAAATGTAAGCATGTATGGGATAGGCATACCATCATTAAATATAAGACAAGGCTGAGGACCAAGTAGCAGGAAGAAGAAGCAGGCAGATTAGATGGGCCAACGTTCTCTTATCGGCTGTCAAATTATTTTTCTACTTATGGTTTTTTTTTTGTTTAATATTTGTTTATTGAAAGATTTTCACAGTTTACATAAAGCACATAGTCAAGTATAGTTAGCATGTATACATACAATATTTTTCCCTAGGGCAAGCGTTACCCAGGCATAGTAATACGACATAAAACTACAGAAGGGTGAGGTTACCTGCTCCTATATGACCATTGGAAACTTATGGTTAGTAGCAAAAAAACTGAGCACTTCACTTTGCTGTTGGCTCTTAACGCAGAAAACACAGAATAAAAAACACACATGATCTGCTCACCAAGTAACCACTACATGTCATATGAAATTGGAGAGTACAGGATTTGGGTGTATGCAGGTATCTAATCCAACTATATCCTGAAGCCTCTCCCTCTGAAACCTACAAGGGATTTATTATTAAGGTCTACTTTTTTAAAATCTTTTTTTTAGCAGTTTACAGCAACTTATTATGTTTTTCCTTTTCATAAAGGTCATGAAAGATGTGTTGTTTTTTTCACATAGTGTACCTTAGATACGTTGGCCGAGAGTATTTTTAATTTTGATCTTAATTAGTTGATCTATCACTAGCTACAGCAAAAAAAAAAACAAACACCTTTTCTAGGTAAATAAGAGCAAAGGTCATCCAACTGCTGTAAGGGGCTGCCATGAAATAAGTTATTCAATAACAAGAACAACAATAATACAAAGATGAATTAAAGAAATGAGAGGGTGCATTTAAAAAGATGAATTAATTCTTTCATCATGGGTGGGCATGCACAAGTTGTACAACTTTTCAGTATATTTGCTTGTTGTATTGTAGGATGAAGCATTCCGTATATATTGTTGTTGCTACACTCATTACTCTAATAGAGCAAATCTATGCTCGCTCATGTGTGGTGGATTCCTTTAAAGTGAAGGAAGATTTTGACATACAAAGGGTAAGTCTCTGCTTATTCGATTAATACAATTTAGGTAACACTTTAAATATTATTGGTTGTCCTCGGTAGCCAACAGACTATATTACACAGCTATATAGTGGGTAGCAAAAGGATCCATGACTATTCAGTTTAAACTTTCCAATAAATTTGTCTACGTGCCATTTTGTGATCCAAAACATGACAAAATAAGCCATTTACAAGGCATCCCACAAAGGAGTAAAGTTTTCCCTTTAATCCCGATGTTTTACTGGATTCATTTAACCTGTATACTATTTAATTGGTAAAATAATGTATGACACCTTTCATAAAAGAAAGTTGCCTTTCCTTGTTTTATTACAAAATTAGTAAAATGCAAACGAACCAAATTCATTTGCATTTAGGAGACATTTTGCTTGATACTTGTCAGTTACAAAAGTATGATCTAATGGGACGTTAGTATAAAAAAATATAAGAGGTATAATATTTTTTTCTTTCATTATCAGTATGGAGGGACATGGTATGCCATTAGCAAAAAGGACCCAGAAGGCTTGTTTCTTCAGGACAACATCTCCGCTGAATACACAGTAGATGAGGATGGTACCATGACTGCATCTTCTAAAGGCAGAGTTAAACTGTTTGGGTGAGTTATGCCACCCTCCTTAGTTGTTGATTCTAAACACAGGATGATTCAATTTAATTATTGGTTCTAATCAATTATTTCAAATGTTAGTGGAGATCCTGAAACCTTTTGTTACTTGTACCTCTTTACAACTCTTTAATTGGGATTCAAACTGTGGTCAGGTAGGTGCCACCATGATGTTTCAGAAAACTAAAAGTATGTCCTTTTAGAAAGAAAAAGTGCCTGATTCTATGACAAGAAACTGGACTTGGGAGAACATTTTGTTATCTAGAACATTAGACTGTGCAGTTTGGTTTAGTTAAACGTTGGGGTAAAGTACCTTCACAAAGTGGCCTCTGACCACTGCTCTCATACATATATTCATTATTCGTTATTTTCCGTATATTTGCCAATGATGCAGAGATGTTAAAATTATTGTTATGTGTGCTTAAAGTTCTCATAAATAACAGCTAAAGCAATTGGCTCTTTCCAGTCTTTGGTAAATGGCTTTAACATGTGTGAAACCTGACGCAGAATAAGTGTGTGGAGAGCCTTGAGCGTGACCTTTATTGTAAAACTCCTGCAGCTAAGTGTCCATGTCAGCACATTCTATCTCACATGTGTATAACATATCAGGCGATGAAAGACTGCCCTGTTATCTGCCCAGCAAGTCTCCCACTTTATTTAACATTCAATTGGTACCTTTGCTATTTGCTCAAATTTAACCCCATGAATCAATAAGGAGTAATCACACTGGGGTA
Organism: Spea multiplicata; assembly: GCA_009364415.1. Taxonomy (NCBI): domain Eukaryota; kingdom Metazoa; phylum Chordata; class Amphibia; order Anura; family Pelobatidae; genus Spea; species Spea multiplicata. The sequence continues at coordinate 27,491,877 of VKOC01000001.1, forward strand.
AGCAGTCAACAAATTAGCCAGTGGCATATCAATGGAAATGGCAATCAATAAGCAGTTCAATAATATATGAATAGGTGCAAAAAAATAAGACTCTTAGTAGGGTCCTTCTCACATTGTGTTTCTAGAAGTCTAAACTCTTCTGTGATGTGCTACATTATTCCCTGTCATGGCACAGCACGATGGAATATGATGCTGCTATCTACTTATTACTAAATACTAATACTAGTAAATATAATAAAGAGACAATAATCAATATTCATCACTCAAATCTGCAGCAGACATACACAGCTCACTAAACTGACATATGGTTGTGAATTTCTTAGGTTTTGGCTTATCTGTGCTGAGATGGCAGCTCAGTATTCGGTGCCAGACTCTGCTGTTCCAGCTAAGATGTACATGACCTACCAAGGCCTGGCTAGCTACCTGTCCAGTGGAGGTAAGCAGAACTCAATTCAAATGATACGTTTAGACTTTATTACCTTTGTCTGAAGGTTGATTACAAAGGTAATTTAAATAAGAGGACTAGAAGAAAAAAAAACACGTAAGACCAAAAGTAAGCAGGTATAGCACAAGTGTAAAAGTGATACAATCACCATAGCAAACAATGTGTACCAGATATGATCTTTATGCATAACTCATAGTATTTGAAATATAACACAAAAATGTTTAAATTATCTAAAACCCAGCCAGCCACATTTAATAAATCATTTACACAGGAACTATGAAGACCTCGTATTTGCCTTCTTCAACTTCAATCTAATTTACCAAAGTATCTATAGTAGCTTTACAAATGACCAAACTTTGATCTGGCAGAAATATCTTGAATTGGGATCTAGGCCCCACTGTCACTGGTGGACTGCTTTCATGGCATAGTAAACAAGAAAAGCAAACGACAGAGTACTACACATGAGTGCAATAAACTGCCCCAACTGAGGATACACTCCTTTAGTTGCACATGTGGCAGCCTACCCAATCTCATATAAACATGTTCTCTTTTTAATGAATACAGAGCATAAGACTCCAAATATCTGAAAAAATAATATTTTGTAGACGAAAAACATTTTAAGGTTTTTTTCATGCCAACATATATTACTGCATACATACCCACCCCCTGTCAACAAAGGAGGCACACAGTTTGAATTAAGAATATTTCCTGCATTTTAAACTAGGACATGTCTTGTTAGCATATGAAAGAACTTAAGTTTGGAAAATTTTGTAAGTCAACAAGAGTGTGTAGGAGGCAACAGTATTTTTCACAAAAGAACAAAATTGCATGTCGATTGAAAGCCAAGACAAAACCAAAGAGCAACCTGACAAAATTTAACCTATTAAGGGTACAATTACCATTTTTGATAACCATTGTAACAAAAGGCAAAATGGATCAAATACATTGTTAACTTCTTCTAGGTGACAACTACTGGGTTATTGACACCGATTATGACAACTATGCAATAACCTACGCCTGCCGAACCCTTAAAGAAGACGGAACGTGCAATGATGGATACTCTATCATTTTCTCTCGTAACCCAAGAGGATTTTCACAAGCCATTACAAGAATTGTTCGCCAGAAGCAAGAAGAACTCTGTATGGCTGGGCATTTCCAGTCTGTTCTTCAATCTGGTAAGTATCATGGTCATACTAAAAAGTAACATGTATGTGGCAGCATAGTTTTTTGTCAAATAGTACCGGTATTCATAGTCTTTAGGGAGGAAACTATGTGCCTCCAAACAGATATTTACTACGAAGCTGCCAAAATGGCCATTTGCATCATCCAAATCCGGCTATTGTTCCAGATCGCTTGAGACTTTAGAAATGATCAGTCATTCACATCTAGAACAACAGGCACATGTTTTAGAATTGTTACCTGGTAGCACTCGATAAAGATACACACATATTCACACATGCTTTATGATGCCAACCTAATATAAAAATTCACTTTACATGGAATTATATGTTTTATATGAAAATGTATTCAGATAGTGAATAATCTTTCAATCTCGTTACTTCTAGGAGCCTGCTAGAAGAGGACCCCCCAACATTATGCTGTTTGTATACCTATAAAATGGGTACAAAACTTGCAGTTTCCATCCTTCTTTCTCACTTTGTTGTTGTTTAATTCTAGATACAATTAAAAAAGAAATTGTGAACCAAAAATAATTGAAGCATGTCTAGTCATACTAGTCAATATAAATTCTATATACATTTCCACTTTTCTAGAAAGTGTAACATAAGCTTTATGGGACACCAGTCTTGCTCTCTGATCCGGCCATGACATACATTAACGGTGGTAAAGTAAGTGGATAGGTATTCATTGTATGTTTCAAGAAACCTTATCGCAAAAAGAACTTATTGTAGCTACCTCAAACAATATTTTCTAGATAACCAAAATGGCTATTCTCAATAATGTAATTGTGGTGCGTTTACTAATATATATAATAACATTATGGTACATAACAAAAATACAGGGTAAAGGATACACCATATAACACTGGACAAATTACATGCAAACATATTTTGGTAAAAATAAATTTTATTATACAACATGTTTAAATACACGAACTAACAACATTTTATTAACACCATGTAACATTTTGTACAATAATTTGCCATTGGCATAATGTCTTACTGTTCCAAATAAAAAAAGTTATTTCTTACTGTTACACATTATTGTTTTTGTATTACTAAACAATCTCAGCAAAACTTAGACTCACATATATTCAAAAGCGCCATTTTATCATATTTTGAACACTAATCTTAATGTTGTTCAAAGCATCTCATAAAACAGAAAATCTCATGAAATAGTACATCTAAAGGCATCAAAGAAAAAATGACCAGTGCTTAATTGGCAGAGCATACATTTATGCTTCACTTCATTATTGCAACCTTAATATTTCCAGAAGCCTCTAGAAACTTTCAGTGAATTGTTCAGGATGGCAATAAGGTCCTGGAATACCCCAGTAGTTGATGGCACGCACTCTGTATAAACCGGATACAGATGCACTCTCTAGGGGAAAATAATACAATGCTGTTATGCCTTATACATGACAAGCACTTATTCCATGACAAGCACTAGGTAAGCTTTAAGGGAGCAACAGATGGTTGAGGGTGGCGTGATATATGTGTTTAAGTGTGACCAGTTCTCTGCTCTTATGATCTTCAAGTTCTCATGTCTCCACATTTCGCCCTAAATTAGTATTTTTCACAAATTTTTCTATTATCATGAAACATCCTCTTTTACTATAGTGTTCTTCTGGACTGGAATAAAAAATAGTCCCAGGAGTTTAAAGCGCACCATGATGTATGATTATAGGTTCAGGTGACATTTAATATCATTGGCTAACCTGATAATAGCATGGGGGTAGAATTTGATGTCATGCATAATGGGCATAACTAGAAACCACAGGGCCATGGTGTGAAAAAAAGTCCTGGTGCCACTATTGCCCCCACACAACTGGTCTGTGCCTTCTTTGCCTCTTGCCCTCCTTCCCACATATGTAAACACACTTACACAAACTACACATGCTCATACTCACTACTACACATTCCATTTCACCCCACTTACACAAATACACATGTATGCTCACACGCACACACAAGTACATATCCATGCTCACACACGCACACAAGTATACATCCATCCTCACACACACGCATACACATAGAAAAACACATCCATGCTCTTCCACATACACAAGTGCACATGCATGCTCACACACATAGAAGTACTCATTCATGCACTCACACGCACACATCCATGCTCACATACATACATATATAGACTGTAAGCTCTCTGTCTCTGTTAGTCAATTTGTTATGTTACATACTACTTGTTATGTCTTGTCTACCCATTGCACAGCGCTATGGAATTTGATGGCCCTATATATAAAACAATAAATAATAATATATACAAACACGTATACATACATCCCTCCTGCCGCCCACCACCGCTTACCTCTCACTGCCCCTGCAGCTCTCCCTCTGGCTGCTCGCGCACAGTGTGCAAGCAGCCTTGGTTTCACGTTCCTGTCTCCCTGTGCCTGTTCAAAATAGTTTAGAAATGGCCCTTCCGACCTGGATTGGTGCGGTCCAGGTCGGAAGAGACCTTTTTAAACAATTTTGAACTGGTACAAGGGGCCCATAGAGACATGGGCCACTGCTGCCCCTGTAGTTACGCCAGTGGCACACATCATTCCTCTATGAAAAAAAGTACTAGTAAAAATGTGCTTAGATGAAAAAAGGATTATAGCCCAATTAGGATTATGCATAAAAAGTGATGCAACATTTGAACAGTAGCCTTATCACTATTGCAACCAATAGACTGTTCTAATCAGCAGGACAATTCTATTTGTTTCTAAGGTAAACAGTCCATTTTCAAACTTTGTGACCAAATCACTTTGTATAGAAAACACAAATGGTCCAACTTCACCCAAAAAAATAGCAATAACACGTCTGTGACAAAATCCTAACCTTTTAAAATTTGATTGAACAGTGGATTATTATACAAACCACTAAATGATCGTACAATGCAATGTTTAAAATGACATGAACAGAAATGTGCACAATTAAAAATATACATTACCTGGACTATATGTAAATAAGGTAAAGATTGTGTCTTTTGCATTTATTTTTTTGAAAATAGAACCATCCTGTGAGAATTCAACTTCGTATGTCTTCAGACACCTATGAAAAAGTATATTCAAACACACAAAAAACAAGTTAATAAAAAAGGGAAATGAAAATAAGAAACACCAAAAAAAATTGGGTCAAACTGTAAAACAATAAATCAAAAATAGAAAGAAACCAAGATGACTCAAGTCAAAAGTAAATACATTAATGATTTGTTTGTGGTAGTTACTGGGGTCCATTCAGTAAACGGCAAGCTCAGGTGAATTGGCTAAAAATGCATGCTTGCAGCAACAAGCTCACAATACATATGAAATTCACTAAAGCCAACTCGCATTTGCACTTAATAAAGCACTATGAACTTGCATACACCTGACTGCAGGAGAGTATAGTTGATGCGGGGCAAAAAAAACACAAGCAACCAGTGCATTCATGGACCCCCAAATTGCTTGCAAGTTACACTTGGGTGTGTGAGGTCACATGCAACCCCCCTAAAAAAATATTTAACAATATTTAAGCAAAAAATGACAGTGTGTGATAAGACAAGGCGGGAAATATGTAAACAGTGTCACTTGGTTCTCATTTTTGAGCTAAAGATTCTAGTCATGTATGCAATTTTAGACATTATTTCTCATTACTTTTGTTGATTAATCATACATATTATTATTATTATACAATGCAAACTGACAAATTGAACACACACCTGGACTTTACATTTTCATCTTTCCAAACTACCGCAACCTGTCCCTTGGTAAGGGAAATAAGGTGAAGTCCAGTTACCTTAAAAGAAAGAAAACCTTGAATAATCATTGTTTTAAAAAAAATACACATATGGAGAAAGCTGCTTCTAAAGGTCTAAAGTAAACCCAGTTTAAATTCAGTAGATTATTGTGTACCGGATACGTGATCAACGTTTACAGGATCCAAAGATTATTTACCATTTTAGGAGGTGCTTTAGGTCTTTCACAGACGTGAATAAGAAACACAGAGGGAACAGGAAGTGCCAATTTTAAATTCAGGTTTCCATCTTTAGGAAATGGAGTAGGCCCTCTTATAACTGGACCCTTAAGACACAATAAGAAAGACATATAATTAGTAATATATACTGAGATTTAAGATTTTAAATAGTTGTCATATTTTCAATTTGCACCCAATACTGGTTGCACTTTTTAATATAAAACATTATAATTACCTCAATTTTCTCTTATCAAGAAATGTATATGACAAGAACAAGCATTCTCAGTAAGAGTTTTTAGTGACCATGTAAATTGTGTTCACCTTCTTTTATAATATACAATATGAGCTCAGCGTACCTCTGCATCCCGTATTAGCTCAAACTGTTTCATCGTAGGATAGTCTGGACTTCCAGTCTTCTGCCATACTAGATATGGATTTGTCAAAACATTGTCTAAGTAATACGTCACATAAACAAGATCTGTAAACAGAGAAGCAGTTTCTTTAAATGATACAAACGCTCACATTTGGGATTACATCTTGGATGCCGATATGATGTGACAAAATAGATGAGATATCTAACGCATATAAATATTGACACAGTAGCAAAAGTGGTCATCCCCAATTAGATATATTTGGAAATGGGAGAAAGTCAATGGATGACAGGAACACGTAAGATACTCTTCTAAAGCGAGATTTGGTGGATGTAAAAATGTGTGGAGTAATATGGCTGCATGGAAAAAGGTTCAGGACATTTCAGGATTGAACAGGCATAACCATCTTTGCCACATTTCTGGGGATACTTTTTTCTTTACATTAATTCTCCAACTTGTATGCATCATGACCAAGTAAGAGCATACTGCAAGATGGGTCCTGCACGCTGTTCAGCTACTCACATAGGCGAAACTTTACTAGGGTCCATCCTTCAAAATACATAATGGAATCAGTAACTCAAGAAGTTCTACTTACCAGCAAACCTCTCATTTAGTATACAATGAAAAAAATTTGGTTGTGGAAATTACCTTTTAATAAGGTATTATTTCATAAGCTACACAATGCTCAACCATTTTCCGATGTCATATGATTTTTCTTTGTGGAGACTGTGAAGGGTCGTTAGTACTGCTTGTATGCAAACTCCTGAATATCATTATATATTGTTATAGGGCCAATGCGTTTTGAAATTAGCATGGTACCCTTGTTGTTACAGTTTGCAATAACAATGGTCCATTTGGCTTGACCTTTCTCTGCTCAACAGACTGGCAGACAGACTACAGAAATCCCCATAATTACCTTTTAACTTTGGAAAATTGGTGAAATTTACAGTTACAAACTGTATGTCGGACGAGGTTCTGTTATCATTTGAGGCATATAAGAGAACTGTTGTTTCCCAGCTGTCAGACAATTCTCCTTTCTCTGGCTCATGGGAACCTGCCATTATTCCAACAATGCTACTGTCATTGGTTTCAACACCCTCCATTAGTATATCTGTGTAAACTGATTCTTCACCTGTAAACATTAACATACCAATATTTTAATCATAAAAAGTTAAAAAGTCATGCCATTGAATGCTTATTACATCATACCTACATTTTTCCCTAACATTGATGATTATTGCATTTTCTCAAACCTTCAAAGATAATGTCAGCAGGTATTCATGCAGGAGGTTTTAGCAAAAACTTTCTGGGTCTATATTTCAGAACCTCTCTGCAGTTTTCAGCATATTTTGTAGGCATTCACCAATTCATTGAAACTCCCCAATACAGATGATGATTAATTATAAAATGCATTTCACTATGTATAGTTTTACTGGATGGTTAAGATAACTACAAGAAATTAAAATGTAAAATTGATTTTGTGAACTTTTGTGAGCTCTACAATTAAACGCTGCTCCATTATGCATCGTATAATTGAACCCTGAATATGTGTCACATCCTCAAAAGTGTTAAATGGGGAACACAATAATTAAGGTTAGAGCTGATAGTAGGCTATCATCTTTAAATAAGTCTATAATGCACGATAGTGGTGAGTGAAGCACCAGCACAGACTACTCTACTACTGATCCTTCAGGAAGAGCACAAACCGCTAATAAAGAATCAGCCGTGTGGGATTGTCTTAGCAGCAGCCCAGACTTCCACTGTGTTCCTAGGAGATACAACCAGGCTGGGGGCCCTGCATCTAAGGAAGCCTTCATGAGTTATTCATAGCTCTTTATTTATTTAGTAAATCTAAAATGAAAAAGATTGAATTATTGTTTTTTTTTCATATTACATCTAATCAATACATAATTTAAAGGTAGTATTCAATAAAAATGAGTGCAGTGGGTTTTCTTTAAGTGGGTTAAATGGGACTTGTGGGTAAAGAGAAGCTGGGGCGCTGTCCATCAAAACAGGGTCCACCCGTAAGCAGACAAATTGTAAAAAAATATTTTTTTCCTTTTGTTCATGCATATATACACTAAGAAATTAAAAACCAGGACAGGACAAGCATGGCAGGTACTGGATGCTATGTGCACACTCTTCATGTCTTCAGTGGTAAAGAACCCTTGCTTTTTGGAATCTAGTGAGATATATTATTGAAAGGTGACCATGTCAGAAGAAGGAACCCAGTGAGAACGTTTTCCTATAATTTTCACAAACAATTTAAAAATGTAAAACAACTTTTTTTTGTCTACCAAACATACTTGCTGTAAATAAACTGGTCTAGCAAATCACCATTTGTATGTAGACATGTACCTAATAGTGCCAGCAAGCCCATTACAGTTAACACTGGTTTTCTAACCATCTGGACATGAGGTGGCTTAGTATTGTTCATCTGGAACCTTGCTGTTAGCGTCCTCTGTGTAAAGTAATGAGGGTAATAGTTCATGAAGGCATTATCATTACTTAGTAAATGGTATTTGAAGCCGCCACTTTCATTTGAAAGCAGGTAATCTCTGTGTTGATCTATTACCTAAAGGGATAAAATGGAAAGATTTTATATTATAAGCAGTTCATTTATAATACAGGGTGAAACTGCTCAGCAGAAAACTTGGAAAATAAAAGCAAATCAAGGATAGACAAATAAAAGCAATAATCAAAGATAAGGATTTTTTTTACTAGATTGTAAGCTGGCTACAGCAATGCCCTCTTCTCCTTTTGTACCAGCTTGTTATTGTTTGTGATTTTTAATTTATTCTACCGACTGCTACATTATCTGCTGGCGCTACATGAATGTAATGTAAGGTAAATTTAGAGTTACAGGAATAAGTTTATTTTAACTCTTGTAAGTTTAGCAAAATGTACCCCTATTTTTGTATGTATTTTAGCAGCATTGTAATGATAAAACCAAAATGTGATATTTATTTGCAAAACATTCTTCTCCATTGCACCGCATTTCAATACATTCAGTTTGAAGATGAAAAATGACTACAACTAATATGTTTAATAAAAAAGTACACAGTTTTAGTATCTAATATCAACACATGATCACATCATACTGAACACATACCAGCATGTAAACAGTCAGTAAATATGATTGTAAAGTATCTCACTACAAAGTGATCATGTACCGATGACAATTGCTATAGTCATCTAAAATTAGGACGTTAGTAGGTTTACTGGTCCACTAAGTAGATAACAGAAATAATCTCAGCCTAACAGTAAGTGTCAGTGGCATGTCTGCATAAGAAGATATATCTCACCCTGTAATAGCCATTTACTGTAATTGTAAGTTGGAAGTAGAAAGGGAGGTCACTGCCTGACAGAATGCCCACTACTGTCAGATATGGCCATGTATGGATAAATTCCATGAATCTTGGCTATGGGAGGTTTCAAATGTTATATTATTGAAATCATGTATCATGCATTGACATACAGTCTTGTGAAAAAGAACACCCTCTTTGAATTCTATGATTTTACATTTTAAGACATAACAACAATCATCTTTTCCATAGCAGGTCTAAAAATTAGGTAAACACAACCTCAGATGAAAACCAACACATGACATAGTACACCATGTCATGATTCATTCAACAAAAATAAAGCCAAAATGGAGAAGCCATGTATGAAAAACTAAGTACACCTTATAATTCAATAGTTTGTAGAACCACCTTTAGCAGCAATAACTTGAGGTAATTGTTTTCTATATGACTTTATCAGTCTCTGACATAGTTGTGGAGAGTTGCTTGAGTTCATGACCCAATTTCAGCCAAGCTTTAGCTGTCAGACAAATCGCCTCACATTTGACTCTAGAATACTTTGGTATGCAGAGGAGTTTACGGACGACCCAAAGACTGCAAGGTTCACACGTCCAATGGCTGCAAAACAACCACTAAGCATCACCTCTAACTCACCGTGCTTAACAGTTGGTATTAGGCGTTTTTGGCTCCATAAGGCTTTCTCCTGGCAACCCTTTCAAAAATATCATAATTGTTCAGTCTTTTTCTAATTCTACTGTTATGAATGTTGACATTTAACATGCTAATTGAGGCCTGTAGAGTATATAACCTTGGGGTGAATTTGCTGGGACGTTCACTCCTGGGAAGATTGGCAACTATCTTGAATCTTTTCAACTTTTAAACAATATTTCGCACTGTAGAAAGATGGATTTTAAATTGTTTGGAAATTATCTTACCTTTCCCAGATGGGCAGCAAAAATTGCTTCTCTAAGGCTGTCTTTCCACTTTGGCATTGTGTTAACACACCTCTGAATGCTCCAGACCAGCAAACTGCTAAAACTCTGACTTTTATATAGGTGGTCACACTTGATGATGCTTGCTCAATTACTTAAGGGCATTCGATTAGCAGCACCTGTCTGCTAATTAGCATCTTTTTCCTATGGAAGCAGTAAGGGTGTACATGTGGCTCCTCCATTTTGGGCTTATTTTTGTTGAATAAATCATGATATATTGTTGTATTTTACTATTTTTTAGACCTGCTAAGTAACAGATGATTGTTATTACCGTATTTGCTCGATTATAAGACGAGGTTTTTTCCAGAGCAAATGCTCTGAAAAATGCTCCCTCGTCTTATAATCGGGGTCGTCTTCTAATCAGACCCCCAAAAAATGGCTGGGGCCAGGCTGCTCACCGGTCGCGAGCAGCGTCTCTTCCGTTA
>VKOC01000001.1:27510657-27572699 GCA_009364415.1 Spea multiplicata
GTGTGTGTCTTAGCGTGTGTGTGTCTTAGCGTGTGTGTGTCTTACTGTGTTCATAGCTTCCAAGTTAAAATTATTTTTTCTTACTCAAATTTCCTTGTTAAAATGGGGGTGCGTGTTATACGCCAGTGCGTGTTCTACGCCGATAAATACGGTAATTTATGATGACCCAGACTATGTGGGTTTTTAATGCATGTTGGGGCTTGCCGAGTTGGTGGCCATAACATTGGATATTAAACATATATGGGATAGGCATAATACTATCCTGAATTTAAAATAATAAAAAATAATATATATTTTTTGGGTGGTTCCTACTCAGTGATCATTATGTACATGCACTTTTAGTTGATAATTCATACTGTTTTTGCCGTTTCCTTATACATGTACAAATACAAATTAATGCTTTTATACATCCTTGCTACTAGTGGTGGCTTTGTAGAAAAGGTAATCTTGGTTCAAAGTGGTCTCATTGTCATAAAAACCAATGGAATAGTCAAATAAACAAGTAGATTTCTTCGGTTGATATGGTTAAGAAAAGATCAAGCGTTCACTTTTTACCTATAAGCCTAATGCAGAGGGTAATGTGTATACCATTTATAGTATTTGAAAATGGTCTTTTTATAAAGCCTTCTACATTTGTGTTACATTTTAATTAGGAAACGCAAACTGAATAGCGAGCCTAGCACGACTACCTGGGAATTCGTGAAGCTTAAAATGATACCTGATCTTGTGGATCAATCATGAGTGGCCATCGTCTGCCTCGTGTCACTAAAATACCATTTTCTGTTGAGACATGATCTCGCGGCAAGCCATCTGTATTCCACTGGCGAATTTCGTACGCATCACCCAAAATGTTTATCAAGCTGAAGTTAGGACTGATAGGAATCTGTAAATGTTGGCACTTTGTGATCCAACAGTCTATCAGCTGAAGTGATAGAAAAAAAGAGAAAAAATATATGTTAAGTCCAATGAACAAGGAGCACATTTTCGTGTAACTGGCCAAACACTAATATTGCTGTATTACAGAAACAAAAATAATAATGTTGCAGTAGAGTAGTATAGTTAGATGCAGACCCCAGGTTAATTTGTGCATATAATGTTTTACCACATCCGTTTTCCAGGAGGTTCAGCCACTGGGTTCTATTGGACTACCAACACTTGGAAACTAGAAGGAAGGCATAGCTCTTCACCAGTAACAGTCCCTTTTCTCAGAGGTTGGAGCCCTGGACATGCTGAAGTGGGCAGAATTTGGGAGCTAGGGAACCGTGGGATGAGACACTAAAACCAGCCACGAGGGTTAGGACATGAAGAGTACATCTGCAGGTCAAAAGTAAGGCAGTGTTTGGTACTCAAGAAATCGTAACATAAAGTTCACCTAGTATATGGAGAACAAGTCTATAGAATGGACAAGGGCACCCAGGTTGTCCAGATATTTATTTCTGAAGCTGAAGTAAGAACGAAGAGGAAAATGCTTCTTCATCTCATAATGGAATCACAAACAATATCAAAAACACACAATGTTACAAGAGAGCATTTATGAAACTAATTATGTTGAGGTGGAGATTGCCTTTTATGCAGAGAATAAGACAAGGCACGTCTGCAGATCAGAGTCCTAGCATGTAACAACATGACAGTATGCAGCTTCAAGGTCATTAGATTATCTGCTGGAAGGACTGATACATACATTTGCTATTTCAAACGTGAATTACATTTAAAAACCTTAGATAAGATTTGTACTTGGGCAGACTCAACATGGGAACCTAAAAAATATATTTTAATTCCAATGCCTGGAAGCAGTTATGAACAATCGTTAGAAGAAAAAAAGAAGAAGAAAGTTTAGCTCTTTAGAATTTATTAAAGTCTTTCTAGAGTCTTTACATCAGTCAAAGTTGGCAGGTTAGATGGACTGAATGGTTGTTATCATTATGACTTGCACATTGTGGCTTTGTATTGCAATAAAAAAAAATCTAAGATTAGCTGACCTTGCTGAGCTTTTAGAACGTTAACACAAAACTTGTTTGTTGGCCAGCTGTGTGGATAAAATATTTTTTGATTAAGGAAGCAGTAACGGCCCAATATTTTCCCAATAACACAAACTACACACAATACACTGCTATATTCAACTCAGCAGTGTCTTCAATACAGCTTTAGGGGTTTATATGATACAGATCATAAGGCAGCATTAAGGTTTATACTGAAAGAGGTTATGTACGTTTATTGATGAATAAAATTGTAAAATAGGGACACAAGCAAAGGCTGAACAAATAATTGTATGGACACTTTGTTACCAGTTGGCATTTCCAGTTTGTCTGCGCCAGATATGTTAAGATATGGAAAGCGATTACTAGTTCATTACCATAAACTGAGTAATAGGCCTTTTAAAACTTAGGAATGCATATAAGTGCATAACGATAATTTCATTTTTCAAAGAAGGTCACTAACCTTTCTGTCAACCACTGACTTAATCATTAAAAAAACACTAGCCCATTACAAACAACGGTGCTCTAGTCCATACGTATTAAAGGCTGCTGATACACAGATGATCTTTTAAATATTGGTCAGGTAAACCCGGCTAATGCCTCTCATATGGCCTGTCTTACTCCTAAAGCAAGCTGATTCTAAGCTTTTCCATTTCCCAATCCTAATGGCGACCCGACTTTGTCAAGACTTGGATGCAATCTGAAGATGGCTCTTTGAATATATAATAATATGACAAATAAACAAACATCATAGCAACTTAGTACATGCTTTATTATCTAATAAAACATGAGTGCTGTCAGAGCTGGTGTCTACCAGCAGGTTTGATGGACATGGATGGATGTATAGCAAGGAAGAACTCAGTCAGCCATCACAAATAATGCTTAGATGAACGCATCAGCTTGACTGCAGGGGAGGCTATCTATTCCTGGTGCCATTTCTTACATGTCAGCATGTCTCTTGGAATACACATTAATATACATACATACATCGCAATGTTGTGGTTCTATCTGAGTGTGTTGGCTTGTCTTGGTTGTAGATATATTTCATGTTTGCAGGATGATTTCCCATAAATTAACATAAAGGTCTAAGCAAGACAGAAATATTTATTTTTCGTGTTTATGAATGATAACTCAAAATCTAGGCTACGATAAGCATGGTTTGTTTTCTCTGCTTTGCTTCCTTTCGTGATAATAACGCTTGGCGAATGTAGCCCTAAGAGATGCCGTTGTTCTAGCCTAGGGCGGCTTCGATAATGGTAAGTCCGATTTATCTGCCTAAATAGACGTTTCAGTAAACCAACTGAACTTGCAGAGAACAAGCAGCATTTTTTTACTGCTGAGCAGATATTTTTAATCTAAAAATGGTTTTTCAAGTATCCGAAAACAAGTCAACTAAAATTAAATATAAATAAACATTGTGAATAAACTGCTAAAGCAAGTAAGCTGCATGGCATGTCTATGACAGTTTTAAAATGAACAATAATTAAGAAAAAAATGTATGTTTACACGGATAATGATGTGTGAAGGGGGTATCAGTGGCTGTGTGGGGGGGTGGAAGGAAGTGGGCAAAGAATAAAAAAGAGAGATAGAGTTAAATCTATGATCAGATATCAACAATAGATTCATTCATTTATAATTCAAACATAACTTTTATTACTACTGCACAATATAACAAAAACAACAAGAACCTAAAGATACCTAAATAAACCAACATTCCACAAAACATAAAACCTCTATAAATCTGTATAAATTATCTTATTTCCAAAATTGAAACGGCAATTCAAGTGTGATTTTTAACGGCTGATTATCCTAGATATCATCGGTTGATCGTTTTTTTTCTAAAAGTTATAGTGAGTTTAAAAAAAGCTCTGCATACGTAGTGAGAATAAGAAGCAAGCTCAATGTCTGTTTCGCCGAAGAAAAGTCAACTTTGTCAGGAATGATTTATACGCTTATTCATCTGTCACACAACCTGTCAGAGTTAAAGGCATGGATTCACTAAACCATGAGGTTTTATTCTTGTTGAAGTAAGATGAAATGTCATCTCACCAACCCGACTACGCACTGTAAAGAAGAACCAACCTATTTGTTTCTCCTGAGGGAAGGACCCAGTTGTATCCGAGTCTAATCCAGTGGAATCCCTACACCAATTACATTATACATTAGGCAAGGTCCACTTGGCCCTTTGTGGTGCTGGGTCAAGTTAGTGAGTTAACATACTTCTTGTTACCTTAACTAACCTGTAAACTCATGTTTTAGTAAATAAAGCCCTGAAGTGAATAAATATGTGACAGTCGTGCATGCTTACCTGCTGTCTATAGACCGCTGTAAATGCACCAAAGTAAGCCACACAAGCAGAGGCGATGAACACGTTCCCTATGACATTAGAAATCTCTTCCTCAAAGTTGGCAATGCTCTCCTTCCAGCGGACCTGCTCATCCCCTAGTGCTGAGGTTAGTTTCCCGGCGCGGTTGAGGCGGGCCTGTGTAAGCGCCATAGTTTTAGCTAGAAACAAAAAACACATGTAAAGAAATTACATATTTCCAATGGAAAGTATCACTTTACGTCATTATGTCATGAATTCAGTAGTTTTTTCCCCCGCTTTTTGTTGGCATTGTACACATTGCGCATATTTTTAAGTAGGATGCTCAGGGTTTGCTTCCAATAGTCTTGATTTTATTTTTTATTCAGGTATGGGTGTTACATTTTGTTATCTTCCAAATTTCCAGGCAGATGTTCCTACTGAGTTGGCAGTGGGAAAGTGGGTTGGCCATCTTGGATGCTGTGATTTGGCATTGGCAATATGGGCCTTGGGGTTTGTTGATTTTCTTTGTTAATTCTCTTGGTTGGTGCATAGAATGAGATAAATATGGGTTTATTTACTGCATACATTCAAATTTTAGAAATCGTTTCAGCGTTCCTCTATGAGTCTTGTATGGAACCAACTGAAGGGACTGTTGTTACAGGAAACCTTTACCAGCCTCGTACAATTCAGGTTGTAGGCATCACATGGAACATTCACTGTAAAGTAATTGGTTTGTTGGTTGGCGTGATAACATAGGGCCATTTATTTTTTTCAAATTTGGCAGAAACTGTAAAACATTTAGCAATGCAATGGAAGTAATACCAAGGCTCTCTTTTTCTCCAAGGCTTTTGTCATATTGATCCTGCAGCTCTTTAATTTGTTCTTCCACGTCCTTCAGTTTTCTCTGCTTTTGTCGCAGGGTAGCCATTGTAGCATCCAGCTCCATCTGTAGAATAAAAACAATCTTTAAATGTCAATTGCATTTCATAAAGGCCAGAACATATGTTTTTTAGCACAAATCAAATAAAGATAATCTTGCAGACCCGATGTACAAAATCCGTGCAGGTAATTTATTGAGGAAACATATGTATGCCATTGGGACACAAACTGGCTATGTCTTAGTTCTCTACTTGTGGGGCTTCACGTGGTTTGTGTAATATTACATCAAGAACAGTGAGTTAAAATAGGATAATGGGAACTTTAGTCTGACAATAAAAGAATAGAGTACAAGTGTCTTAAAAAAAGTGGACATCAGTACGTTAAGTCCATTACACATGCCACTGGTCTCTGCCACCACTTAGTTGTTTGCATAGGTGCATTCTCCCATACATAAATAAGTCAGAATGGGACCGTATTAGTGTACAAATTTCAGTGTTGGTTCTGTTGGACTTTTCATGAGTACCCAACAAAAACAAGACTGGAAAATGAAAAAAAAAAGATTAGGAAGACTGATAATGGAAGCTCAAGCACCCTATTCCAGATCAAGATTTCTTGCAAAGAGTAAAATGTCCTATCTATGAATGATCAAGACAATTAATTTTGTATCATTTGCCATTTTCTCCTGTTCACCAACCATGGCAAAGCTTTGGCACAATACAAAAAACACAAGCTGCTTTTATTGTTTATCTTTAACTCAGGGTTGGCAAGAAATTGATGACCGGTACTGCCAGGTTGTCTCCTATATTAGAGAGCAAGTTCAGAAATCAACAGCGGAACAGGACACTGAAAACAAAGTAACAGATACAAGAGATTCTATACATAATGGGTGCTTAAAAACCCCATATTCAGCCCTGGATGCACTGAAAATACGGAGGGGATCATACCTGCGCAGCAGCAAGCTTCTGTTTCTTTGGTTCCACATCTTTTAATACTCGGGAATACAAATCCATAGCTCTCGCCCACATGCACATGGAACGACATGCTTTGGACACCTTTTCAACCTTCTCAGGTACAAACTCCGGATTAGTGACGTACTTCTGCAGTTTCAACAATATCTGAGGCTTGATGTTTTCTTTGTCGTACTCTAAAAGTTTTTTAAGGAAATTTGAATCTCCAAGTAGCTGTTTTGCTGTTGACCAATCAGGTCTAAAAAAAAATGAAGTTCAGTTATCAAAAACAATTAGACTGCATATACCAAGATGAAAACATCTTTTGTATGTAAAAATACTCTGCTTATTAAATATATTTTATAACATTATTTTACAATCCTAGTTTGATTAGTACATGTCAGGTCTATACTGACCTTGGGTACATAAGGTGTACATAGTCTAAATCCAATCATTATGCAATCACACATCACATGGATGGGGGGAGTTTAAAAAATAAGCACATTAATTCTGGAGGCGAAATCGGTATTTACATATGAATGCTTTTTACATACGTCGTGATGTTTCAGAAGGAGGACTATGGAAGATGCACTGACTAGAGTTAAAAATAAGGGTCCATAACAATTTCCATAAATGTAGCAATATGTGGGGATCATGGATGGAGTCATCTACTAAAAATGTGCTTTGGACTGCCCTGGGTTAGACAAAGTGACAAAAGTCTGGCATGCTTAAGATGTTGATGCTTTCTTTCCCCATAATTACATTCAGTGTTGTCATACAAAAAATAGGCATCTGTAAAGTTGTTAAGTCTTTGGAGAACTAGAGGACCAAGCATTTTTCTGTGTGTACTTTCAGTTACCATTTTTATACCCATGGGAATATAGACTATTTTCACAGTTGTAGTAACAATGTTGAACATTAGAATGACCCTTTTCAATATTTAAAAGGCACTAGGCTAAGGAACAAGCATTTTTTTCATGGAATTGGTGGGCGTATGCCTTGTAATAAAAAAGAAAATGGTCTGCAACTTTAAACAAAGTTCTATAACATCCATAAACATATTTTAAAAATCAGTGTGTCTCTCACTTTGCATTGAGTAAGATGCATATTGACTCCATGACTGTCATGACAAGATCTGGAGGCTTAGTAAACACTCGAATTTCAGATATGTCAGCTTTGTCCAGCGAGTCCAGAGCCTTATTGGCGGCTTCTAGGGCAGGCAAAGCCTCATCAAGGTCCCTCTGAGCATCGTCAGCAATGGCCTGAGTCTCCTCTGCTTTCACTTTGGCAATTGCCTCATCTTCTTTTACAATGCGCCGCACCTGCCCAGGGAGACCATAAATGTTACAGTAGAAGTGCTGATCAAGTGAAATCATCATCCATTGCTGATCCATTGCTGATCATCATCCATTGCTGTTCCGTTTCCATATATGTGTTTATCTCTGGTGTCAATAAGAACTGCTATATTTGGTGATATACAGTAGAGTTACAGAGAGATACATTTTAGTTTATTATTACAAGGTAGGGGACCTCTCTTGATGATTAAAGTCCAAGTGCTAAAATATTCAATCCAAGCCTGCCATGACCAGCTCAGAGACTAATGAAACACTTACCATTATTGAAAGTGTACTCCACAGCATACACTGGTGTTTTAAAAATGTCAAGTGGCTACATGGGTGACTAAAGTCCACCCTTGCAAACTGAGTTTAATTTTATCTTCTTCAGAAAAATACAGATTGCAGCCATAAAGTAAATTTATTGGCAGCACAATTCAAATCTTCAATAAAAAAAATGTCAAAACCATTATGAGGGCTTAAATTTACTTTTCTAGTATTATTACTGTAAATCATAGAAAAGAAAAAAGCTAGCGTCTTGTAGAGTGGAAACATTACAGGGTTCTGTTTAAAGAGATAGTTACACATATTCTCTATTTTCAGAGATTTTCTGAAAATGATCCTTTAGGTTTCCAGGCTGATGCCATTACTATCTCTTTACTTAAGTTACTGAGATAATTAAAAAGCAGAGAAATACAAAATATACAAAATAAGGATCTACCAAGGCACAAGAAAAAGATACATCCACTGCTGTTGTTAAAGACAGGGCATGTAAAGCCCTGCCATCCATGTTGGAGTCATCTAGTTTAAAAATAATCTACAGCCTCCTTTTTAATTGAAAAGGAGGAACCAATGATGCCAGTTGTGGTACCGTATCTCACAATACATACTTGGTCAGCATTTTCTTGGTCGACGGATAATTTTTCCATTAAGGCATCCACATCGATTGACTTCTGTTTGAGGACTGGCTCTAAAGCTGAGAGCTCTATCTTCATTTTATCCACGACTACATTTGTCTCAGAGAGTTTGGTAAGCCCATTCTTCACACGGTCACGAGCCTAGAAGGAAGACAAATTCTGGTCAGAATGTTGTCCAATGAAAAATGGAAAAATAGTCCAGTAAAAAAAAATAATAGTCCCATATACATTTCACATTATATCTCTTACCAGTTGTACACTAGCCATATATATATACTTGGTGCGTATATGGGTTAGTTCCTTTGGCAGGAGAAGCTCAGGGGGTTGGCGCTTTATAATGTATAGGTAAGATGGTATATGTTTTATCTAGCAAAGCTGATAGTCCATCTTTTCTTGAAGAAACAATGAGGTCTTTTCACTAAACTGACAGTGTTTACAAGGTGCAAAAAAAAGGTTTACACCAGCAAAATGACACACGTTGGCCAAAAGTAAGACTCACAAATTCACTAAAGACAACTTGTACTAGTGCTTGCGAGTCAAGTGGATGTGATTTGCAAAGAGCGAGCAGCCTGCAGGTATGAGTTTGGAAGCTACCGTAGTTATATCTCCTAGCAAATATCCCCTTGCATTTGCATGGGGTTGTAAGGAGACTTGACATGGGCAGGACAGGGAGAAAGAGATTGAATCTCCCGCAGGCAGTCCAGAGAAACCGCCATGTCTTCAACTACACCCGGGATGCAACTGAGATTTTTCATATATGGTAAGCAATTGCCTGTATATATATATGAAAAATCTCAGTTGCATTCAGGCTGTACTTAGAGACATTGCAGTTTCTGCCTCCTACACATTGATGTCTTCTGCCTCCACGGTGATTTTTCATATATGGATCTTTACAATGGAAACAGTTATATTTCACTATAAAAGGTTTATTATGAGATATTGCTTAATTGATATGTGATTTTTGTAATCATAATATCATTGTATAATGTACTATTATAAGATTTTATTTAATTAAATGATGGTATTAAGTCACCAGTTCTTGTGGCTTGACAAAGAAGAGTTCAAACATAGCTACTTGTGTAGCAATAAACACCACCTGTCTAAAATAGGATATTATTTGGATAATAAAGAATTCTGTCACTCAATATATTATTAATCAGTTTTCACTACGCACTACGGACACAGAGCCCTCTAATTCGATGGCTCTCGTTCATCATCATTTTTGTGATTTGGGGTCTAATGCTTGGTTCCACTATTCAGGGGAGTAACCATGCCAAACTGGTTTGAAGTTTAGAGAAGAGGAAAGGGAGTGAGCGAAGTGGAAAAAGAAGAGAGAGAGAAGAGGAAGAAGAGACAGATGATAAAGAAAACATAGAAGAAATGATGAAAAAGAACACGAGAGGAGGATGGAAGTTGAAGAAGACGGCAAGAAGACAAAGAAGAGAGACAGGAGAGAAGAGGAAGAAGAGAAAAATGGTTGATTCATTCTAAAATAGTAGTTAGTGGAGAGGCAACTTGTAAAGAAGTTCTTGGGAATAAAATACTTTAATAAAGGGCTGGGTCCCTAGACACAAAAGTGTATTTAAAAGGTTTATGCGTGGCACAGGCAAAATAGTGGGGTATCAAAGGCATATGCTGTAACTCATACCAACCACTCACCAAATACTGATAGTACTCTAACTTTTTCTGTTGTATTATTTTTATGTCACAGAAAAACATAACTAAATTATATACTGTAAAATCGTGTGCTTTATAAGTAAATATTTAAAATGTTTTGGATACAGTGCTATGTTTTAACATGCCTGTGGTTTCCAGCTATGCAAGCACTTTCCTCTGTCTACCATAACTATCCATAGGATCTAGAAGCTTCGATTGAGGACTTTTTTCTCCCAAGTGATCTACAAAACCTTAAGAGAATGCCTCAGTGGCATAATGCCCAATAATTACCGTATGTTTGGGTCAGTTTCGAGCTAGCTCAGCTCAGACCTCATAATCTCATCATTTGCTGCACATTTTATATCAGTGAAATGCCCACTTCAAAAGTTCCAATAGCTGCTTTGCACTACGTACTAAACAGATTTTTGTTTCAATATACACACATCTATATCTCTCAGATGGCTATAATGCATCATAAATATGTTGTCTCTAACATCTCCATCTCTATCCCACTTTTGCCATTTGTGGCCCTTTTTGGAATACACATTTTCAGCTGAAGGAACAAAAAGAACAGATGGGAAAGAATTACTCCTGAGTGCAAACAGTTAGTCAAGTGAAAAAATACATTCCGTACGTGAGCCATAAATAAAAGATAGGCAGATAAATAAGTGAAATGAATAACTGAAGATCTTAGAAAAAACATGTACCGTTTTACTTTTCAAACTTGATTTGCTAGACCATACCCTGCATGTAAGGTGGATTAACAATAGAATCTATGGGGTAAACTAACCTATTAGCAGTATGGGGGAATTCGGCACTGTCAAATCCTCATTTTTGCATATAGAAAAAAGCGTCATCCAAGAAAAAAACCAAAAGCATTCAAGTCACTTTTTAAATGGTAGAATGTGAGTGCATGTGAGCGATCTCAATTTTTAACACATCATCTGACAACTCATTTTTTCTTAAATCAAACCCAATAAGTACAGGTATAATATCAGTAAATTTATATGATATATAATATCAGTAAACGGTTACAGTTTTTAGAACTTATGTTCTTTCATTTAAGAACTTACCGAAACAAGTTGCTTTCTTTTATCCCCCAGCATGGACAAGTACAGGTTAATTAACTCTAAGTACGAGGTGGGCGTTGTGTAGTATCGCCTTCTTAGCTCTGCGTAATACCGTTCAGCCATTTCGGTGACGCTCATATGTATCTCCACACACATTTCAGAAAATTTCTCCTTCATCTCTTCATTACCAAGGTCGATGTTGGTGAAAAATGTTTGGGATACAGAGAGCAGAGCTTCCCTGGGCCACTGCAAATCAGAAATTCAGATTGATCGCAGATGTTCAGTCCTCAAAGACAAATGTTTCTCAGAGCGTTCCCGAATATGCGTATAAAAGCATCCTGATGTACGGTCCTGTGTAAAGATGTACTTTGAAACATCTTTACACAGGATCACAAACCGCATTTTAAATATAATAATATAGGGCGTATAAGAAGACGTGTAAAGAAAAGTATATGTAAGTGGGAACTAACATCCGCAATGATATACGTTTGTCTGTGTGAGTTATTTTGTAGGTACAGGTATTTGCAACCCCTTCTTGATAAATAGATATGGCAACCATATTTCACATGGTTTGCATGGTTTCAAATAGCGCTGCGAATGGTTAAATTAAATTTGCACCATGAAATGGGAAATCCGTCATATATCAGATAGCATAATTATTAGTGTATGAATACACTCGCAGGATGGCGTCCTTCACTTACCTGCACAAACCAATCAATGGTGCAGCAGTTCACTAAAGACGGGAACATGCGGCATCTTGCTCTAAAGGCTTCTCCTACTGGACTCATACACAGTACGATGTGCAACCTCTGGCGCACTTGGCTAATAAAATACTGAAACACCTGGTATACAAAAAACACACGAGAACTGTTAACTCAACTAAAATGTACATTTGAAGAGGGCAAAAACGCAACTTATGGCATACTCCTTGGAAGACCACTTGTGAAGCTGCAGCACACACACAATATTTTAGAAAGTGTTGAGTCTGATATGATGTCAGGGATGTCTTATGTGACGCTACGTCCAGTAACCTTGTTGTCACTGGCAGACGAAGCCAAGTCCTAACAAATAAAACACCCCAAAGTGGTGTCATGGAGCCTGTGGGCTCCTCCTGGGCACAACAAGACCTCCAGCAAAGGACTATCAAGTATTAGAAATGTAAGCATGCGTATTAGGAAGAACACAATTGTCAGTAAATGATAATATAGACGATAAAATATAATATGTTGTTTTATATGATAACAGTACTGTATTCCCACATATACTCACATGGCTGCTCAGATATCAACCTCTTAGATAAAGCATCCTTTTGATTTGGTTTAATTAGGATGGTTATTTTAGGTAAATGAAAGGTTGTAAGGCTTCCATGTGTGGAAACACAGCACTATCCCTGAGATAAATGAACCAATCCACAAAATACAATAAAAATGATGGGTAATAGGGTTTTGTGCTCATGCAGTTCCAAAAAAAATGCTATTTGCCTTCTGAATTGTTTCTGTGAGATTGGCTACAGGGACTAAAGCATCTGTGTGTTAAGAAACACAAAAGCTCCATCTGGGACTGGGGCCCAAATAATAAAAAGGATGTGTATATATTTCCAATCACTGAAATATTTTTAGACACAGTATACAAGAACAGATGCTGGTGGAATTCAGAGGATAATGGTAGAATATTGGCCAGTGTTAAAGTACAATCAATTTAGCCCATGCACTAGAGATACATCGACTCCACTTTGGCTAAATATTGACTGTGATGTCATACATTTTCTAATCTATTTTATTTTTTACCCAATGCATCATCCTGATTATATTCCAATGTTCCTTCCTGTGATCCATCAGCTGACCTACGTTTCTTAATACAACAAATACTGTAGGCTCTTTTAAGATGTAATTAATAACATTTATTAACTAACCTGTTGAATTTTACAACCTACTTTTTCCCTGTTACCCGTCCCTGTAATATAACATGTCTGATCTACTAGTTTTAGTACATAACATCTTTAAAGGAAACACGTTTGATAAGCAGGAAACATTATTATCCACTATAGAACAAAGCATTTATAAAGTTATATAATGCCGACTCTTTGTCCTCCCCACATTATACTGTGGCTGAAATGGATAAATAAAGATCTTACACAGCAGCGAAAATTATAACGTGTGCAGCTTAGACGCTAGAGTTATTGTACAGCTCTAAGATGCTTACCTCATCTCTGTTTCCTTCTGGTATCCCAGCTTCTTTGGCTTTTGGCCGTGTTGCCGCCAATACATACTCAAGTTCATCCTTCTCAAACAGGTTAGGTACCTCACCGGAATTTAACATGTTGTTGATGTCTTCCAGAAATTCTTCAACAACAATCTATAGATGAAAAGAACAAATGAGATAAGGTAACATAATCCTGAGGTAGAATGCTAAAATAAAAAGCAAAAAGAGTTACATGACAATGATCTTAATACCAGAATGATGTGCTTACAATTATCAATGCTTAGTATCTGCAAATGGAGTTTCATGCATTATTCATGACCCCAAAACTAGAATAACGGACGTGGGGCATGCTCCAGTGTTACCGCAGTTTGCTGATTTGCTTGGTTGTGGACGGATTAGGAAGAGCCCCACTTCATTGTGGTTTGGAATGGTGGGACAAAACATGACTTGTACTAGAACCGGGCTGTTTTTTTTAAAACAATTAATTTTTTAACACCTTTGCGGTACTTGTGTTTATCTGTAAATCTCTTCACTACCATTTGATGTACCCACAAAAGTTATATATTGTTTTCTTTTCAGAACAAGAGGGGCTTTCTTCATATACCTTTTTTGATCATGTCATGTGATTTACTAAAAAACACAATTGTAATTCAGGTATAAATTTAAAGTTCTAGGTATATGTCACTTAAAAACAACACCCCAATATGAGTTCAGCAACATCTCCTGAGTACAGTGATGCCACCCATGCATGAGTTTGTTGGGATATTTTGGGGCTATAAGGCCACATTTGGGCCATGCGCAATTCAGGTTTTCAACTGGGAATTTTGACATCTAGTCCTTCTGCCCTCATGTCCTAACTGGGCCATCTTGGAAGCCAATCAATTCAATGCATCCCATTTTTGAAAACTAGACACCCCAAGGTATTTCAAATGCTGGTAATTTTAACCCTTTCCATGCACAATTTCTACCACCAGCCTTTGCCAAAGTTTATTGTAGAATTTGTTTTTCACACAAATTGTACTTCAGGTATAAATTCACTGCTCCTGGTATTTTCCACTATCAAACACCACCCCAAAATGTGTTAAGCAACATCTTCTGAGTAGAGTGATACCAACCATGCATGAGTTTGTTGGATTGTTTGTGAGGTAAAAGGCCACATTTGGGAAGTGCGCATTTTCGCTATCGAGGCATTTCAGCGACATTGTTTAAGCTTAGGAGGCTTAAACTAGTTAAAGGCCCTCATCTTAACAGGTGATCACACTTGTCCTCACCATTTCTTAAGTAAAACATACATCTGGCAATGCTAGAACGTGGAACATTACAACAGTGTGAGTCCCTCAGTTTTTACCTGAGTGTCAGTAAAGAGAAACACCATATCCTTATTTTCCACGCCAGCCATTTTGTAGAGTTTTCTTAAATCCTCGTGAAAGGTGTCGTAATTGTAGCCACGACTCAGCTCTATCTGGAAACATTTATAGCCACATATATGGGCTGCTAGCCGAGTCAAAGACTGTTTCCCTGTTCCACCAACACCAACTAGGAGAGCATTTCCTCTCTCCTGACGGATCATTCTGGCAATCCTGCATTAAAAGTTAATTTGTGAAATTGTAACGTATTGTTAAAGTACACAGATCTACCAATGTCAAGAAAGCAGCGTTTCATATAATGTTTAATCATAAATAAAATGCCAGCAGCCAAAAATAGTTTTAACTGTATTTGTTAAGTGACATCTTTGGATAGCTCGTACTTCAATGTTCTTGTGTGTGTGTCCAAGGGCTTTCATCAAGATTAAAATAATTTAGTTCCGATATGGACTCCCTTGCTTACTGGACTTAAAGAGATACCAATTTTTATAAAGATTAATTTAATGCGCCTACAGAAGTTATTTAACAGTTTTTTTAACCATAAATACAAAAAAAGTATTTTTCTTGTCTGCAATGTACCTGGAAACATGTTCCACCGCATCCTGAAAAAACACCAGCTTTACATCTTTGGTGTTGGTCAAATTGTAGTCCTCAAGGTAATCTTGTAAAACTGATCTAATTTTTTCCATATCAGTCAAATCTTCATAGACCCGTTCCGATTTGTCAGTTCCAACCTAAAATTACAATTTAAAAAACATGAACTCAATTTTGCTACCATCAATCATTGAGGTGGCCCTTTAATGATATAAGACTGTAGTGTAAATGCCTGTGCCAATAAAATTATGAACCACATTGGCACCACATCATGGATTATATTTAGAGTTCTAGAGGGACATTATATATATGCACACCTATAAGTACTGCAGTATATATCAATGGTTTTCACCATGGGATCTCCTCCGCAGTACTGAAGACTTGTCATTTCCAAAATAGTTTGCTTTGTTAATGTGGATCTCTCACCTTTAATATTGTACCTACAATATCTTCATTTTCTCTATTTCTAAACACTGCATCTGTTTATTTAGATGTGCACTGTTGTACATTTCACTCCATAATTATTCACTCACCCGTTCTCCCATCCCTTAACCATCTTTCTCAAGCTACAAGGTCATTACTGCTGGGAGAATCTCCAGAGTGGCATGGGGACTTTGAGAAATCTCTTTTAATACTTGTCATTATTATTTCATTAATATGTCGCCACATCATTACAATTCTGTATATCCAAAGGACTACTACTGTACAGTTGCCAGGGAGTGTATTTTGAGACAATGTGCTCTGCTATGATATAAATTATTAGATATTATACATTGTTTTACCTTCATGAAATCTCCAAAAATAATTGGTTTAGTAACAAAGTAATCCGGGTCAATCTGTACAGCGAAATGTTTACCTGTAAATCAATACACATTTGGTTAATAAGTCAATAAGTACTCCCAATGCTCAGTTATATACGTACCTCCTGTACCATATTGCATATTGATTACCCATTGTAATGATAAAGGATTTTTACTTGGCAAGAAGCCCAATTTTACTTCCCGAATATGGCATGCGGGGCCGATTAGCATTATCATTTATGTAGTCATTTTATCTAAGTGATAATTACTATTGCATTACACGTATAAAAGGTTGTTATATTATAAGAATGCATCACAAAAGAGGTTGATATAAAAATGTCATTGTCAAATGTGCATGTTTTTGGTGAAGCTATCCAACACCTACGATCATATACGGTACTACATAGCAGCAACAGACTTACCGGCCATTTCCGATAACATTGAATGGAAATACTGCTTGTCTTCGCTGTTGATGAGACGGTCATGAAAAACTCTCTGGCACTCGTGACAAAAGAGTCTGAAGATCTGTGTTTGATCTCGCACAGATCCTGGATCACACTGGAGGATACCTTTAAAATATGTATGAAGCTTCAGTTAATAGTATCGAGATCTCATTATTTTAGAATGTATTATTTTGTTCATTACAAATATTAAAATATTAAATCAATTTGCCCATGAGAAGATGGAGTCCTTAGTTGGAGTTTATAACTATTTTTGAGCCCATGTAGAAAAAGAAGTAAAGTTACATATGCTTTCAGATGACAGAGGTCTCCCCCCTCTTCCGTTTGAGGAACAGACCTCTGATGTCCCATTAATGTTAACTAAAGACTCCAAGGTACAGACGTAACTGGCCAGGAAGTGAAAAATATGTTTAATGGAGTCATCAGCATATAGTAATGCAAGAACAGTAACCTTTAAAATTGTGAAAATACTTGAAATCTGACTATATATATATATATATACACAATTCTCTATATGAAGCTCAGAAAATATTCATGCAATGCACAGAACAGGAATATTCTGCATTCCATAAAAGTGGGCGATTTCTTGTTTTACCTTGAACACACTTTGACAAGTCACGCAAATTAAACACGTAATGGGATTTTGCTGGAGTTGGGAGAAGATCAATGCTCATCCTGTGGTAGATTTCCACCGCAGCTTCCACTATATTGGTGGCGCTTTGTCTCACTGCCGCAGTGAAATCTGTCAGAAATCCATTTAAGATAGCCTACAAGCACAAAACTACCGTTAGCAAACACGTAGACATGCTTATTCATTTATTTTTGTGAAATTTTCCAAATAAAAAAGAACATTTTTGGACCAAAAAAAATATATATTCCAAATTATAAAGAAATATATAGACCCTTAAATACTTCATGAAACTAGGTTTTATATATATATATTTTTGTTCCTATTCAGTTTATTTTATAATCAGGCTTGCCTATCTGCAATTGACAGTACAGTAAACAGACAATGCTACATGAATCTGTCATTGTGATCAAGTGCAGCCGGGAATACAGTATATGTCGAAATATAAGCATGAGCGCTAGAAACTCAAGTCTGTTGTGAGAGCCTGAAATATGATCAGGCATTTAGTATCATAGGTAGGGGAGACACATAAATAGATATTGCTGAATTGGTACGCAAACAACAGAAAACCTGCCAACAGAAAACACAGTCCAAAGAAGCCTGTGATTCTTTCATTGAACCAGCGCAAGGAACCTCTCAAGGTCTTGAATGCTTCTGTGAATCTCTAAGTAACTCTGTGAGCTTTGGTCCAAGAAAAAATCATAAGCATCTTTGGTGTATTGGCTCAAATATTGAGGAATGTCTGCACTCAATGCATGGGATGGGTAATACATGTGTGTAGAATATGTATAGTATCATTTGGTGGGTTACGTAGTTTGTGCAAAGCAATAGTTGTTAGACCCTGCTGAAGCTAGTGCAGACTTGTTCCATCTGGTGACATCTATCAGTCAACTATGTTCTCTGGAGGCAAAAAGCACGTAATTATGTTATGTATAAATATTCTAAAACGTGGATTATGTAAAGTGAATATTTTCAATCCTAATAGCAACCAAGCTGCTTCACGTTGGTTATGACATCTGGAATTACATATTCATTGTTCCATCTGTCTCACAAATAATGATCAGATAAGTACAGACCATGAAGAGCTCAGGAGGGACCATCTGGTTCCAGGTACACAGAGACAGAATAGAAAATGAGGTATTATAGTTTCACCTTTAATGAGCTGTGAAGTTGAAACCAACATTGTGTTACTAATTTTTGATGGCAAAAATTTAACTCCACGACCCACTGTAAGGAGCTTCATTAAATTATATGTGTAGATACTGCTGGATAAGTATGCTGATGGCATGAGAAAAATTGCATCCATTTTCATTTTCTTTTCTATGTTATCATTTTGCATTCTTCCATTAAGGAAAAAAAATCTTAACTTTGAATCATCCATAGCAATTTGCTACCAAACATACTTGAGTTGCTAAAACACAGTCAATGTTCAAAGTTTTCTCCTTTGGGGGGGGGGGTGTCAAATCAAACAGCAGCATCTTAAGAGTACCAGTAATTGATGTAATTTTTTCAAATCAAACAGCAGCATCTTAAGAGTACCAGTAATTGATGTATTTTTTTTTATTCTTCCTCTTTGTGATGAAAGAGCCACTGACCTGAAAAATCTGTTTAAGGCTGTGCTCTGAGGGTGTTGGCAGGCACAACATGCTGAAGTGTCTTATAAAGCGAGGAGTTACTGGATTACGTCCCCCACCTGGAGGAGCACATGCAGCTGCAATGGTAACATCCTAAGGGAGAGAAAGAGCCATCATGCACAATTTGTGTCAAATGAAACAGTAAGAGGCAGGAGCACCCTGCCAACAACAGATAATGATACGGGCGTGTAAAGAATGGAACGCAGGATGGGCATTTCAATAGTAATGGATTCCAAAGACAAACACACATTAAAGAGAATTTACTCTGCAACTTCGATGGACTATGGAACATGATTCATTCATTCAGCTGGCAGTTTGAGATTTGTGCTTATTTTAGATTATTTTAATGACCATGGATTTAAAAGTGAAATGTCTTCTTCTCCCCCCAAAAAATATGGTTGTATTAAAATTGTTTAGAAGGCAATACATTACATGGGCCTTAAATAGACTGCAATGTCACATCCGGTATTAGATGTATGAAGAGTTAGCTGCACGGCCAGGGAAGATCTTTAAGGGCATCATTCATGCACCTCAACCTGAAACACGTTTCTTTTCTATGTCAAAAATATATCGCTGACAGCTCTCTATATAATAATTACCTTTTTTAATTAGAGGAGATTAATCACCTGTAGTACTTGATGAAAGATATGTACAGCATTGCAGACTTTGGAACAATGTTCTAGCTAACTTTAAAAGGGGCTCACAACACAGTTATTCGTTATTAGAAACCTCTTGTTTAAAGCTACCTTGGAGAATGTTCCATCGTACAATGTTTCAATGAGCCTATACTAAAAGGACTTTTTATGAAAAATTCATGTTACATTGAGGCATTGGCGTTGGAGTCTCTTTGGGCTCTTCCACTGCACACGGGGAACAGTCCTAAGTAGGATTGCTCCCAGTATTATTAATATTGTATACTCATAGACAAGTACACATCCACTTTCAGGATATACTCAAGGACCTAAAGATATTTCACCCAGTGTTTAATGATTTTAGATTTCTATCTTAATGTAGGCTCTATATATATATATATATATATATATATATATATCTGTATAACACATTGTGCAGGGCTGTTGAAACTGTTGGTGCTATATAAATAAACAGTAACATTATTCTTTTATCATAGTATGACTGATATAATAGAATATTATGC
Source organism: Spea multiplicata (assembly GCA_009364415.1). Taxonomy (NCBI): domain Eukaryota; kingdom Metazoa; phylum Chordata; class Amphibia; order Anura; family Pelobatidae; genus Spea; species Spea multiplicata. The sequence goes on from VKOC01000001.1 coordinate 27,530,581, forward strand.
ATTTTTTATTCAATGTAGAGTAATTTACAATACAAAAAATATCAAGGTTTCAGAAGAATTGAGACTGAGAATAATAGTATTTTATACATAAATATATATAATGCATGACTTTTTTTTAAAAAAAAATTGCTACAGTTTTAAAATTAACAAGAGAAATGAATGTTCCCACTGTTGTCAGGGTCACTGACCAGAATATCTGTTTTCAGATATTTCTGGTCACTAACCAGAATATCTGTTTTCAGAGATAAAATTTGTCTGGGGAAAACAGCCGGTCTCACAAAATGTTGGAATATATGTTTTCATGTCTCCATGACAAGCCTTGTAAAGAGCATGCAGATGTGGTACCAAAACCTTAGCTGGCCACTGAGATACGAGACGTGCAAAAAAAAGCTGCTGGGAATTTTTTTGGTAATGGTATTATCTTGTACAATTAACTTTATCTCATCATTTAGGCTCAAACTGTTTCAGCACAGGGAGAACAGTGTATCTAGAAGAACTAACAGGGATCAGGGATCAGACCTGCTTATAGTGTATGATGGGATGCACCATGATTTGTGTCAGTAATAGGAAAAAATTAAGGAGTGAATACATATTGTACTGAATTTACCATGAAGCTACAGAAATGTTTATATTTATGAACAATACATAGTCCTCATTTGTCTTGTTAACATGTTCATCATAAAAAAATATGGTCCCATTAAATATGGTGACAAAATACACCTAATAAGTTGTAATCAATTACCTGTATTTCTTTCCAAAATAGTTTTTCTCTGTCATAAAATCCTTTGAAATCTTGATACTGGCGGAGTAGTTCAATGGGGGGCTGGGAACCATAACGATCTAATTTTGGCATATTTAGATCGTCAACAAAAATGACAACTCTTTTGTTACCAGGAGCCCCTATGAGACACAAGGTAAGAAGCATGAGAGAGGAACATACATAAATATAGAGCAATATATTTTGTAATGACATTCACACACTTTTGTTGTTGATAGAAGTGGAAATGGGAGAGGAGGCACAATATTATAATTTAGAGGGATTCATACTAAAAAAGTATTTTTGTTAAAATAACTGCCCCTGCATCATTATTCACACTTTCAAAGTTATTTTTAAAACCGTTAATGTTTTTTGGAGGCATATTAGTTAAATGTATAATTTCTACAGTACAATAATATATTCAATATTAATGTAAAAATGTGATATACTGTAAATAAAGAGCAAACTAGGCAAAAGAAATTTAAACAATGATAAATTTAAGAATACAAAACATATACTTCCCATAAGGTTTCAACAATGATTTCCAAGCTAATTCCATTCTGAATTAATAATCTTGACTGGTTTCATCTTAATAATATGTATATTTAAGTAATCCAAAACAGGTCTATATTTTATTCTTATCAAGTCTAAAATCTAAATTTAGTGCTCTAGTGCTCTCTAGTGTCTAACTGTAGGTAATGAACCATTTTTTTCACATCTGTGCTGTTTCACTTTAAACCCAAACCTACGGTAACACTTATTATTATTAATAATAATATTTATACAAAGCTAAAAATATATGCAGCTCTTTCTACAATACATATATATATATATATTAAATTGATGTGGTGTATATATATAGATATATATATATATATAGGTAATATATAGCATCACTTGTGTGTGTTGTGTGCGATGCAATGGAATGTATATTGTGTGGTGCGAGCATGGGGTATTTAATTGTGTGTATGTGAGCATGGAATTGTGTATTTGTATGTGAGGCAAGGATGGTGTAGTTAATGTGTGTGATCCAGCATGGAATGTATAATTGTGTATGTGTGAGCATAGGGCTGTATAATTGTGTATGTGTGAGGCATGATGTGTAATTGTTGTGTGTGTGAGAATGGATGTGTAATTGTAAGTGTGTGTTGAGATATGGATTGTGTAATTGTTGTGTGTGAGAGAAAATTGGATGTGTAACTTGTATGTGTGGAACATGGGGATGTATAAATTGTGTGTGTGTGGAGAATGGATGTGTAATTGCTGTGTGTGGAGAGAATGGACTGTATATATTGTTGGTGTGTGTGAGAGATGGATGTGTAATTGTGTTGTGCCGAATGGATGCGTAATTAATTGTGTGTGTGTGCGAATGGATGTATAATTGTGTGTTGAGCATGATGTATAATTGTGTGTGAGCATATATGTGTAATTGTGTGTTTGTGTGTGTGAGCATGGATGTGTAATTGTGTGTGTGAGAACATGTATGTGTGTGTGTATGTGAGCATGTGTGTGTGTGAGCATGGATGTGTAAGTGGGGCAAGATGCAGTGTGTGCTAAAATGAATGTGTACGTGTGTGTTAGTGAGTATAAGCGTGTTTAATTTGTGTAAGTGTGTTTACATATGTGTGCCAGAATGTATGTTGGAAGGGGGAGCAAGGGGCAAAGAAGGTACAGACAACAGACAAGTAGTTTGGGTCAATGATGGCACAGACCAGCTGTTGGGGGCCCGGGGTAGTTTTCATACCAGGGCCCTGTGGTTTCTTATGGTTACTTATGGCCCTGGTTTACCTATTTAACTAGCTATTGCACTATGCTCCCAATTTACCATGACTTATTACAGCTGAAATGGACTGTGAACTGTTGCATGTATGTGCACTAAATAAAAATGCCGAAACATAGGCATTGTTATCTGGCAGCAGATAAGAATCATTCGGCCCACCTAGTCTGCCTGCTATTCTTTCTGTTAAGACTCAAACCATAATTGGTACTCATCTGAAATTCAGGATAGTTATGTCTCCCCCAAGCATGTTTAAATTCCCTCACTGTATTAAAAATGAGAGTGATGAGTGGGGAATATTTGGAAACCGTTTGATTTCATTTCTTTATGTCTTTGGTCAATATTTACAGCTAAAGAGTAATACCTATCACATGCAAGGATAGTTCATTAAAATATATAATGTTGTTTATGACAGCCATGATGTAAAGTTATGACCCGCTGTATATAACAGATACGAATAGATTACCTAAGATAGTTTTCCTTTTCTTTTCCAACTTAGACTCAATTATTTCTTGTGTCCGTGCAGAGGACGTCTGAGCAGAGAAGTTTATGTAGACAGGAACATAGCCAGCTTCTTCTTGTATTCTGTTGAGTAATCCTCGAGCAACTACAGACTTAGATCAGAGAAACATATTGTAAGTGACTTCACTGACTTCTAATCTATCTAATATATCTAATTATATCTAATTCTATCTATAATTATATCTATAATGCATTTACCTTGCCAACACCTGTGGTTCCAGTTAACAGCACAGAGTGCCTGACAGCCAGAAGTTTTTCCATCAGGTAGCCATAACGTACAGTATCAGTTGTCGGAACAAGCATTTCAAAAAAAGGTACACTGCTGTTGTACTTGAAAGACGGGATGATTCGTTCCCAAGGATCCAAACGTTTGTTGTCAAAATCCATATACACACTCCATAGGTCTCCAGAGGCCGGAAGCTTAAAGGAAAGTAATGTAGCAAGCATATGAAAAAAAAAAAGTAATTGCTACTAATGAAGATTAACCTTTGAGCAATTAACATGGAAACCAATTAAACACCATTGTCCACCACTTTGCACAAATATTGTTCCAATATATATATATATATATAATATATATAATATATATATGTGTGTATTAAGGGCAAAGATCCTAATAACACCCAACATGTTATCTATAAGGCCTCTTTTATTTGATTGCCTACCAATGGAATTCAGGATTGAAAACATGCCCCTGCTATAATGTAAGTTCTAATCACAGAGATGATCGATGTCTATAATGACTGCTATGGGAACAGCCAAAACACAATTTTCTCCCAACTCCTGCAGCCCCATTAATTGAAATCAGTGGAAGTCTATGTAGCCTATTGAAGTTAATGGATCATAAAATTTAAGCTTCTAACACTGGGAGCCACTGGTGAACAAGTCTATATAAACAGGCTTCCAACAAAATTTTCTTTAATCAACTGAATAAATATGTTTTTTCATTTTCTCTGTGCTTTTTATAACAGCTATAGTTTTCGGATGGTCCTTTTCCTTGTAGCCCTGATGGCTTTGCGAATCATGGCCGGATGGGCCCTTCAAAGAGTTACTTTTTTTGACAGATGGCACCCTTTAGGTGGCAAACTTATGGCTTGGAATCTATGCCCCCCCCTAGGTTTTTGTTAATTAGTATTTAACGCCCCATCTCCATTGGCAAAGGATGGGGAAGAAGGAAAAACCCCCGCGGCTAATACTTCTGTTTTTTATAATGATTTATGCTGCTTTTTTATGATGTATTGTAGGGGAGTACAAGCTTTTAAGTGGCATGGCCAGTGCTAAGTGTTAGTTAGCATGCAACTGAGTCAAGTTGATCCTTGGTGAATAGCCCAAGAGTGTCTGGCTGGTTGACAAAGACTGAACTAGAACTGAAAACACTATATTCTCGAATTACGAATCTTTTAACAAGAAAACAATATTTTTAAAATGGTTCTGTTTTAATCTCCAAAGGTCGTTCTGTACAGAAGATAGCACCATGTGTAGGAATGAGAACCCTCTCCTATTTCTTACCTTGGCATCAGTGTTGTCTTCAAACTGTTGCCTGACAAATGTATCAAAAGCATCCCAGTGGTTTTCGGTTAGATTTCCACCAACTGACCAGACATAACAGAAAACGAATGTCTGACAAATGACGCTGTTCAATCTTGATTGATCCTAGGGACAGTAAGCACATGGCAATTATTTCTTCATCTTTCTGTTATTAGTATGGCCGGCTATGACCACTCTTCTCTGTGTTTTTACATAGATAAATAAAGTCCATTAGTTCTGCTGCTGAACTGAGATATTGGAGAAGACATAATCAACATTTAAATGATTCCCTTTATTTTGTGCAGAACATTTCCAGTAAATATTATCCTGCGGTATCTTTAATTGATTACTCTTAGTGTAAAGGTTTCACAGTAAAAAACAGAAGAGAGACTTCTAGAACACATTCGAGATACATTTAAGGCTTGGGGTCAAGAAGACGGTCTCCCTTCAGAACCACAGGGCAATTTTGCAATTAGTCTCTAACTCTATATAGAATCAATCATTTTGTGTGTTTGCTAATAAATGAAGATGATGTTGTATTTTATTCTACAATGAATGCAATAGCAAAATGTACATACTGATAAATACTTTGAATCTACAAGAACAACAGACCACATTTTCTATTAACTAATGGGAATACCAATAGGAACATCCCATGGACATCACCGGATTTGGACTGACTAGCAAATACAAACGACAAATGCCTGTGGCCACTCATTCATTAAGTGGCCACGTCATGGCCACTTAATGAATGTAGTTTGCAGCTGCATCTATGAGTTGCTTTACTTAGCATGCCGGGGCCCAACTTACATCCCAATGTGGCCCTGAACATTGCTATTTATTTCTTCAACATGCGAAGTCTCTTCTCTCCTTAGAATTGTCAGTAATTACCCTTTTCTTCCCAACACACCAAATTGAAAACATGTCACTGACTATTTAATGTGTGTAAGGTTACATTAAAGGTGCTTCTCCATGTACTCTGCTGAATTTAACACTTTTACAATGTAGCATTGGAAACACCACCATGTGCTGTTAAATTCCTAAACCCGCATCAAATGCAATTTGTTAATCAAGTAAATTGTTTAAATCTCGCTTAAATATTTTGTCTAAGTGGGACAGTATTTAAAACATATTTCATCACAGAGATTTCTCCTGCGAACAACAAAGCAATGCGTTAAGCCACCCAAACAAATGCATTTCAGTTCATTTATATAATACTAAGGTTTTACTAGCATTAAAAATATCACAATACCATTTTTAAATCCGGTCCTCCTTTTCCGAGCAGCAATGATTCCAATAAACAGCACAGTGTCGTCACTTTACTGATATCCACCTGGGAGATCGCTTGTGTACACTTTTTCACAACAAACCTAAGTCCGTCTTCAACATAGCGTTCAAACAAATCTAGTATGTATTGCTTGGCTTCAGCATTCATCTGGAATTAAAGATATGCAACAAAATGTGCATGGTTACTATAAAACATAATAAATGAATTGTTCATAAATTCCAGGATTTACCAAAACCTAGGGCGACTATTCAAATAACCACAGTTATGTATCTCACTAACTTACTTTAGTTGAAAGACCAGCTATCCACGTTTGGACATACGGCATCCATTTCAGTTCCTCAGAATCAATATAAACCATTCCACAACGGCTTACAGTGGCAGGAGATGCTACCTTTAGATCTTGGACCTGAAATGATAATACATAAATGTAAAATATTGATGAACGTTTATTAATGAGATAATATTCAAAATGTTTAAAACATTGATGCAGACGCCTTGCCTTGTCTCACATATATCATTTAATGCAGGGGTCGATAAACCCCAGGTGCCAAGTAGCCATGACGACAATCACTTCCTGGCGCCTAGGGCTTTGCAAGACATGAGGGTCACTGGCCAGGGCTGTCATAAGCAGGGAAGCCGGGACCCCTGCTAGGCTGCAGGGTTGGGGTGAGGCGGGTGCCGGCCACCCAGGCACCTGGTAACCAAGGCATGATTTCTAGTGTGGAAGAGTGCACAAAAGTGAAGCACACTTCTTTTTGTTAATGTTTACCTCAAACACCATGTGGATTTGTGGTGTGAACTTGATCCGCTCGCTGTTTGCCAGACACAGCATCTTATTATCATCCAAGACTGTATTCATATTTTCAATCCAGAGAGCATCCACTGGTCCATCACAGATGATCCATTTATGGTCTTTTGAGGTATCGTTAACAGCTGCCCGGACACTCAGGGCCATCAAGCCATCTTTCCACTCAAAGGTTAAACTGTTTACTTCTCCATATAGTTCCCCCATTGTAATGGACTTGGGGTTAAGTACGTAGGTTTTAACAGGCTGGTAAAAATGATGGGTTTCCCCTGCTTCAAATAAAGTTCCTAGTGCCTCGGCTAGAATTTGGTAAACTGTTGTCTTTCCACCACCAGTCGGTCCAACCAGCATGACACCATGTCTCACAATCATTGTTTCAAAAAATTGTATCACTTTATGCACCATACCGGGTACAGGTTGCAAACCTCGTGCCAACATTGTATCAATGATAGTTGACTTCAGGGTTCCATAGTCATGTTCAGGGATTACTACTCCTGGGAAAAGGTCAGATATGATGCCGCTGTAGAACAAACATAAAGATACTTTTGTTGACCACAGTGTCTCAGATATGAACACTCCTGATCTTTGGCTATCGTGTAGCAATGCTGCTTGCCTGACCTTACAAAAACTTATCAGTTATAAGATATATGTTTACGGCTACTGTGAGCAAATAGCCCTCATTTCAAGAATATTCTGTTTGGAAGCCAATATTTTACAATGAAATGTAGTAATGTTCCACAAGCTATATGATCTACTTAACTTCTATATACTAGACTGCCCATGCTAGTCACAATAAAAAACAAGATTTTAATGCGTAATGGGCTTTGCTATATTAAATTAAATCACTCTTGTCTAGCTTTTTGCTATTCACTCAAGTTGGAAGATAAATGAAGAAAAATATACACATATATCATACCTAAATAGTTCAGCATCATCTGCTAAGAACTTTGGCAAATTTGAGTCACGTAAGGCACGAATCAGAACCACGTCTTCATTTAAATCAGGATTCTCTCTCTTCAGTGACCTGCAAAAAAATGTATTCCAAATAAATTAATAACATTAATGAAATTCCAACTCCACTAACTAGGCACCTTTCTGGCTTGCTCTTGTACAGGTGGGTAGTAAGCCCATTCCACTAATTCCTTAACACTATGAGCAACATTATACATAAAACAATGATTGTTGTACAAATCCACACAGCAACCTTGAAATATGCCGTCTGCTTGTGTTGGTTGCAATGGTGACTTTCAAACTTTGTAATAGAATCGTTTAATACATAACCATAATCATTCATGATGACAGTCAAAGGGCGAGATTGGATTGGTAATCATAATTTAAACAGTTAAAATATATCAGCAACAGAGATCCGTATGCAGGGTTCTCCTCGTGACCTCATGAATAAAGCAATGAAGATGATTCATGGTGAATACCCATTGTCCTCTGTAGTCTTTAGTAAGGATAATTGAGATGTTCTCCTGTAAGATTCTCCCAGCCACACACCGAGTAGCTGTTAGCTCATCTCATTACTTTTATCTGCTTTAGATTTCAAACAGACTGGCGTGCTGCGATTGGTACTTGAAAATATACTCTTTTTGCATGTGCCGTATTGCCAATGAACATTAAAGTAGCGACAAGATCTTGAGTTATGATTATGTCAGTTTGTACCGCAGCACATTCAACATATTTTTTGGGTTTGACGCTAATACTATACAACAGAGGTCATTGATAAAAACGGATTCTGGTGCAAAATCTGAAAAGTGGTCTTATTACAAAAGCAAACAATGGAATGTTTCCTGCTAATTGGACTTTTCATTGGACTGTTACTATGGACAACGTCCGAACCACCAGCCTATCTCAAAGATTGCTAAGAATCTGGATGTGACCAAAAGCCAGCTGTAGCCTTACATTGTTAACATTAAAAAGTCTGTTTTGCTGTAAGGAATACTTTTACTTAAAGGAGCACTCCAGCCTTTTTTAACGTTAAACAAATATATGAATCCATCTTGTCTGGTCTCCAATGCAATTTACTGCTTGCAAATTTGTAAGGCATTCTTTAGTTAATGGAGGCAGTCAGGGATGAGTTAAAAGACACAGAAGTCTAATTGTCTAACACCAGTAAGTGAAGAATATCTGTACCTATTACAGTATCAATCCTGTAGCTAGTTATTGTAATAACTAAACAATTCATGTTCCAATTTGCATCAAGTCAAATACATGAGAGTCTATGCAAAATGGCCGCCACCTGCCTCTAGCCATGCCCCAATAAAGGTGTCCTTCCTTGAACACTTAAACATTGGAGGGTATATGATTGTATACATAATGTTTCACTTTGTTTAACCTTAAATACAACACATTTGCAAAGTAGTTCCGAGTTTCTTACCCAGCCATGACTAAGACGGATTTCACAGCCCTCATGCCAAAATCATAATGATCCTGTTGTGAAAGCTGCTCGCTGCACAGTTTGTACATCTGTGTCATCTTCCGGGCAAGGACTTTACTTGATTCAAAACCTTCTGAATACAGAATCACCTAAAAAAAAAGAAGTAATGAATTACTTCAGTGCATTGTGTATGTTCTGCTCTGTCTATATATAATATTCATAACCTTAAGTACATATTAACACTTTTCAGCATTGCTGAGGCAGCTACTTTATTCGAAACAACTGAGGATTAATCAACAAAGTGTGAATTTGTCAGGACAACCCTTTTACGGGCCGAGTTGGGACTGCATCATTTATAGTTCAATCAGTGAAATGAGTTTGAAGAAATGTAATTGATTGAACTATGTATTATATAGGGCATCCAAGTTCTTCTTTTAGGGCGAGATCAGGGTATTGTGAGACTTTAAACTAAAGCACCCCTGCACAATTTTGCTTCTTATTAAATTCACCTGTTATGCCTCAAAATATTGGCCAGATAAAATAAACTGTGCCATACTTACTAGCAAATATAAAGACTAAATGAAGAATTACACATAGTATGATATTCAAGTATACAAAAAACAAAATACTGTCTGCGCTTCTCACCCTAATAAAGTTGGCAACAAATATATAAACATAATATAAATGAGAGGTTGATATTCAAGTATAGTTGAACAGTAATACACATGTTAAAATGAGCGCCCACATAAGATTGAACTATAATTACATTTGTGCACCTAAGGCTGGATTTCCTAAAGGGAGGTTAGGGCACAGGATTCAAGTAGACATTGCCCCATCCATTTTAGACTGGCTCTACCTAGTTTTTCACGTATCTTTATTAGCCAGCAACCTGTAATATCCCCACAAGTGTTATATCATGGATATTGACTGTTGCTGGCACTGTCCCATAGCATGACATAACATATTGCCATTAACTTTAGCACATTACACTTACTTCTGCAATCAGGGCATAGTTTGGCACCATCATTGAAAACGGTCGGAAAAGAGCCTTTAGGTTGTCTGGTAATTCAGTTCTTCCAGCATAGCCAGGATTCATGGTGATAAACGCTGCGCAGGTCATGACCAGTTTAATTTCACGGCCTTCAAACATAAACCTTGAAAGCTAATTAGAAATATATAAAGTACAAATATGAACTGCTGCCATTGTGCCCACATATTATGTTGTATGAATTCAGTGAATACACATATGTAAACGGAAAGTCTCCACTCAGAGATCCTTTCATGGACATATGCTTATTCTATTTCCTCCTATCCATTCAGGCAAAAAACATTCTGTTTTACATTTCTTGTTTCCATCATGACATTAACCTTTTACACTGTTTGTGATTTAAAGAGCAGAAGTACAAGCTAGAGATGAGCTGGCTTAAACGGCTCCTCATGTTTGTATGTCCTACAACTTTCTTATTGTGTCTTCTGTCACAGAACCAAAGCTTGTGAATCATCTCGGCTTCTACTGGGCAATCGGTCGTTTACCCACATCTACCATAAAACCACTACTGAAGCCGACTTCTCTATCAACGGTTATGTCTTAACCCTAATCTACCGTTACATATGTCTACATGCACGTAGACACGCACAGTACCTAAACCTATCTATGTATATATTGCTCTATCCAGATGGATACAAAAACACACACATATATATATATATATATATATACACCACACATATATATATAAATATATATATATATAACATTACATAACATGCAGCATTTTATTTCTATTCGCTCACTTAGCTGATTCACATGACTTCTCAGATTCATCCATTGAAACGTTACCTTTGCAGCTTTGGCATTTCTTATGGTAATTAGTTGCTGAGCAATAACTGAGAGAACTTCAATATCAATTCGGTTAAATTCATCAAAACAACACCAGGCACCGGACTGGGCCAAACCACTAAAGAAACGTCCCATCATCTGCAGGAAAAAATCTAAGCATCAGGACAGTGAAGGTATATTCACTAAAGGCCCCATATACATCTGATAACGCTCTCACATCAGATGGTCTTTCAGAAGCCATAAGGCTTTAGTTTTATGTTAGTATGTATGTATGTACACCTTTATTGATTTACTTTGAGTAATCACTAACAGATCTATTTGCAATTTACACGTTACAGTATATGAAAGGGGAGGTGCAGCCTTCTAATAATTTCAGGAATAGACAGACTTTTTGCGCAGGGCACAATAGATCTAGATATTACAAATGGCAATTAACTGGTAAACACATACGTTTTAGTTTGAATTAATTATTTTACATTTACAATATGACCACATATACTGTATGTTATTCCCGTGGTGGGTTTCATAAAATTGTATGACATTAATATATAGTGCAGATCCATAAAGCTATTACAATAGGGGGCAGTGAAAATAAACACTAACATTAAAATGGACAATTTGATGTTAAGACATACAAGTCCAGAAAGAGATGAAGGCCCTGTTCTTGTTAGTCTTTCAGGAGGTTTCAACTCAGTATGTTGTTAAGGCACCTGATGAGCCTAAGTAAGGGTATTGCTAGGGGTGGGCTAAGGGAACTGAAGCCCTAATGTTGGGCTCTGAAAGGAATGGGGACTCTGAGAGTACCGGCCATTTCCTACTTCAGCCCTTGTCTACGCTCCACAATCCCAAACTGTCCTGCAATCAGCAGTAGTGGTGACACACTATGTGACCTTGCAGAAGAAGAGCAGCACCTTCCACAAAAAAGTGCAAGTTGTATAAAGACAGGGTTCTGTGTGAGGTAAGTGTGAGTAAGTATGTGTGTATGTGTACGTAGGTGGAAGTGTATGGATTCACAGAGTGGGTGTGTATTAATAAGTGCATGCTGTTAGCATGTGTGTGAATGTATGGTGTTAGAGTCTAAGCGGTGATCCTAGGGTGGGGGCTGTGGAGACAGAAAGATTCTTTAATCAGTGAGTTCTTAGAGAGGGTGTGCAACTTTAAAATATCTCTATCTCTTCCTCTATCTCTTCCCCTAACCAATGTACAGAGGGGTAGGGAGTAGTTAAAGTAACCCGAGGGTATACTGCCAAATATACATCCTCATCCCCCTAACCTTTTCCTCACGGGATGGTTAAAATAAAACAAATTAATCATGGGAGCTTGGGGCAAGGAGGTTTAATATACATAAAACTCAGTTTCAGTGCAGGGTGTTTATAGGGTTGTCACCTAAGTACAATTATTGCAAAACTAAAAAAGATTGTCACAGCCTCACAACTCCTGAAACTCGGAGGTTTAATCTTTAAATAGAGTTTAAAAAGAACTTATTTTCCTATACTTTTGTTAATGTAATTATCCAGGGATGAGGTATGTGACGTTCATCTGTTATTTCTTTTGCGTGGTCTATATCTCAGTCATGCTGCATACCTTGTAATCCAGTCCATCTGAGCAATTGAACACTACACACTGGATAGCGAGGGCCTTGGCAAGGTCCTTTGTGGTTTCTGTTTTCCCAGTGCCTGCAGGGCCGGCTGGGGCTCCACCGAGATCTAATTGCAAGGCTCCCATGAGGCACAGGTAGCACCGATCCTTCAGTAAGCAAAATAAAAAACTCATCTTATTACACAGGCAATTGTAAATTAACTAAAGCTTACTCTACGCACTTAATCAGTTGGTATCCTTACAGTAAGAGGGGTTATCACCAGCCGAGGACATGCTCCAAGATACTCATATGCGTATGTATACTGAGACAAAGCCATCCGGGCCACACAGTTGTCAAGATCCAGGTCCCAATAATAGCGAAGTTGTCTCTGCCATTCAAAGCTGTCAATGCTGCTAACCTAAATATATAATTTTTACATGGTATAATTGATATTAAGTAATGTTAAGAACGGATGCAGTGAAATGAGCAATGACCTGAAACATTGTTGATAAGTAGATTCAATTGGCTAGACAATGACATTTGTAGCGTACAATAAATTATTATTTTATATTAATGTTTTTGATGTAATGTGTAGGGATGAAAGAAACATCAAATAATTTCATAATATCCGATATGGTGGAAAAACCTATGAAGGTGTTTCATACACTAATTATTCCAAAGCGCATCTCACCAGATTGACTTATTTGAGTTTATTCACTAAGCAACGGTTAATTCGACTAACCCTTCCATGCTAATACTTTCAAAGCAACTTGCATATTCATAAACACAATGAATACAATGAACACAACATATATCATAATGATTACAGAATTAAATCAATCTGAACTAATCTGAAATTATTGGATCAAGCAAGATTTGAATAAGGTCACTGAGAATTCCGTGCTAAGGAATTGATTTAGAACGACAAGTTGATGAAAAAATTGTAATCTAATTTCATTTATGAATTTGTTTTCCTACTATTGTATACAAACTTCACTCCCGAATTATACTTTAGAGCTCCGGAGAGTTCTACAATAACTGATTTGTACAACAAGTGCCTAGTACATGAGAAATAAGTAAATCTCTAGTTCTTTGAAACCACTGATGGATGGAAGTTGGATTACCTGGTCCTTTACAAGGTCACTGACAATGTCCCTGGCATGGACATCAATTGTTATTAGAGCAGTAATGATGTTTCTGTGCAAGCTAGGAAGCTGTCCACGAACAAGTCCAGCTAATGCATTCAGTCTCTAAAAAACAAACAAAACACACAAATTTAGAAACATTACTTTTGTTAACACATAGCAAATGATAAATCGTTGGCTATACATTTTTTGGTAGGGGCAATTGCTAGACCAAAGTCCTTAAGCAAGGCTGGCCCAATGTGACTCCTAACACTGAGCCTGTCCATCCTGGGAGAAGGGCACTGTGCGCGGTCAGGTCTTGTGACGTTATACGACTCTGCAGTGGTAGCTTGGCATTGCGCGCAAGCTGACGGGAAGGCAGGTGACAGGTAAGGTAAGCTGTAATTGAGTGAGTGTGTGCATGTGATAAAAGGTACCAGCCGACCCCTGTTGGCTACAATCGTGTAGAATCTGCGACTAACACTTAAGATCTATATTCTTTTTAATTATTTAATTATCATTAATTATAATTAATTTTGTGAAGGTCTAATTAGATGAAGGCATACCATAGTGTTTAACTGAAAAAACATCCTGTTGCAGGGTTTGTTGAGGCTTCTCAACATCTTAGTAACTTATAGAATGTTCCTGATGGATCGACCATTCTACTGTGTGCTGTGGTGATAACTGTGCACCAGAATCACTCAGTCAACATGTCATGAATATGAGGATTGCAATTTCATACAGTTCTTAGTCCAAGAGTATTTTTTCTTCCGAAAAAAGCCTGCAGCAGCTCACCTCAAAGTTAACTTTTTCGAACTTTGCCACAGAATTCAAGTTGTCCTCTCTTTCGCCCTCTAGACAATGAGTGAGATCTCTGCACCACATAAGCTGAGAAATAGTCAATACAACCTACAGAGAATGAACAAAAATGCATGAATAAAACTTCTTGTCTCTTCTCATCATTTCCTACAAGGTATGATCAGTTATTACAATTGTGCATTCAGTCGTTTGGATTCATTCATCCGTTTTATTTTCATCCAGCAGCCCCCTATCTCCATTCAATGTGTGATGTATCAACTGATAATTAAAACTGAACAACACCATTCATTATATCTTGTTCAGCTGTGCACATTTGGCTATTTTAGGATGAAGACCGTCAGACATGAGCATTTTTAAAGTTAGCAACCACCTACTTGCCACCAAGGCTTGTTTGTTTCCTAGGACAGTTCTTGCATTGTACAAAAAGTGAAATGTGCATTTCAGTTTTCAGAGGTATATCCATGTCTCATTTTGGGGCAGTGTAGCAGCCCCATAATCAGGTTACTCCCATAAATCCCTAAGATCATTTTGTCCCCCCGCATGGATCCATCTCTTCCGGAGGTTGTGGCAAAAAAAAAAGTGTTTTTCACATACACATTGCAACGTGACATTATTAAGTGATAGCCGTGAAAGCAATTGTCAATGTTCAGGCCTGGTAGAGAGGGGCAGCTAAGTTAATAGGCACTGACACTTTTTTTTGTAGCAAGCACTGTAGCACTTTTATGGTTTTCTTTAGCAAGAAATAAGAGGAAACCTGTCTGGGTAATGATGTGATTAAAGTATATGGCAAACTTTCACTTTTTTTCTATGCAGAAGCTATGGCTCCAGGCACTGATCAGCTAGATGTACACGCCTGTGGTTGTTGTAATCGATGATGCACTGTGGTTTTTGAATTTGTGCATCATCTCTCTCTCTAATTGTGGCTGGCATAGTGTTCTTACTGGACATTGTGAACAAAATAAAAACATCTGTTTTGTCACTATATCTGTAGCAAAGGTTGTTTTTCAATTATTGTCTTAAAAGCACATGTACCTAAACAAAAGAACATTTTAGGTATAATAATTGTCAGGGTGGGATTAACATAGGGGCTCGTTAACAGCGGCCACAGGTTTTTTCATGACATAGTTGTAGACTGTGTAGGTCAGGAATCAGGGGGTGTTATTGGAGGGGAGATGGTATGGTAGGCCACCACTCCATAGTGTCCCTTCTGGCCGCAATCTGGACGGCTTGTGCATACCTATACCATATTTTTGTATAGTTTACTTGTATATTTGTGTATTTACTCATTGGACAGTGGTAGAAAGGAACGACACATTTGTTTTTCGGGACTCTGAAACAAACCAAACATCTACAACTTTTACAATCTACAACCAAATGGCCAGTTGTTTTCACATTGGTTTTCAGAGATCTGCACTAAAATAGGGCAGCATGTGGTGTGCATGGAGGTATAAAGTGTTTTAAAAAGGCCATGTGGTCCTTAAAGGAACACAAACTTATATCCTAAACAAGCTTCATTAACCCAGAAACAATGCTAATGAGTAAGTACAGGTAACCATGAAACTGAAGGAGTACTAAACAGAAAAAAACATACAGATCATCATGAGAAGAACACTTTAATTACAGTTACCTGGGATGGATGTCCAGCAACAACCCAGTCCACTCTGTTTTTATTTTGATAATCAGCAATAGCAGCCTTGCTTAGGCGTCTCAGAGAACTGAACATTGCTTCTTCTACTTTGCCAAGCCAGTCTTCCACGTTGCCTCTAGCCTTTAGTCCTTTGCCCAAGCTAACCTAAGGAAAGTAGTACACAGAAGACCATATATACTATGAGCAAAACTACAATTTGCACATGAAATTATATACAAATCTAATAATAATAATAATGATACATTTTATAACAAAATCATTTACCCTCTCTCCTTCTGGGGACAGCATTGCTAAGATGTCATTGGTATATACCACTTCTTGCTCCCCTGGTGATGGCATTACCGCAAACTCCAGTTTAGAAATGGAGTCAAAGCATTTCCTTAAGTGAGGCTGAACTGCCTGAGGATTGCGCGTCTGGGCCAGAATTTCAAGAAGCTCGTCATTTGAAAGAAAGTAAAATCTGTATAAAAATAATTGTAAGTCACGTAAGCTAAACTTTGTTGCATTAAGAGTTTTTTAATTTATTTCTTTTGACTAGATTCAGCATGCAATTTAGCCTCAACACGACGGAATGAAGAGTTACGCTCGGAAGCAGTCAAGTCCTTCTAACACAGCAAAGTAACGGTTCTGCCAGGTTGTGGCTATGGGTGGGGATATAATAATTGAAACCTTGGGGCAAAATTTCCATTTCTAATGGGATGACAGGGTTTAAAAAAATAATAAATGAACCCATTTGGAGGCATGAAGCTCACCTATACCTCCCCCTCTGCCCCCATTCCAAGTCCAGTGGGGAAGCATGGAGACAACCTATGTGCCATTGCCTGCCCAACTGTATCGTGGAGTTAAAGACAATGAATCACACTGGGGAGGCATGTGCCCACCATACCTTCCATCTACCTCTATCACTTATGCTGTGGCAGAGGCATAATTAGAATCATAGGGACCCTTTACGCAAAAAAAACGCTCTGGGGCCCCTCAACTTCACAGAGCAATATGTCCCACAGCACCACCTTTGTCCCCATACAACTTGTGAGTGCCATCTTTGCCTCCAAGCAGTATATCAGTGCCATACTAACCCCAAACAGTCTGCCTGTGCCATATTAGCCCCCAGCTTGCCAGCGCCCCAAACAGCTTGTCTATACTTTTTTGCCCTTTGTCAACACAAATTTACACGCACTAGCACACATACACATGCTTATACATACACTAACTCATACTCACTACACACATACACTCATGGTAACACACACTTCATCTCACACCAATTTTATATAAACATTCATGCTCACACACAAACACAACAAATACACATCTATGCTAACACACAAACACACATGTTTGCTGGTACATACCAAACGTTCTCACAAGGATTATGTTAACACACACTTATACATAGACACTCATGCTCACATACACTTATATATAGACATCCATGTTCACATACATGTGTACATACACATTCATGCTCACAAACATACATACCCCTCCCTGCAGAATCCCCCCATGCATCTGTAGGCCAAAACTTTTTTAAGGGATAACGCAGCTCTCATAGGCACTAAAGTGTCTATTTTTAGGACTGAAGTACAGTCTAGAACTCTCATAAGTTTGATCTGTATCCACAAGACTGATCAGAGAATGTAAGTGGTACAGAAATTGACATTATAGACGCTATTCAGTATTATTATTATATTAAAATGTGGTATAACTCCCTCTGACCTCTACTACATCCAACTTGTGAACTTGCTTTATAAGAATGAGATATGGCTGTAATTATTTTCTGGTTATTATTTGTTTTGGGGGGGTGTATGTCACCTTTAAGTAAGCACACTATGATTGAAACTTTAGACGTAAGTTACATTAATCATAATTATTACTTTTAATTATATTACAAGAGCAGAGGCACATGGTTAACCATGTTACAGGATAGTTAATAGAATGCTTTAAATAGAACACTAATATGTTACCTGAATGAAATTCAAGTAATATATTAATTCATTATTAGGATTGATGAAGAAAATTAAAAGAAACATACTGACCTTGGAAAGACAGCCCTCTTTGATTCTAAGTAAGCCTCCAGGCATTTCTGAATTTGATCAAGGAGGGCATTGTTACTCTGAAATGTCTCCAGAAGACCTGTGTATAGTAATATATATCAGTTACTTAATGCAAACATGAAACAAATGATCAGAGTATTTAAACCACCACAAAACAGTATTCTTTGGTATTCCCAAAGAATATTGTTCTTGAAGCTCAATCTCTAGGTTCCCTCATGCCACCCATAGCATATTAACACTGTAAACACTGTTAGGAGAATAAAGAATAAAGATACCTGGCTGAGTTGCAGCTCGAAGAGCGTTAGGTAAACGGTTTACTTTCCTCATGACCTCCTTCCAGGATTTGTCCACTTGTAAAAACATCTTAGCTTCTGCTGGGAGCTGCCTTTGAATATCTGGAGCGCTGAAGATGCTTTCTAAATAGAGCCAGTTCCTTTGACAAGTCAGCCACTCATCCTAGAAATAAGAATATATAAATATTATTACAATAAATATATATATATATCTACATCTCGTATAGGTTGAGATCTGAACAGGACAGGAAACAGAAAACAGTAAACTGAGAAGGCTCTCCACTATATGTTGGAGCGTGTCTTTGGGAATTTCAGCCAAAAGAGCATTTGTGAGGTCAGGCACTGATGTTGGATCCATCCCTATTGTGTTCAATGGGGTTGAGGTCAGGGCTCTGTGTGGGCCAGTCCAGTTCTTCTGCAACAAACTCTGTAGTGAGTGATGCTATAGAAGAGAGATGACTTTTACACGCTAGCTCTTAACCAGCCTCGCTCTGTGAGTGAGCGTGGTCTCCGGCATCATAGCTGAGCTGTTATGTCATTCAGCACTTAGCAGCTCTGCGAGTGAGCGTGGTCTAACGCTCTATGGCTGAGCTCCTAGATGCTTCAACTTCAAAATAGTAGCACTTACAGTGGACCGGAGCAGATGTAGCAGGGCAGACTGCCTTGTGGCAAAGGTCCTATGACAGGGCCATGTTTAAAGTCACTGAGCTCTTCAGTATGACCCGTTCTTCTGCCAATGTTTGTCTATGGAGATGGCTACCTAAGTGCTTTTTATACACCTGTCTGCAATGGGTGTGACTAAAACACCTAAACGAAATAATTAGGAGGGATATCCACATACTTTCGGTCATATGCATGTTATAAAAAGTAGAAACTGAAAGATTAGAAAGAGAAAAATAAAACCAAAGGTGAGAAAATACAATGACAACACGCAGAGGGAGTGAGAAAATGAAAGGCACAACAACCTTCAAATATAAAAAAATACATTAAAAAGACATTAAAGAAACAAGGTATACTTACTAGAGTCTGATTAAACAAAGACAGTTGTCTTTGCCATTCGTCAACACGAGGTTTGATCGGCCCAACGTAACGAGATGATGCTATGGTCGATATATTTATGGTACTGTCATCAAGTAGAACCTGGAAAAAAATGTTTGTCTTAATAAAGTTCCAAGAATTATTTCAACATTTAATACAGTACTATAATTCTAGAGTGGAATAACACATTTTCAATCCCATCCTATCATGGTCCAACATGCTAATCTCACAAAATGCTCTTTATGATATTTTTCAGAGCATTTTCTCTGAAAAAAACCTTGTCTTATAATCAAGCAAATAAGGTATTATTTCTGCAGCATTAAAACCAAAGCTAGTGTACTCATTATTACAGCCAACAACTTACCTGAATATCATCTGTTCCTCCAAGAATAAACACATCCTTAGAATCACGATGAGGAATAGTAACAAATTCAGTGGTTTTCCAAGAATCCTCTACCTAAATAAAAATGGTAATAATTTTTTTCTAAGCCTTTTGTTTGGGAGAATTATATGTGTAACTAAAATAAAATAAAAACAACTTCTTCATATCGTCTAAGCCTTTCTAGTCTATTAGGTATTTTTAAAACATTCATAATATATTATCTCCATTTAACCCTGCTGTGTCCTATGCTAAGAAGAGGATATGTCGCAGTCCTTGACTCCATTCACAGAGGACCGCACTTTTCTTATAATTTTACCCATTCAATCTAAAGATGGATTGAATAACTTAAAAAGCCTATAAAGTTATTTGCGAATAAATCTAGTAAAACAATAATCATAGGTAACCCCTCAGTATTACTAGATTTCTGTTGATGTACTTAAGTAAATTATGAGTGACCTAGGGTGTATATTAAATTAAAATCTATGCCAGTCCCTGTATTGACTATATCCTCTAGTATAAAATTTAAGCTCCTCATCCACACCCAGCAAGCCCTCAACAACATTGCACCCCATATACAGTACAGTATCTTTGGTTTTATCTGTAAATTTTATCCAAACTGCCCTCTTGCTCTTCTGAAAATATGGGTCTCTTCAGCCGTTGTCCCCTTTAGCCACATGGTACCCATTCTCTGAAATGCCTTACCTCATTCTGTCAGACGCTACTTATTCTAACTTTCAGAGAGACAAATAATCTGTCCTCCAAAAAACCATAACCTGCATTCTGTAAGAAAAGGAGCTTTCACCACCTTCAAGATCTCCAGGCCGATGACGTCTTCCCATGACTCCATCTACAATCAAATCATCCTCACACCTCTAATGCTTCGAGTTGTAAGATCTCCGGGTTGTAAGATCTCCGGAACATGGCCGCTTTCTCTTTCTTTGTAACTATGTCTTAATGTTCAACTGTCTCCCTATTGTAATAGCATCTTGGAGTCTGTTGGCGCTCCAAAAATAAATGTAATATAAATGAAAACACTGTACCTTTTTCAGTATTGTCTCTAATGAAGCTTCTCCAGAGGCCTGTCCTGATATATCCTGTATATCTTGGGCATAGTCAAATGCACAGATTTCAATAAGCTTTTCCAGAGAAAGGGGTTCTCCAGGGTCTGTCATGGATGTATTTATAATCTGTTCTAAAGAAGCCCAATGCCTTGGTTTCAAAAATGGATTTCTTAGATCTGTGATCACTGGAACCTGCAGGGGAAAATTATACTCATTTTTTGGGGGTATTTTCCAAACGATTTGCCTCCAAATTGCTATACAGTAGATGTTTCATATTGTAATAAAGATGTAAATGCAAGAGTGGATCAGGTCGGTAGAAAGGTCCATGTATATCTATACTCAGAGGCAGCATTATCACATGAAAGAGAAGATCTGTTTTAGAAAGGCTGGTGTTTATGCCGTGGTTGGAAGCATTATACAAAGTAACTGTGTAATCATGGAGCAAATGTGAAGAGCTAAAATGGCATTTACATATGAATACGAAATCATTTCCTTACATTCAATATCCTTTTTAAAATACAGAGATCTCAATCATAATTTCTTTTATATGGCTAAATTATCTTGTGTAAATCCTTAGTAATCAGCAATATATTATGCTCAGACAGCACTGTCGACATAAGATGTCCCTTTCAATGTATTTCTATATTATCCCTGTATATGATCTTTGATTGTAACCATGCGCCTTGCCATGCTTTACTTCATGTAACTCATCTGTGCACTGCATTATGCAACTGTATAGCAATGAGCACTGACGACTAAACTGTTTAGCTATTACGTTACAAACCTTTCAGGAGCTGTAAACCATTGCAATTCCAAGGCACATAACATTCAAATGACTTAATAATTAAATAATAACATTACTAGAAATAATAGCCATGTGGTTATTCTCAATACGCCTGAAGATCTTCATCCTTAACAAATTGGCCATTAGCTTAACATCAATTGTTGTCATGAACACAGAGTATGCTTTTTGAATGATGCAAAAAAATATTTTTTTTGGATCTGAAGCCGATCTACTATTTAGATCTGAAGCAGATCTAAAGTTGGCTTTTGACTATTGTGTGTGTGTGTATACATACTTAACATACATGGTAACACAAACGCCATTTTTAAGGGTTTTTCAATCAGTGCAAACAAAACATACCTTTTCTTTCATCTTTTCCACCTTTTCTTTGAGTTGTGGCACTACATTGTTTGGCGGCAGTCCTTTCTCCAACTGGCTTACAAACTTAGCATATTTAAGGACTAATGAATTGAGCTGTTCTGGATCCAGATCTTCAAAATGTAACTAAAAAGATAAAGTTGTTTGTGGTTACAGTTAACCCATATACCCAAAAATACTTAAATAGAGACAGATCCCAGTGTCTTACCTTCATCCACCCGGTCTGGAGAACATCCCATTCTGAAAGTGAATCCCAGAGAAGATGCTTCAGTTTTATTTCTGCACTGATTTCTTCCAAAGCATCAAATTTTGTCACTTCGACCTAAAAATCCAAACCAGTATTATTTAGCGACAAGCTTGGCCAGTTGAGTTTAAAAATAAAAATTGTAACAATTTTTTTTTTAACGAAAACTAGAACCATGATGAAACCAGTATGAAACAAGCAAGACGTTCATAAAGCTGAAATCATATCACAATTTACAATTAGCATGCAAGCTCTCTTCACCTTGAAATTCTTTTGGTATGTTTTGTACTGAAATGCCCGTTTCTGTAACTCTTCAAGAATAGCCTGCAAATCTGCTAATATCTGCTTTACTTTCATTTGATCAGCTGTAATATCCAGTATCTGTGGATCCTGTTAAAAAAAACAGTACTGATTCAATGTCAACTTGAGTTAAACAACCATGTTTGTCCGTTTAAATGTTTTGAATGTTTTTAAGTCCTTTTGTTTTTTTTTTTAAAAAATACTTTTATACACCATTGTGTCCCCCTGAAGAGACTGTCCCCTAGCCATGCTACAGATTTGTAGTCAGCACATCACAGCTCTCCCTATGGTTTAATAACACATCGGGAATAAGTAAAGCAGAGGACATATAATTTTTAGTATAGGAAATCATTGTGGTATTATAAAGCTCCTTTCCTAAACTTAATATTCTTAAGATGAAACTATATGATGCATAAATGTAACATTTAACATTTGAATCATGTGGAACCCATATATAAATCCATGTGTGCTCAGCATGTACTGAACCTTACATCAGTGAGCAAGCCTTGAATCTAAGCCTACATAACAATGTGCCATAGTCCAAAATCAAGTCACCTTAGGTTTCACAAGGTTGGCAACAGTGGTGGTGAGACAGAACCATCTGTGCAATTAACATTTTTAACCCAATGAGTTGATTCTATTGCTTCTGGAGCTTGGCTTGTTAATGTTTAATTGTGCATTTTCGACCAGTTGAGAAACATACCTGAGATTGCTGCTTCACTTCCTTTACTTCTCTATTTAGCTCTGCTATGTCTTTATCTAGAGAACGGCAGAATTTTTCTATGCTGCCATCTCGCTCGCCTACGGACTTGTCGATGGCATTGTGAACAGCTATGATTGATGGCTTGAGGGTGGCAAATACAGCAAAATCTTCAGGAGGCGTAGGTATTTGGTACTTTTCAATGAGCTGGTACATCTGGGATACAACATTGGATTCTTCTTCAAGAGTATTAATCTGAAAACCAAGCAATTACATTATATACATGTTATATGTGTGTGTATATATAGTTATAGTCTTTTGTCTCATGTAACCTTTCAGGTGTCCAAATGAACAATGGGATTACAAAATTGTGACCTGCAAGTGTGACTTCAGATCAAAAGAAGCCTGTGCAATAACCAATTAGAAAGGAGGATTTTAAAAAGTAAATGTATTTTAACTACTAGCAGGAAAGCAATAAAAAAGAAGGTTTAAGGTGAAACAAACTGATAAGCAGGGCCCAAATTTATAAAGGTGGGTATGCCTAATATATTACTTCATACCGTTCCTATATTAGATTTATATCATATATACCCATTTTTAAATTTGAGATTATATAGTACAGAGAATATAGACCCTTGTAACACGCCTTTAATCTGAATATGACTGATGTTAAAATCTCCATCTGGAACTTTTAAGACCATGGAAACTTTACTTGATTTCAGACCTCCGAGGTCACTTCTTCACAAGATGTCCGAACGGGACTGCAACGGCTCTCAACGTTAGCATGACTCTACATTTCAGTCTATCATACTCTAGGAACACACCATGGTCCGCTAAAAGGCATCACTATGCAAATCCTTTCCAGCCTCTGTTGTCTTTGGTACAAACACCTCAAAGGTGATTGAGAATAGAGTGCATGACCCATAACCCCACAATGTTTCTAGGCATACAAAGTACAAAACTGTGTTTAATGGTTTTAAAGACTGTATAATATTATCACGTTTTCCCATGATGTATAAATAAAGCACTAAAACTACATTTATTTTTGAAATACACTAAAAAAAACATTCAGGGAGACCTAGGTACATTACACCTTCTGTAGACCTAGTCTACACAACCATTTTGAAAATCCAAAAATGCAAACATTAAAAAATACTGTGAGATGGCATGTTTACTTACTCTTTCTTGTATTTCGTCCAGAAATATTAACGTGTTTACATAATCTAATGTAGTAGTAGGATAAAACTCGAGTTTGAATTGTGCATCTTGGGCCTCTGCTATAATAGCATCCATTTTTTTCTTGGCAAGACCGGGAAGTATATCGTGTATAGCCTAAACCAACGGAAGCAAAAAACAAAAAAATAATGGGAAAAACATAGTAATCAGATCCATCTAAAGTATACTGTATAAGGTCACCATGTTCCTGTGCAAAAGCTTCTGTGTTATCTTCTTTTATATTGATAGCAGGGTAATACAGATGTGTATTCCTGTGTTCTTTCTTTTTTTTTTTACCTCTAAGCATCGTTTTGGTGATGGTATTAATGTTTCCTTTAGTTTCTTGGCATCAATAAGTAATAATCCCAAAGTTCTTTTCTGTGTTATAGCCAGAGCATCCTTGTGTTCTTTATGGTATTTATCTAGGTGTTCCGAAAAAAAATCAACTCCTGTTTGAAAACAATAGGAAGCGTTTAGTATTTTGTAACAATTTGCATTTTAGTGCATTGGTTGGTTTAATACACCTCTGCATTGTATGTTTTCTGTTTGTAACCAAATTTCATTTAACTAATTCATTGGATGTATCACAGAGCTTTTAAAATTATTTTTTGTTATTATTTGTAGAATTTATGAAATCATATTTGAAAGTGATTGAAAATATATATTATAAAGGTTTTTCTAAAATTTCGAATAGAAAATTATTGTAATTATTGAGGAAAAATAGAGTGTACTATTTAAAAGATAAAAAATTTACCTAAATTTTATAAATGAAAATCTGACCTAAATGTTATAAATAAAAATCTAGCGTACAACACAACTACATAGAAGAGGAGGATTTCATGGGCTTCCTCCCTCCTACACAAGGAATCTGGAGCTGGAAGCTTAATTTTTTATTTATGTATATATTTTTTTAATTTAACGTAAAAACTGCATTCATAGGACAGAGGACAAAACAGGGGGTCTTTAATAATATAATATGAGAAGAATTAAGTAAGAATAACCATGAGAGGAAGCATACTTAGAAAAAAGAAGTAAAAATATGGTCAACTAGGAGAACATTTGAAAAAGGAACTAACATTTTGCAGAAATGAACAGCATAAGTTCCCAACAGAGCTATAGCATATTATAATAAAGATATATCCACTGCCATACTAAAGTAATCCGAAACTTCTGGAGAATTAAACAAAGAGATTGATTACCACTAGGCTGCAATTTTAGATTAAGCCACTACAGCATCTACAATAACAACTACTTTATATAGTATTTATATGATTATTGGATGTGTTCTTTTATTTGTATTCGTTTCATGTGGATGTATAGGCATTCTCTTTTGGTGAATATGAGTACGTTGGACAGGGTTAGATAATACGCGTTGACTGTGTTTAAAAAATAATTTTAAAAATTACAGTAAATCTGCAGTAATGCGGAGGAATTCCAATGAAAAGGAGAGAGAAACCAATGAGATAGAAAGAAGAAAAAGTGAAGAAGCTGCGGAGGCTGGATTGGTGGGGGGTATAATTCCAAAAAAATTCTAGACAGAGTGTTTTTCCATGTGATGTCAGCTGTAGACTAGATAGGATGTCACTATCACAATAGGTGATGGGCTTAGCAACTTTTCAAAGTGTATCTCATAGAAAAACCAAGAGATTCAGGACTCCACGGGGGAAATTAATTATGTAGTGTCCCTTTAGCAAATTTGAATAAACTTGTAATGAAAGTGACCTTCATTCCGTTTCATTTCTTCTGAACCATACTAATAAGATTCAGTGTGCTTTCAATTACATGTATAATTACCAACCACAGTGACATACCATATTCTTCTTGCTTCAGTGCATCCAAATCTAGGCTTTCATTCTCTTTGAAAAATGTACAAAACCTCTCAAATGTGTCTCCATATACATTAGCTGCATCAAATGCAGATTGTATAGTTTCCTGTAATAGAGGAACAAGCACATAAGACACTGTCTCTAAACAAAGGTCTTCATTCAGAGCACACGTTCTGTGACCCCCCCCAATGCTTAACGCAGCTGTACTACTGAATTTCAACATACATATATGTAAATAGAGTAAATTCATGTCACGTACAAAACCTAATGGTCAACACAATTATAAAATGTAATTAAACATGCAAATATATATTATGTTAGTCTAGTCCTTAGCTAAGATGGCGACTGTGAAATCTTTGCATGCAATGCTAGAGAAAAAAATTGCTGCCACATTTGCCCAATTCACTCAATGATGGAATGGGATTTGTATAGCTGAACACGTTACACTCAAGATATAGCAGGGCAGGAAATAATATATTATTTTACTTTAATTAAAAAAGCTTCCCTAGAGCCTATATCCCCATAACAACCACCCTGTCTACCCCTGGACTCCACATACTAGGTCACTTAACCTACAACAATCGACTCCAGTTTTTTGCTGTACCTATTCCAAGGAATATATTACCTAGTTCTGTAAGACTGGCTCCTATGTTTTCTAACTCTGAACTCTCAAATGACACCATCAGTCCTTCCTACCTTAAAGATCTCCAGGCTACTGTCACTATAATCAAATAACCCTTGCCCAAGTAGTCCCTCAGCTTCTCTCTCATGCCCCCTCAACCACCTAATACATTGTAGGCTTGCAAGAGCAAAGCCCCCTGTTAATTATTGTAAATGTTTATATTGTCAACATTATTATTATTGTTATTTTCACTCTCCAATAAAGCAACAGAATCTGCTCTGTATAAATAAAATATCATGTAATGTAAAAGTGCCTTTGTGGCTTACTGGGGAGGCATTATGGGAGTGCAGCATGCTGGCGGCATACAATAAAGGATAAACTGGGTGCCCATGTCAATTTTCCCATAAACTACTTTATGCCTGCCCCAAGGGTGGCAATAATTTGCATTGTTTGCATCTTTGGTGGCTTTTGTGTTAATTTCTCAGTTTATTGGTTAATTTGTTCTAAATCCCTATTTAAGCTGTTAACCATTGTTTAGAAGTTTTCCTGATATTTCAGTGTGTAGAAAAGACCTGGTTTTGATGCTAACAAATGAGTGCTTGTTTGGTACTAGTAGTCAATTATTTTATTGGGTGGGAAAAGCGGATAACAAGAACCTACAAAAAGCTATATTTCTTTCAACTTCTGAAGACTGAGGCCTGTGAGCTTAATAGGACCATTCCTGGAGGACCTGAGATGGACATGATGCCAGCTAAAGACCCTCGGCTCCCGTGACAGCATATTAATAAGTAAAAAATATTTGCAAAAACACAATAAATACAATCTTTTTTCCCCATAACAATGTGTACATGAACGTTAACAATAACAATGTGTCTATGTATATTTACCTTTATTTGAAAAACGATCGATTGTAAGTGCTTGTCGTCTTCAAACATTGTGCTTAGGCTTGGACCATCTCCACAAGTCTTTTCCTCCAGCTTATTATTTATAGTAGGTCGTGTAAAAGCATCAAAGTATGGATCTGGCACTAAGTTAGCCAATGACAACACCGTTCCCTGAAACTGACTAACCACCTCTGCAACAGAATCCTATAGCAAGAGAATCATATTTTAGATAATAAATCTTCCAAGAACACTCTCAAATATACACATGCATTTGAAAACACTTTAAAGTTTGATTGTCTTAAATATTCCTCTCAAGTTAGCACAACCGCCATTTAAAAGTCATGCACAAAATGGCCGCTGTCAATAAGCAAAATGGCTGCCACTATCCATTGTGATGGCCACGCCTTCCGACATGGACTGGGCACAGGGTAACAGGAACACAGCGGGGTGACATTACGTTTCATTATGTGACCCATAGTGAAACCGAGGCTACGAGCACAGTGTGCGAGCATTGGGCCTAAAGCTGCAGGAGGGGTAATGGGGTGCAGGGACAAGAGGTAAGTGGGTGTGGAAGGGAGGGGATATGTATGGTTGTATGTATGTGAGCATTAATGTATATGTGAGCATTAATGTCTATGTATGAGTGTATGTGAGGATGTCTAAGTGTATGTTAACATGAATTTGTATGTGGAATCGTTTGTATGTACGAGCATGAATGTGAGTTTGTGTGTTAGCATACATGTATGTGAGCATAGATATGTATGTGCAAGTGTTTGTGTGTGAGCATTTATGTGTACGTGGTATGAGATGGAGTGTGTTGGCATGAGAGTGTAAGTGTCTGTGTGTATATGCATGCATGTGTATGGGTTGTGTTTGTGTGTCAACATAAATGTGTATATATAGGTGGTGTGGGAGGGAGGGAGGGAGTGTGTATGTGTAAGCGTGTTCACATATGTGTGCCAGAGTATGTTGCAAGGTGCAAAGAAGGCACTGACAAGTTGTTTGGGGCAATGGTGGCACAAACAGGCTGTATGAGGGCAACGACAGCACAGACCAGCTGTTTGGAACAATGATGACAGAGACCAGCTGTTTGGGGGCAAAGATGGCACTTACAAGTTGATTTGGGGAAAAGGTGGAACTGTGGGACTTGTTGATTGGTGATGTTGGGGGGCCCTGGGAGAATTTTCACACCAGGGCCAAGTGGTTTCTAGTTACACCCCTGATCCTTTCATTAACGTTTTACTGCAATGATGCTGTTGTTAGTGTTTAAGGTATTTAAAGAAACACCTTTTTCTTCACTACAGTTGTCTTTTAACAATCTGCTTTGAGCAGGTAAACTATATTCCAGACACACATAAGATTTATTCTGTTCTATTCTTTATTTCATCCTCCCTGTGCTAAATTCTGCTAATTTGACTCACAACGATTATTTATTTTAAAATATGGTTATTTAGTCACATTTGCTTAGGACCATTACTACCGTACTATGTTTAGTCGGATGCTAGCTCTGAAATTATTGAGTTCCAAAATAAACTTGGAATATATAAGCTTGGAAGGGTCACCCAGTGGGTAACTGGAAGGGCAAAGTGAAAACAAACCTGAAAATCATCCACGCATGGCTCAAACCAAAGTGACTGTGTATCAATCGCGATTTCCGAGAGAAACATTGGCGTCTGTTCTTCTTCAGTAGGCCCACTTGATATAGGAGCAGGCAGTGGGGATTCAACTGCTGCCTATAAAATCAGAAGAACATCCAAAAGCTAGGCAATCAATAATACTATTCATTTTAGTTTGTATACGGCTGCTAGTAGCATATTATAAACTTTGGTAGACATCTAATGGGCTCTTGTTTATACAAAGGCTAAATAGCAGATAGCCATTAATATATGTGTACATATTTTACCTCCTATTGTAAATCATTCAGCCCAAATCGGTGTTAAAGTGGGACTGGTAGGGACTTGCTGCAAACAACTACCCATTAGGTTTCTCCAGATAGAAACTCAAGCTACACACTGAACTCACAAACAAGGATACGTTTTAGGATGTTGGGCAGTTCTAACCTTTGAAATTACTTTACCTTTTGGCCTGTTGCGTCGTGTTTTTGTTCAGCATTCCAAGTGTGTATAACCGCAACAGATGGGGTGCATTTCACTTTATCCACCAAACAGGCTAATAAAGTGCCGATGGAATTCACTGTGAGGATGTGCATGGTGTTGACTATAAGGTAGTCAGCTAAACGAATAAAGCTTAACAGAAAAAATAAAGAAACCGATCAAAACCTGCATCATGCAGATATCCCATCAATTATCTGTTCTAATTTATAGAAAAACGTAAAAAACTCTTATAAACAAATAAACGGCTTTTTTAATTGGAAATACCCACCACGTGAGCCGTGTGCAGTGAGATCTCTTGTTGGCCTGTTCCGTGTAAGTCATTTTGTCGGATGATTCTCCAAAAAGATCTCCATCAAAATGAGGAAGACCAAGTGTATCAGGACCCGATTGACCAGTTGCTGTGCTTATACCTAGGTGACACAATGTATATGTCATATATCAGCAGAAAAACACCAAATACATTTGACTTCGGGGGAAAAATTTAATGATTTAGTCTGTTGTACTTTAAGGGGAAAATTGCCATTCTATATTAGGCATTGAACAGTTTTAGCCAATATCCTACTGTATATAACTTAACAATAATTTATATTGTATTTTTTTTCTATAAAGTTCAAAGGCTGGTGGAGAATTGTAATGATGTAGTTGGAAACTTAAGTCACATAGTATACTATTAAAAAAAATAGATGAAGGTAATAATCAATAGCCTGGTCCCAGGGACATACCATGGAACTTTTAATCAAAAGTTAAACAAAACTTAAGTTATACCCTCCGAATCATACGAGTAGTCATCAGGTGTAAATCCGGCTTCTAGTAAAGCTGTTCGACAGGCACTTCTAACAACTTCTTTAGCCAGATCTCTGAACTCTGACAAGCGGTTTGCTACCTGAAAAGTAACACATGTTCATGTTTTCTATTACCGTAACACAGTAGGGCAGAGCCCTCTTCTCCTTCTGTAAAAGTGTGTCTTATTGCATGTTAACGGTATAGTATACCGGTATTTTGTATATTGTCAGTCTTAATGTTATTGTACTTGTTGTTATTGCGCTACAGCATCCGTTGGAGCTCTCTAAATAAAATGTAATGTCACTGATACTTGAGTCAGTGGGAAATTTTACCTTCTTTTCACCAGTGGTATTAAATAATACTACAACAATGTATTTAGACAGCATTTACATACTGAATGCATTTCTTCTGTGTACCTTTTATGTAATGTGTTTCGGCAAATATTTATTGGCCTGGACGGGAGTGAGGTCCAATGTAGGTTAGCATTGACAAAAACCTAAGTGCCCAAGAAAAACTAACTACCGTATTGGCCCGAATATAAGCTGCACTTTTCCCCCCACTTTAAGTATTTAAAGTGGGGGTGCGGCCTATATTCGGGGTCTAGCACCGGACAGGCAGCAGGGTTAGGATACAGATCCCCCGCAGCGATACAGGGGACCTGCATCCTACTCTCTGATACACTCAGACAGCCTCCCCTGCCAGCACTTCCCACGGGGGGAGTGCCGGCACAGGAGATTGTCTAAGAGCATCGTGCAGACATCCACCGGCAGCGGCGATTCGAGCATAAACAACCTCCGCTGCCGGCACGTCTGCACGATGTGCTTTAAAATCTCCCACAGGGGGAGTCCCGGCAAGGGAGATTTTTAAAGCACATCTTGCAGATGTGTCGGCAGCGGAGGCTGTTTATGCTTGCATTGCCGCTGCCGGTCAACGTCAGCGCGAACAATCTTCCTTGCTGGTACTTCTCCAAGTGCCGGCACCGGAAGTTGAATACTTCCATTGAATATGTCCCCCGCCGGTCCCGCAAGACCCCGTGGAGTCTGCACGGTAAGTTTGGTGGTGGGGGACATCTTAGGGGACAGAGTGGCAGCATATCTCGGGGGGTAGAGTGGCAGCATATCTCGCTGGGGGGATAGGTGGCAGCATATCTCGGGTGGGGTAGTGGCTAGCATATCTCGGGGGGGGGTAGAGTGGCCAGCATAATCTATTTCGGGGGGATAGAGTGGCAGCATATCTCGGGGAGGGCAGAAACTTTTTTCTTTAATAAAGCACCTAACTTTTAGGGTGCGGCCTATATCCCAGCCAATACGGTATTTTAGTAATTTAACATACCTCTTCCATTTGCTTTATCTGTTTGTCTATGAATTCACTCAAAGTATACGTGTATCCTTTTTCAATGCGGCAAAGGCTCATGTCACTGATGCGGTAACACATTTCCTGAATGTTAAGGATGGCAGGACGCAAAAACTTAAAGAGAAAGAAAAAAAGTTGTCAAGTTCATTGTTGTCTACCATCTACCATTATGTTATATTAACTCCATTTCATCTTACTATGATGTATATCATTAAAGCATACATTTACCTAGGTTTAACAATCGTTGTTAAAAAAACTAAACCTTTTGATTACAAATACGAATAGCGGAGGTGTTTTTTTCCTTTTTTTCTGGCTTAGATTCTTAGTTGAATAAAAATATTGTAACTAAAGAAAAGCAAAAAGTAATATTGACTTTATTTCAGAATAAAGCAATAAATACTGTACATGCTAAATGCATTATAATGTACCAAACTACGCTACACTATATTATACTATACCACACATTAGCATGCTATATCATACTATTATACTATTATCATTCTATTATGCTTTATTCTACTTTCCCATATTATGCTTTAATTCACTGTACTATACAATACTACACCAAAACTGTACAGCACCATAGTATATGCTACCACACACTATACTATACTACGCTATACTATAAAAATGAGAAAAAAATACATACGCATATAAAGGTATATCGTTTTTATATATTTTTATACATATTTATATATATTTTAATTATTTGTCTAATATTGCCCCCATATGATTTCCAGTCTGCCGCTGGAACACATAAAAGGCAAACAATTTCTTATCTTAGAATAAACTAAAGTCGGTTTTTTTTTCTGTAAATAAGCACAATTAATGGCACTTCCTTTCTTGTTAAACGTTCATTTAATCCGGCTATTGTGTTTGCCAATAGCTTCCTCATACACATCCCGCAAAAGTAGCATGCACCTTACAGTTTTAAAGTTCACTCATATGATTTACAACCAAACAAATCCATTAAGTTTTCCAATAACTCACTGGTGTCAAATACTGAGATATATCCCTTCTAGATAATTGCCTGCAGTGACCTATTTTGGAGGTACTTACATCTATTATAAAGCATATAAGAATTAATTACCTACGTTCAAACTAAATATTCATCGGTTTTAGTGAAGCTCAATCTCAACAGAGAATGAGATGGAAAGTGGACTTATGCCAGCTTCCTATTTGAAGGAATCTATACATGTACACACGTATATACATACTTAACTACAGTGGCCATCTCCGTGCTGCATAGCAGCTAATGGTTATACCCTTTGAAAATATAGAAATGTTTCTAGCTTCAAACATCCAAATAAACTGCAGCACAAAATTAAAGCTATAAAAATGTCTGGGTTTCCCCAAAAAACATCACCCAAATAATTATTACAATGCAGTATAGTGGTGGCATCATATAGAATGTCAACTATAGCTGCAGAATAAGCCTTGATAGCTGGATCTAGGCCAGGTAAAATGCCTCATCCTGTTCCAATTTTGAATTGCTCCGTGGACCTGGGCCGATATAGGGGTAATGGGAGAAAAAGGTAAAGCAATACCATTATTTGATATTTGAGCACACCAACGCCTCACATACATATATGTATAATTTGTTAATTCGGGGTGTATCCTGATTTTCATGCACTCAACGTGGGAACATGACTGCCTTCACTGTGAAGGCCCTTCTTCCTCAAGGCTAAACTTCATCTCAATTGTCACAAACCATGGCAAAACCAAAACTATTACTTTATACTAAGGGTTATCTTCATACATGTTCATAGAACACTAAGTGTTTCTTCTACGAATCTTAAAAGAGAAAATTATATAAGCTAAATAAACTAATAAACAGTATTTAGGTATCTTTATAAGCCAACTTTGTGTAAATTTTCCAACAAAACACAACTTTGGCATGTAGTTTAACTGCAGTATGTAAAATCTCTTTATTTCACAAAATACTTACAGAATTTACGATAAATAGATTCTCCTGCAGAGCTTTGCGACATTCGCTGATTCTCTTGGCGCGGACATTCTTTCTCCATACGTTAAAGGCCTTCCACTTACGGAATAGCGCAAAAGTAGGTATTTGTTTTAATGCTTTGTGGTAAAGATACTCCTGCTTCCAGCGCTCCATGTCCAGGAATAAGACTTCTCCATCACACATGTGGGTGACTCCCCTTTCACTTATAGTGTAGTAGTCATTTTTGTTGATATTTTTATGGTTCACAATTCTAAAAAAAAAAAAATGTTTTATGTGTTAAATGCAGGTATGAAATCCAAACCTGATATGATATTTGCTTTGGAAACTAACTGGGGGTTTCAGCTGAACTCTGGTTGGAACCAAGCTGTTTATTCAGAAGTGAAAAGCTCCTACTAAGCTAATATGAACAAGCTAGTCCTAAAAATCGTAAAAGTTAAACCTCTGGAATCTACAGAGGTCTATATTTAGATCTGATATATCATTGCAGACCTGTGATCAATATAAAAACTTAATTTTTACATCATTGTAGGTGCCATTTGCTCTGACCACCATTGCAACTCCTCATATTATTGCATACCTCAAGTTATATGGATCATATTGAATTGATGATTTCTGGACAGCAGGGGTCATGTAAAGAAATCCAACTTTCTTATTCTCCTGTAGTATTTTGATGATATGCAAGGGATCTTTGATGTTAGCCTTAATAACATCTTCTGCTGTGTCAACTGTTAGCAATGGTGGGGAGGAAAGCTTCTGGCGTGAGCTTGTTCTTGTTACAGTTGTCCGTGGCTGTTTAGGAGGAGTAGGGGATATGGTTCTACTGTAATCCAGTTGCAACTAGAATATAATAAGAAAGTTTGTAGTGAAACAATGTCTTTAGATCTGAACAAATACAAGCATGGGTTGGAAAACTTTGAAAGAACCTATGGCTCGACTGAAAAAAATATTAAGGTCAAACGTAAATCATGACACAGTTCATGCTGGTGTTTGCATGTTTCCTTTATCCCGTGACATTACTTGCTTGTTGTTGCTGCTGAAGTCTGCACTCTCTAATTATTAACCTAATTTCATAGAAACACCAACTTTTTTGGATTGGGACATAATTTGCATTGTTAAAACACCACCCAGAACCTTGGTCACCCACAGACCATATCTCTAATTTATCAAGGCTGCATATACCGGTATATATGTAACAAATCCCAAACAAAAATGATTAATGTACAGAACAAACATTACCTGTTTCTCTTTTAAGTCATCTGGAAGAGAAGGTAACCTCAAAGGGAATGCAACAGGTTCCACGGACCCAGCTCTCTGATCTTTCTCCACTGAAGTGGAACGAAGAAGCACACCTCGACTTATTAAATCCTCACGGTTCTTCTGGTACATGTATTCAGGTTGGTGCTGATCCTGATATGCTTTTAATACGGGCTTTACAAAAAAGATTGAGTTCTGTGATTACTACAAACACTGAGAAATAAAAATGTTCTTCTTTGAGAGGAGCCTTATCTTAACAAGTAACCCAAAGGGATCATATACACAAACTTGGAGTTAAAATTCACAAGCACTTTCTTGGATATTCTGCAAAGCAAGATTAACACTCTCTGATAATGTTCCAGTTTCTATGGTTAACAGTGTCCACATTGAGTATAGATGAAACTAAAACCAGGGAAGGGTCACAGAAGCACTCAGAGGAGTTTCAATAAGACTCCCTGGAGTCTGAGGTGTTTAGTACACCAAGGTTAGTAAATATCCGGAGATGAAAATTATCTAGAAGTGGGTTTGAAGCATTAGTAAATACATGCTATTTGGTAGCGAAGATGGGGAAAGAGAGATAAATAAAAAGCATTTCTAGCAATGGATTCAATGGTTTTGTTTCCTACAACTTACCAAAGGTTCCAATTTAACAGACTGCTGTCGCTTTCTTGTTTTCTGTTGCGCCTTTGTATTATGGGCAAACACAAGTGCTTGAGGGTTTGGCGTCATCTGGAGGGGGGCCACTGAAATTAATCTCTCTTTTAACTTGCTGAGGTCAGGTGTCCACTCCATGGGTTCCCTGCTTACTGCGCCATTTAATCGGGAGGGCTGAGATAATCGTGAAGACCCTTGTGAAGTGTTGATAGACATTGCCACCTGAAGGCAGTCAAAACAATGCATTACTTGGTGTAATTAATTTATTCCATCTACTGTAAAATACGAAAATTCAATAAACATGGTTTTTCTTTATTATCTGTTACATAACATTAATGTTTTGCTTCTTTTGTTCATTGGTTGCTAGGACTCTTCCCAAACTTAATGGTAATTGTTCTGAATTTCCTGACATTTGTTTCCTCTATGGTGCTTTCTATCATAGGCAGGTGGGTAGCTTAACTACTGCAATGAAAATTATCAAAAACTGAGGTTGCCCCATTCAATGCAGAGTTCTACTTGAGAAGAAACCCTGAAAGGTGCACCAGAGCCTGCTTTAAAACAAATAAACGCTGTCATGTTACTAAAACACTTGCATAAATTTCAGGGAAAGGTCAATGTTTAAGAGCCCTTCATATAAATATTTAGTGGATCTATTTTTAACAGACGTAATGGATTTAATTAAAAAAAAGGAACTAAGGAATGCAATTTACAAGTTCAGTTGCACCTTTGTATTTTGAGAACAATTAATGGGTAGTAGAAGTATTATTAAACACTCATCTACAGACACCAGAAAAGCCAGAAGGCTTGTTTTCCCCTCAGAAATCTCATGGTGCTGCCACAACCACAAGGGATTCTGGGTAAATGCATGCAAATTATTATTATAAGCGGGCAATTACTTTCAAGGGATCCATGTATAAAGTAGATATAGAGGCAAAGGTGATAATTGCCTTATTTGCATGCACCTACCCAGAATCATAACTTATGTAATGAGACCCATTAACAAAATAGTATGGTCATTTTTTTTTTGGTCTATCAACCCTCTGGTAAGGGCAGAATATGACACTTATCTGATTGTGTCTCCTATGGTGCCAAACCGACAAGTTATTTAGATGAAAAAGACATCACAATCTTTTTACTATACAAATATATCTTTGCCAATTACATGGGGGATTTGACAAACAAGCTCTAAATTTGCAGTAAGAAGGCAGAAAATAAAATACATTTAAAAAAAAGTTTTTTTAAATTTTTTTAATATTAGTTAAATTTAGGATAAACCCTACATAAATTACAAAATATTAAACCAGATAAATATGATGATAATGTGTTTTTACATTATGTGTTTACATTTTTAAATGTAACTTAAGTTGAATTGCTGACTAGCAACAAGCGAGTGCTCACTTTTTCTTTTCTTTTTAGACTCGCTTCTATAATTTCTGTTCTTTGGAAAACGATGTACTCTTGATTTGATTCTTTTTTAAAATATTTTTATCTCTATTTTTTTTTAATACAGGTTGGTTTAGGAAATGTGTTTTTGATTTAACAATAA
The DNA here is from genome assembly GCA_009364415.1 of Spea multiplicata. Taxonomy (NCBI): domain Eukaryota; kingdom Metazoa; phylum Chordata; class Amphibia; order Anura; family Pelobatidae; genus Spea; species Spea multiplicata. The sequence continues at coordinate 27,568,098 of VKOC01000001.1, forward strand.
AAAATATAAATTATTAGTTTGATATGAAAAAAGAAATAAACTTATACATGGGATAGTAAAGTACATTGGGGCAACATAATAGAACATAATGTCTGGTAGATGTGTGTCTGAGTAACACTAGCATATGATACAACACCAACAAACAGAAACCCTGCATTCGTGCAAGTCACATACAGGGTAAAATTGTATTTCGTGTATTTATATATATATATATATATATAATTATATATATGTATATATATAATATTAATATACACACATATAATATAATATATATATACATACGTAATTATATATATTTATATACATATAAAATTAAACAATATAAATATAAACAATAACAAAACTGTGTTTATAGGTCTATAGACATAACCGTATTAATTGAAAAGAATAATTGCGTCTTAATGTTATAATATCTGAAAAATCAGAAATCTCAACTCACCCAGCATGAAAGTTGCACACAAACTTTTGCAGCTCCCTTCGTGTTTACGGTCGCCTAGCAACCGCTTGTCGTCGGAGCGCACTCTCACGACACGCAGCAGGCCGCGCGCCTCGGTCGGTTAGGCTGGCAGAGAGCAGGCCGCCGGGGGCTGCTGTTGGGCTGGGTACGGGCTACTTTATTTTGGTTCGCGCGTTTCTATACGTGGAGAGGGAGGAAATAAGGCTGCTTTGTAAATAAATATTGTGACGTGGGGTATACTGAAAAATGCGAATTGAAGTGAGTTTAATTAGTGCAAGGGGAGGCGGAGTACCTCAGAAAACATTTTGCACTCAGCCTTCTGTTATATATTAAAACGAAAATGTCTTTTATTAAAATAAATAAATAAAGGGACATTAAACAATGTGCCTGATCATAGAAATGCCTGCAATTAGGGGAAGGCGGGAGCAGTTGTCCTCCCAGGTTGCTCTGACTGGGATTTTGAGGAAATGGCAAGTGTTGTGTGTAGAATTAAAAGGGCATTTGCACCCTGACCGTATCCTTTGGTTGATCCTTTAATGCAGTCTATAGCAAATGTATATAGGAGAGGACTGGATTGTGAGCTGAAAGGGGGCATAAAATACACTGCTGTATACAGTAATACATCTTAGCATTGACAACAACAGGGCTGTCTTATAGCATTGTAGGTCTTGGGCAAAGCGATGCGCTGGGGACCCTACCCACCAAAAACATGTGAAGCAAGGATTATGCCTTGAAAAGAAACTTTTGACCATTATTAGCCTTAAAAAAAAACAAATATTTCAGCATATGAATGATAATTAATATTTGGTTTATTCAGAAAAAAAAACACCTGATTCATCAAACTGAATGGGTGCTCTGCATTGCCTTACTGACATCCCAATCCGATGCTGCTCTGCTCTCATTATCCAGTTTGGGCGACACCGCTGCAGATTACATGGGACGTGTACAATATGCATATACTGTATGTGTGTACATGTAAGGGAAAGCCGGGGAGGGCTGGCTTCTTTCAGTACGACGGACAAGCAGAGGCAAATGGCCCACATAGAAACGTAGTGGTCAACTGAAAAAATCCTGCATTGTAGATCAAATGAGAACCACATAGAAAGAGAGATCAACTGAATAACGTGCAAATCCTGCATTTCAATGATAGATCAAATGAGAAGTACATGGAAACAGATCAGCTGAATGTCACATGCAAGCCCTGCATTGTGAGCATAGATGAACTGAGAAACATACACATTTACATTAATGTCCTAACAAGACCTACAATTTTAATAAGCGTGAAGTATGTGTGCAATTGTGTATATATATGTATGTGTAAGTGTATGGTGTTGGAGTGGCTGTGTGTGCATGTATGTGCAAGTATGTGGTGTTAGAGTGGCTTTGTGTATGTTATGTGTCCCTGACTATCATCATACCCACATCATAATTCATCATATGTCCTCCAACCACCATATTCATACCTCCACCATCATTTCCGTCCCCTATGATAACTCTGTATTGCACCAAAATATCCCCTACATCTATACTCAGCATCATTTTCCCTTAACACCCTCCCTCAGCATGTCCGGATTCATATTTTTGTGTGTAAGGTGTTAAAATAGATATTGATTAAAATTAAGGATCAGAACATACAAACCAATAAACAGAGGTATTACCACAAAGCCTCCAATCAGGAAACGCAGATTATCGCACATCCTCAGTGTACGGTGTCTGTCATCTCCTGGGGTAAGGTGACCAATCAGAGAAACATCTACCTTTTCCATTTTATTATGTGGTTATAGACACAGCCACCTCGGCCTTTATTGCATGTCATCTGATCCCAAGATGCTTTGGGGCACAGGTGCTACCATTTCATTCACACCTTCCCTGCAATGCTTCTGCAATGCGATAGCTGTACACGGGTGCTGGGCAAGCACCACTTCACTTCCAGGGATCTTGTAGTTGACCCTAGTGTGGAAGTGGGCTTAACCACACACTGTTCCAGTGCAATGCCTTACCTTAAGGCTCCAAGTAAAACCTCAAATTCCCAGCCTTACTGATGACATATCTGGAGCCTTTGGTTAGAGTTGCTGCCTATTCTGAATAAGTTAAATTTTCACCTGCAAGGGGACAACCCAGACTGTAATGCTAGCTATAAACCTCTCTAACCTTGGAGTTGACAGCAACTGTGGTAATTTCCCTCCATACCAAAGGGAACCACCTCTGAACTGATACATTGAAAGAGTAATACATATTTGTAAACAATTCATTTGTAAACATTTACTGATGTCTGTCTTGGTCAATTTAATGATGCTCTATGGACCTTCACAAACCTTGCCACAGACACTGGTGTCCTTGTACAGATACTTTGCCTATCCCTGACTTGAAGTCATATGTGCATCTACGTAGACGAAGAGTTCTAGTGACATTTTCAGCCACTGGCTTTGGACATTAACACCAAAAACTGTACATCTGGAAGGAACTGGATATTGACACAGTTGCCAAGACCACAGAGTGCTCTAAAATCATAAGATCTTGTCAATACGTTAGAAACAATGTTTTTTTTATTCAGCCAGTTACAATATTATTTGTAAATTGAATGAAAAATAATGGCTTTCTGGACGTTTCCTGGTAAATTGATTAAGTTATTCGTAAAGATGTCTAGTTTCAGGATGTATGCGTTCTAATCAATAATTGTTATTTCACAGTATCCCTTCATTCAGGTTATTTTCTTTTCGGAAAGGAAGCTATGAATGATGTAACATTATTGATCATCATTTAAACAAGCTGGGATTTGTTTCGTTGGAACTGGATGCACACATGAATGGATATTCAGAAGTAAAACAATGTGTGCATTTTTTTGGATGCACATTGTGTTAATTTTTTGTTATGCATTTTTGCTTTGCCTTAATAACCTTTTGGCTAAGGGTATGCTACACAACTGAATATTCATAACTATTAGTAGAGTTGGACTCTTGTTAAATTTTAAAATGTATATACATTTTGTAATGTTACTCACACATCCTGGTAATTACTTGATGTCACACACATTCTGGTAACTACATAACTGGTGTTATTAGTAGTTTAGATCAGAAATGAGAACCTTTTTGGTTTTGGATTTAGTCATTGCCATCTCTGTAATATGTCCTCCACTGCTATTATTATGGCTTTTTACATTTTCTGGAAATAATCCTGGCTATGTTATTGCTCTTATCTTATTAGAATTGAGTATAATCTACTGTTTATTGTCTGGGAAAAAACACTTCCAAATTTACTACTGGAATCTCTCTATATCTATGGTAATAGTCTTGGCATTGTGAGAATTGTTGATCGTACTCAAAGGGGCTTAAAGTAAGGATCAATCAGAGTGCAAGTGATAATGTTCGGATAGACCTTTGTGTTAAGCCTCACCCAATGTAAGTAGTAATTTCAGCGGTGATGCATATGAAGAGGGAGAGATAGATTATGTGAAAGAGGTTTGGGACTGAGGGGTTGACAGTTTTGGGTTTTACTCCTGAAAGACCAATAATGTACATTATAACATCACAAAAAGTGGTCCTATAGGACCCATGATGTACATGTATGTCATGGTCACATTACATTAGAAGGGCTAAGTCCACAGAAGATCAGGCTGTCAAATGTATACATGTGGGAGTTAAGTATACCTTGGCTTTATCAGAGGCCAGAAGGCAACAGCCCTCCCTTGGTGCACAGTATGCATTAAACATGATTGGTGTTATTACCATATTTGCTTGAATATAAGACAAGGTTTTTTCTTAGAGGAAAAGCTATGAAAAATACCTATCATCTTATATTCCATGTTATGTTATAATCCAACCTTAAATAGATGTCTGACTATAAATTTTTTTTAAAAAAAAGATCCAGATCTCCCGCAGCACTGCAGGGGACCTAGATCCTCCTATCTGGCAGCCGATGAACGTCTGTGCGATACGCGCAGACAACCTCTTCTTCTGCCGGCACTTCTGGCGGGGCTTCTATGATGGAGCACCGGCGTCATATGACCTTCTGGTACTCAGTCATAGAAGCCCTGGCGAAAGTGGCGGGCAGGGCCGGCCGAAGACCCAACGCCGCCTGGGGCGAAGTTTAAAAAGGCATTTTAAACTTCGCCGACGCCCCCCCCGGTACTTGCCTTTGATGAG
>VKOC01000001.1:27572799-27626622 GCA_009364415.1 Spea multiplicata
TATGCAACCTGCTTGCCCAGTTCCTGACAGCAACAAACTCCACAAAACTAATACTGTAGCACAGAGTATAGTCTGCCAGTTGCACATACTTCCATGTCTTCCCCTTCTCTTGTCTCACAGTTTTTTTTCTTTTATTAAGTGTCCCAATCACTTTCCCATCAATTAATTATATGATGTATAATCCACCATTTATCCAATATTCTGCCGCCTCTTGTTTACTTACTCCCTTTTTCAATAAATCACAAATGCATGCACTACCAATCAAACCCAGACACATAAACACATTAATCCTCCATTCTTAGACATACCTTATATCCAAATACTATCAGAAAACATAACCTTACACTGTTTAATTTGCCTTTATTTTACACCACACTATTCATCACACAGTTTTGGTTTTCATGGACTTTTAAAAAAAACAATATATACTTGCATATAATTTTGCTTATATTAAACTAATATTACAAAATTGGAATTTCTGGATAGTGAATCCATGGCCAAGCTGTTGCCTGGTGTTTTTCTTTTGTAAATTATACTATAAACACATCCGAAATATGGGCCAACTCAGTGCCTTCAGCACTCAGGAGAGGGAAAACCTCCTTTGGAGGAATCCTCTAAGTGACCATGGCTTCAATGACTACCGTCCATTCTGGACTTTAAGAAGCAAATACATAGACTTGAATGATATTTACTGTTAAGATACAAAACTATGTGATACTTATGTCAACAAAAATGGCCTGCAAAGGGCAAAATCCCATCAACCCATACAACCCAAATTGACATATCTAAATGAGGCACAGATCTTTATGACACAGAGATGAGTATGAGATCACTGTGAAGCCCTGTCAGAGCTTTGGATGTGTCTGATAGGAAATTGAATGTTGCAGCAGTTATCAGTGGGTTCCACTGTGACATCACAGTGTGATCTTCCTATGATATCCCAGCTGATGATAACTGTTCTACATGATACTATTAAAAGAAAAGCTATTTTATTGTTACCACTTTATATACTACTTCTGTTGGCCGAATTTCTTGTTTTCTGTAAACAGCACATACCATAATGGAAATGTATTCATTCATTACAACGTTTTAATTATGGTCTATACATTTGTACAGTTATATTAGTTGAAATGTCTACTCCATTTACTATATTTCTGTAAACAATTTAAAGCCTGGAAACAATATAAACCACTCTCAGAGTCTCCACTGATTGCCTTCTGCTCTTAACCTCTTCTGGAGCCTAGTTATAAGTAAGATCTGTGCTAAATTTTATAGTAGAGTCTAGACCTATATCCTATTGTTACGCTAGGAGGACAAGCGATGCATTAACCTGGAGAGAGTGTAGACAGTGACAGTATAATGGTCACTCACCCTTTGGAACCACAGGACAGTCAACGGTAACAAGATCTCTGTAGGGATAGACCAGAGGTCATTCGAGCAATTCTCACAGATATCCGTAGACGACAGTGGTGGGTAGAGATGTGGAAATGAAAGCCGGTTCTACAAATGTAGAAGGTAGAGTTTAGCAAATTCAAACTCGTAGCCAAGGTCGGTAGCCAGATAGCAGGTAGCGTATAGCAAAGTCAAAACGTATCTTTCATAGGCAATGTACATCTGCATTCTAAGGGTTTAAATAGCCCTCCAATCACAGCCCCGCAACCGGGATTAGAAAGGCAAACATGGTAAATGTCCCTGTAAGAGAGACGGTACAGATTTGTGGGGGACACGTTCTATGTATGGCAGTGTAACAGACAACAGAGATACGTGTGCATGAGGCGTGGTGGCATTGGGGAATCCTGGGGTTGCATCCCGAGTGTGTGTTAAGTACTGGACCTAACACCTATTTCTTCCTGTCTTGAATCCTATTTTTAATAGCGACAACCTTTAGACAAGAGTAGGAAGGTATCTCAAGTTATCGGCTATGTCTAAGACAGATGATCATTTGCCCCATGGAAAAGAAAAATTCTAATACAGCATTTTAATATTAAATTTAAACAACCAAGGTTTTAAAAATATGTAAATGAAACATAACGTTTAGAAATTGGCGGTACATTTTTCTTTTCCTGTACATGATCTGCACTACAAATAATAAATACCTAACTGTAATGTACCGCAATTGGTGCTTAGAATATCAAAGGGTTTAACGCTACATGGGGTTTAAGGGGGCAGTTCTGCTTATACACCTGGCAGCGGCACATAAACCTCTCATGGGTCTGAAAGGGTTTAGGAGAATCAGGTGCTACATAAGACCATCAAGCTTTATGAATTATGGATGCTATGTATTTGAGCAGAGCCCTTTTCTGTCCTCTGAGACACTTCTTTCTGTCACCTTATCTGCCTGCTTTGCAAGAGATATGCTTGAGGCACCTGCAGCACAATGCAAAAACTCTCCGCTAGAAGCAAAAAAATGTATATATGTAATACAAGTTTCTGAGAGACGTTTAACTCCTCAACTGCTGTATAAAGGATTCTTGTGTCTTAGGCTAAATGTAATGATGAGCTATTCATCATTATTACATCTTCTGACAAATGTTATTTGGCTTGCATAGATAATACATTTTAATCTCTGATAAATATTCTGAAACAAATGCCATTGTATCATTAGCTGGATGCCTTTAGGAAAAAATGTTCTGTCTACAGAATATCTCTAGTGCCAAACAAAAAGAACATTATGACAGATACACAAGGAGTTGTATGCCTTACTTAAGGATATCCTGGTGTTGTATTTAACCCAATGTAATAGTGAAAGTGTTTTTGTAAATTCTAAAAAGAATTTACAAGCAATCGGATTGGGAGTACTTATTATTCACATTAAATACGGGTATTATTTGGAATGATGTTGCAACTTGTGTAAGGTTTTCTGTTTAATCCACAATCTGTAACGATTACCCTTCATGTCTATTTGTATAATAAAAAATTACAGAATTGACAGTTGCCATTAAGTTATAGTATTACATATAAAGCATACCTTAAATGAAATATATATTTGCAGGCTCACATGAGAAATCTTTACTTTTTACCTAAATGCCCAACAATCATGGGTTCAGCATATCAGGGGAGCACAATACCAATAATGTTAAAATACATGTATTCCTGTTCATTAGATAAAATACTCTTTTACCATTCCACTAAATGTGTATTTTTTCTTTAAAAATAAATGTATCTTTAAAATAGCACCAACCTTTAAGGGTGCGGCTTATAATTGAGCCGATACGGTATAATGGTAGTTAGCATAATAAAATAAACATTATTAATGTTAAATGTATAAATTGTATATATTATAAATATATAATATTGTTATTACATTATAATTGCATTAAATTAATGGTATATAAAGGTGCATTTAGTGGATTATGCTCATTAAGATTTTTTATGTGACAAATGCATTTGATAAAACATCAAAAGAGGCATCATAGATTTGTAAAAAAATATATACTTTTTGAAAAAAAAGGTGAAAACAGCATATACCAATATAATCAAATTGTTTCTTGATGTACATGCAGTTTTCACCTTGTTTCCAAAAAGTAGATTTAAAAAAAAAAAGTTTAGTGGCTTTTAGTTTAAATGTCTTATTAATAGCATTTTGTTAATATTTTTTTTTAATTTTAATACCGGTAATTGTAATTTAAATAATTGCAATTAAAATAATTGTTAATATTAATAGAATTAATGATCTAAAAAGCACCAGTGCATACTTTTCAGACTTATATTGAACACTTTGGCTAACTGCTTTTCATATATATATATATATTTGCTAAACAGCTTGAAATTGCCCAAAGCGCCTTTTTTAAAGTAAATTTTACTTATTTATGTGTGACTGCCTGAGTCTGTGTGTGTGTGAGAGAGACTGCCTGAGTCTCTTTGTGTGTGAGACTGCCTGAGTCTCTTTGTGTGTGAGACTGCCTGAGTGTGAGAGACTGCCTGAGTCTCTGTGTGTGTGAGAGAGAGGACTGCCTGAGTCTCTGTGAGAGACAGTGAGACTGCCTGAGTCTGTGTGTGTGTGAGAGACTGCCTGAGTCTCTGTGTGTGTGAGACTGCCTGAGTCTGTGTGTGTGAGGTTTTAATTTTTTAGTAAGAAAGCTCGGAAGTGGTTACTAAAAAAATTGAATTCCACTACTGGTTTAGCCCAATTATGCCAGTTAGTCTTTTGATTACAGCTATTCTGTGTTACCACCTCAATGTTGAAGGGTCACCAAAAAAACCAAAAGTGCTCTAAAATGCAGCTTGGTTCCTTTAATGTTTCATTATCAGACTCTTTAAGATAAACTGACAGCTACACAGCATTAAACATCACCAAATTAAAGACTTTGCAGCAATAGAATCCAGCAACAAATACAGTTTACACTTTCCTAGTTTCATAGCGAAATGTAATATGGAATAATAATCATGCAGGTCCTGAAAGCATTATCTTAAGATGGCTGCTCCCATCATGTACACATGATATCATTTTTGGATTATTATTGCTTTTTTATTATGTAAGTTTATTAAGTTTACCAAACTTCACAATGTAGAATTCTAGAAGGTGACAGATCTGCATTAAGAGGTTCTAAGGTTAATAATTCAAATTCATAAGATAGAGAATCATTTTTACATCCACAATATATTGACACAGAATATCTGTTTGTGTAATTTACTGAAGAATATGACTTTTCTTTGAAATTTGACCCAAGAAAGCAGCACATTCCAAGAAGCGTTACACGAAACTGATGTGTAATAATAGCATAATACTCTTTTTAACTAAACAAACACTATGTGCTTTCTCTCTCCTACACATTGCCATCACTAAAGCATTTAAAATTATCCCACCTTGACAACTTTGCTGAAGGGACAGGAAGTATTGTATAGATAATGATCATAATAATCCAAGTTTATGCATATGTTTAATTCTCAAGCTTAATTGTAGAATGTATAGAAAGCCTTTATTTAGATTAACTTCAATATGTACCTTATATTCCAAGGAACCTTATATCTGTCTTATGGTAAGAATATCTCTTTTTAGTTATTAATAATATGGAGAAATAGGATGCTGGAATTTTGTTCCAAAGTGGTGGCAACTGGATTTCCACGTGTGAAAATTCTGCATGTTCTATGTATAAGAAAATGTTTGTATCACAGAACAAAAGGTACAATAGAGATGCCAAGGAGATGCCAAGGACCTGACCATTCCACGGGGGCCCAAAGCAGCTACTCATTTGTCTTACAAGCGAATGACGCTGTAATTTTAATTGTTTATACAGCAGCCAGTGTTATTATAAGGTGTCTGGGCTAACGATGGGTTTAAAGCTATAACATGCAAACATCAGCACACAGTACAAGGTAGCTTACGTGTCCCTCTAGGTACATACTGTTAAGTCAGCAAGCTAGATCTCTACCTGCAGTCTGCCTCCCTAATATATAACATTAGTAAATACATAAAAAAAAGAATTACCAGGCAGATAAGTTATGTGCAGTGCCATGTTAATATTTTTTTGGATGGGATGCTAAAGGAAGGAATGCTCAGAATTGCTCTTCTCTTTATTAGACTATTGATAAAGTATAGCATGCATTGTTGGATTTAGTGCAAAATTGGTTTTAGGTGGAAGGTCACAGCCTTGCCCCCCCCCCGCCCTAAACCCGCCACCCTAGCCAGATTCTGTGTTAGTTTCCAGTTGTATGTTACTGGTAGCCAGTTATATTGCAGAATACAAATTATTATTTTAGCGTACTAATGTTGAGGAACAGGAACCAAAAACATACATGCTGTTTTATGTCTGTTTTACAGTTTATCAGACATAACCCTTTATGTGCTTCTTCTGCTTGCATTACAGAAAGCTATAGGTTTTCTTGTCCCTGTTGTCCCTGAGATTTTTTGTTACCCGACAAAAAAGGCAAAATGAGCAAAAGAGTCGGTTCCCTTAAGGTATTATGCTAACTTCTCAATAATTTGCTTTTTTGTACATAATTAGATCTATACAACAGGAACACCAAGATCTCCAGGTAAGAAAAAGCACCAAAGAGGCTTTGCCTGCTTAATCAATCAGTACAAACATTCAGAAAAAAACACTTCTATGGAAAAAACAAAACAAAATAATGGTAACCCTTTTTTCATGAAGCCTAAATTGTTAGATTTTATTCTGCTTTTCAGCCCTTCTCTTTATGCATTCTTATATTTCTCTTTTCTCTAGCTTTTTTATTTGCCATCTGTCTTTCTTTATTTTTAGCTCTTTTTGGAATTGTGCCACTGGCAACGACTACATGACAACATTTCTCACTATCCCACAACGTGTCATAGATTTCCCATCTGACTCAGTGGCAAACTTTTCTCAAGATGTTACACTTTATGTATGTGACATCTGTAGTTGTACGTTTCAGGTACCATGTTGAATATTCTCATATAGTTCTAACAAGTGCACTCTGGATTTGTACATGGTAATTCATAGTAGCGCTTGCACAAAATCTTAGAGTCAAACGAAACCAAAAGGAGATTCTGCACCAAAACATTTAATGTCCTTTTACATAGAAACAGGGATGAGCGTAGAGTTGGTGGCACCTGAGTGCAGTTTTTCTTAATCACCCCCACTATAAATAACACACACGGTACCACACACACTCACTTTACTATCATACAGTTACATATACATACAAACACCTTCTATCAACCTTTCTTTCTTCTTGGGCCATCCCTGACACTATACTCTGACAAACATACTCTTGCTTAACACACACTAAAATACACATTAGTGGAATGGTAAAACAGTATTTTACCTAATAAACATGTATTTTGATATTTTTGGTATCTATTACACGGTTGCTCAGCATATGTTATATTTAAACAGAAATTTGGAAAACCAATAGCCATTTTAAGGTCCCCCTTAATTTATAATGCAAATTACTTATAGATATTTCCCTCTGCCCCGCCAGATATGGTTTATGCCCCCTAGAAATGCTGCTCTACCCCCCAAAAGCTTAATGCCCCCTAGAAATACCACTCTACCCCCCCAGATATGCTTTATGCCGCCTACAAATGGCACTTTGCCACTCTGCTCCCTAGATATGCCACTCTGCCCCCTGATATACCACCCCCCCAGACTTACCAATGCACCCCCAGACTCCTTGGTGTCTAGCGGGGCCGGCCGGTGGGCAGCAGCAGGGCTAAATGAAAAAAAAAACATCTGCCTGGTGCCCGGATCTGCATGTCCTAGGCGTGGGGTGATACAAATTGCGCATCCCTGCGCTAAACCCGGAATACAGGCCGCACCCCCACTTTAAAGACTTAAAGTGTGGGGGGGTGGCCTATATTCGGGCAAATACAGTACTCACTCGCACATGCCAACACCATACACTAACGTTAACTTTAACACCATGCAGTTATACATACATATACAGTACATACCATTACTTACTCTCTCACCCTCTCCTTCTCTTCCTCTCCATCTCACAACCTCTCCTTTTCTTTCTTGTCTCTCCTTCTCTTCCCCACTCCGCCTCACTCACCTCTACATCTCTTCCCCTCTTTTCCAAATATCGTCCTATGTCTACGTTGCTGTAGACACCAAAAATATGTTAGCCTGCTAAAAGGTATCACAACTTTTAAAAAAAGGCCTTTTAGTGAATATTGATAAACGAGTCTGCAAAACATGACTAAAAATAAACGTCTTAATCTCCCATAGATGATTTAACAGTCAAAATAAGGTATGGTTTCCTAATAATCGTTATACTACGAAGCAAAATCTTGTGACATGACAATCAAAAATCTGCCAATCATTAAAATATTTCACAAATCTTAAAGCACAGACACTGTCATCATGTAACATATGATCGACAGCCACGAAAGTAGTATGACTATGACAAAGAAAACAAATATTTGTGCATAATTAGATGTATACAGTTTAACTACTGCTATCACATTAGATAGTAGGAGGAAAAAAGACCATATGTTGGGCAGTGAGTTGCATTATATTTGCAAATCCAAGTGAATAATTTTCCGTAGATTACTAGAAAAATAATCACAAAAAAGACTGCACCCACATCAAAGAAATCACATGAATGTCTGGACCCGTTGAAAAGTGACAGTGTGAGTTTAGATCCATGGACAGCTCCCTGGCTATGAGATTTCTCTACTTATAAAATGAATTAAGCGCAGAAGGGAAGAACTGGCACATTTGTCCTTTATGCACATATTGAAAACCCTGAGTTTGCAGTTGCAGCCAAAGACAATATTAATCTGAGATAATGAAAGTAGCTATATTTGTCTTTTAGCTAATAGAATGTGAAATACTCTAATGGGGCAATATAAAACCTCGCAGGGTATTTTGGTGGATAATCTGGATAATACTACTAAAAGTCCCTCGACAAGTGTCAGGCTCTGTGTATTGCAGGCTGTGTGTATCCGGTTCCCTGTATGTTTATTCATTATATTAATTTTATTGTTCTGCTTGCTACAGGTAAGCATCTTGGTTATGTTTTCCTTGTTTTGGGTTTGGTATTCTGTTTTTTAGTTTGGGGTTAGTGTTATTACCTGTCCGACGTGATGTACTATGAAGTTGTGGGAACTTTACATCTTATGACCATATAATAAACCCTCATATGTTTTCACTAGTGTGAGGTCCTACAGATAGCCTGTATGCTTTGTTCCTTGTATCCTTGTTTTGCTCCATGCGTGCCTGCATCACTTTCCTCTGTTCTTACATCCCTGCTTGTCACCTGGATCTGCCTACGCACGTCTACCAACAGACCAGGGCTGAACCTGGATCCTGCAGGCACGGCTTACATTTATTTTTCTCCCTGAATGCTTATTACTGTGTATCCCTCTCCATACGGGACTCTCTCTCTTGCCATGGACCCCTTGTGAGTCATGATAAAAAGCTGTGCTTATCATCATTACCATTAGCATCAGGAAAGAGTCAATTTCGTAAGTGAACATTTTAGTAATAGTAACTCAACAGCTGCGAGAGCTCTGTTCTGCTGCAATGGTGGTTACTGGCCCCTAGGACGGGTAGCCTACTGTTTATGATAATTGTTATGATATAATTAATTTGATTTGGTACTTCCTGAGGTTTAGTACATAAAACCATTCTTTGATCAAACTAACATCTATGAGCAAACTCAATGTGACAACTTCTATTTTCTCCTGTTTTGAGGGTTAGCGCAATATGTGTTCTAGTGACGAAGATATGCACTGTATGAACAGATTACTTTCAGGAACGTAAATGCATAGCTAGATGCTAGAGAACGTTAAGTGCTGCAACTTGCACATAAAGGCCATGTTACCTAAATTATTTTTCATTTCAGACTGTTATGCTGTAATAAAATAAGTTAATGCATCTCTGGAACATTACATTTCTCTGTGCAGATTACAATATAATTTGATGTATATGTAGAACATCATCAAATCTGATCACAAATACTTGAGATGATGCGTTAATGGTTTTGGTACACAGAGGAAAAAAAAATACATATCATTACATTATGATTGGGCTAGGCACGCAGAAAAGATATTGTGAGACATTTTGAACAAGCTTGGGGTATTGGTGGGAGTAGATGGGGCTACAATAAAGACCTTAACAATATGATACATTTCTCAATAATTGTTTTAAAAAATTGCTATTGAGGCAATTTTAAAAAGCTGTGGAGTAACAAATATGCAGTAAACACTCACTGGCCACATTATTAGGTACACCTTGCTAGTACTAGGTTAGACCCCCTTTTGCCTTGAGAGCTGCCTTCATTCTTCGTGGTATACTTTCTACAAAGTGCTGGAAACATTCCTCAGAGATTTTCATTCATATGGACATGATAGCATCACGCAGTTGATGCAGATTTGTTGGCTGCACATCCATGATGCGAATCTCCCGTCCCACCACATCCCAAAGGTGCTCTATTAGATTGAGATCTGGTGACTGTGGTGATCTTCAAGAGCTTTTGTGACATGGTGCATCATCCTGCTGGAAGTAGCCATCAGAAGATGGGCACACTGTGGTCATAAAGGGATGGACATGGTCAGCAACAATACTCAGGTATGCTGTCACGTTCAAAGGATGCTCAATTGGTACTAAGGGGCCCAAAATGTGCCAATAAAATGTCCCCTACACCATTCCACAACCACCAGCCTGAACCGTTGATACAAGGCAGGATGGATCCATGCTTTCATGTTGTTTGACCCTGCCATCTGAATGTCGCAAGTTGTCTTGACCACGTCAACATGCCTAAATGCATTGAGTTTCTGCCATGTGATTGGCTGATCAGCTATTTGTGTTAACAAGCAATTAAACAAGTGTACCTAATACAGTGGCCAGTGAGTGTATATTAACCTACTACCATAATGGGTTGTTATAACTGTAGGATATAAAAAATATCTTATAAATCAGCAGGCCATGTATTCATAATGGCCCATCTGCGGGTTACATTTTCATTGTTCATTGCATAGCAAAATTAAGAGTGCCATGGAAGTTTTGCCTCTTCTGGTCCCCCTAGGTTTAGGGCAACCACATGACACTGCATTGCCATATTGCCCATGAAAGTAAGTTGATATGTATAGATCAAGCAACAACATAAGATTGCAGCACCATATGCAAACGTATTATTCTTTGTTTTTTGCACATGTTGCTGCTTTGCCTTCATACATCATCCCCTTTTTCCCTTCATCCCTATACATTTGCTTAAAATACTGATACCACAAGATATGGTGTTATGTATTTTATACTTACCTGCTTTAAACTCTGCTTTTAAAAGATTAAAAGGGGAGGCAAACTTCACATAATTCAGCCCACAACAATGATCCAATTGACAATGATCCCATTTTTTGTCCAAATGTAATAACATTCTTTCATATGCAAATGGATACACACAGGCAAAGTGAGCAGAGGACAAGACCACTCACCTACCTTACGCTCATAGCCACCTTACAATTCTAGCATTGTAAAGAGACTGCATTGAAGCAGTAGACTTGTAGTCCACAGTAGACTTGTGGCCAGGTTATTCCAAGATATATCTAAATCTTACAAATTGTAAGATATGGGAAATGTGATAGACTTTAAAAGACAAACTTGAAAGAAAATAAAAAAAAATCACAGTCTGCTTAGAACTCACACATAAGATTGTTATATGGGTCCCTCCTAGAGAACTTTGTTTAAAGGTTCATTAGTATTATTTATAATTATTATTGTATTTATATTTATTAGTATAAATACCCACTCAACAACATATTCGTAGTCTTTCTTTCCGTGGGGATGTTAAATGAGCTGCTTATAACAGGCCAGGCATCAGAAAATCTAGTCTACTATATGAAATGTATCTTACATGTGGACCTAACACAAATAATTAAATAGGGCAGAATCAGGCAACTGGACTGATTTGGTTCATCTCCATACTTGCGTAGCATAATGTGACCTCTTATTAAATCTGAATTATCATATAACCCATGCTGAATAAAAAAACAAGGGCATATTTTTCTTCACCGATCAGCTTGCCTCCAAATGATTTCACATTCCAGGATATTATTTCTCATTAACTTCATTTTCTTTTACCTAACCTACTGAACAAGGATGATGAGACAGGAGAGCTGGTGGAGGGCAAAGAAAGTAGACAGAAAGAATGAAAGCAAGTGGATGGATTATTTTAAGAGACTGAAAAAATGGGTGGTGATGTAGTGGTAAGAGAGTAGGGTTTATTTCTGTCACCTTTACTTGTAGGTAAAATAAAATTTAACAGATCAGAGATTTTTGCAAGTCTTACATTTTACAGTTTAGTCCTCTGAAAAAAGAAATGTAAAATGAGATAAATATATGCATTAGAACATATGTCTGATGATTTGGGTGATTATTTTTTACATTTTTTAAAGTATGCCAACCCCTTGTTCTCTTTTATGTCATCAGATTCTGAATACCTATGTGGCAATAGGCACTGATGCTGTGCTGGTAACAGTTGCCCTTAAACCATACATTAGAAATGTCAGCCCTGCATATTTCAATCAATGAGAAATTGAAGAAAATGCCCTTCTGAGGGCATGTGAGTTAAAGCTGCCCTCCACAGGAACTAGCAAACTCTCCCTGCTATTAAATAACCCTGGCTACAGGGTTAAATAACCGAGCCCCCCATCCACTGCTCACACACTCAATCTCAATGGGTTGTGGTGCATCTTTGGCCCCCTGCTCCGATCACCCTTTGCTCAGACTTAGCCAGCGTAGCCACCAAGTGCACTTAAGTCGCAAGGCACCATTTAGCCTGAATCTTTGTCAGTCTGGCACTGGTACCTGCAATCCTTAACAACTTTTAGACTAGCCACTTCTAACTATTTATAACCCCTCAAAGCCCAAATGCCCTTCCCAGCTTCCATAAAGAGACCTGCGCCAATTTCACTTCACAGCTTCCAGGCGTGCATATGATTCACGGCTTTAAGTTGGACAACCATGACACATAGACCTGAGAAACGTACATATTGCTAGACAAAGCTACATGGAAATTTTCGTGAAGATAAAAAGGGGAAAGAGAAGCACAAACACGACAGAAAGGGAAAGAGAAACACGAACAAGACAGAAAGAAAGAATATGTTCTCGCATCACTGCATTCGCTATTGATCTGTTGGCATTTAGTTAAGTGATAAATATTACAGTCTGTATTATTTTGACGTCCTGTGTCGATTAGCCACTCACAAAGTCCACTGCTGTGTTTCTTAGTTTCAATGCTGAGGAAAATGTTGATTCATTTATACAAACACCTTTTTAAGTAAAATATTTTTTCTGCTTTCTTGATATTGGATATTTAATAAAAATAAAAAAAAGAATAAAACTCAGGTTAATGATCCATTAGTACACGTCAGAATAGCTATGTGAGGAATCCTACAGAATATGACAACACTTATAAATAGAAGCCAAGATGTAAACATTGGTTCTGCTTCACAATCCATGACAAAGGAGCATTGTTTATCCACTGCTATAGAAACTAGGATGAGGAGCACTCTTCAACTGGTTATACAGCATACACCCCAACATTTTCAGTTGTCCACCTGTTTTAGGCAATGTGGCAAGGGTTTGGGGGGCAGGGTCATCCCTGGGAGTGGGAGGGGCAAGTATCAGAAGTGGGTGGGGCATGATCACGCTCCTGTCTTGCCCAAACAGCCACCTTGTGGGGCTGATCTGTACTGCAACAGTAGAGATCAATGTGATCAGAGGATCTCCTCAACCAGCTCATGCTACCCACTGCCCGCAAAAGCCAGACAATACAGAAGCTGCCTGGGACACTGGCCAGTGTCTGAAAATTGGAACTGTCCTTTGAGTACTGGGATTTTTTGGAGGTACGATATAGGTTAAATCACACACAATTAGCACCGAAAGGGTTAACATCGAGCTGAATGTTATAGAGGCAAAAAAAATCAATATTTTAACAGCATGTTAAAATTCACAATATTTATTGTAGCAGAGCTTTGTAAACATGCATAAACGAATGCCAAAAAAAAAAAAGTAGCTGACATTATACTGCTTTCAATACATAAAGATAATTTAAGTTGTATTACTTTTAGTTGGAAAAAATTGAAACAATGTTTAAAACATCTTTCTTGAAAACATAAGCTGCTTGACAATTAGTTAAGCTCTTCATAGCGGTTGAAGAACTGTAAATCATGGACGGTAAGCGTATTTTAACACTGAAAATGTGTATTGCATTCAGGGCATGTCACAGTGGCAGATAAGGAGTTAATTTATTACTTCAATAGGAAGAGAGGTATTGGTAATTATATATTAAGCACATTTTTATATGAAATAGCGGCGAAGACGAGGAATCTTGCATAACCCATTAGCTTGCAAATAACATGCCATAAAACGTATGATCAATCACACCACTGCCTAGGGATCCTGCAGAGTATTGCACAACGGCTCATTTGGGCTCTTGAAACATGCGCGTGTGCTGCAGACCATTCCATAACCCCGGAGAGAGAAACTTAGGAGGGAGCACAAAATTATTTATGCGTTAGTAATGGTACTACGGAACATCATGTAAGGTAGCCAGCAGTGTATTACTTCACAGATCCATTAGTAAGACACGTTCTAGACTTGCTGTTTTGTTATCTTAGAGTTCAGCTGTAAAATAATTGTATTACCATTAAAGAAATGGTTTTGAAATACATTATTTGAAAAAAAAAAATGACTGTACCACCTCCGACCATGCCAATTCCTGGGTGTGGGGCTCAGGGCCGGCCCAAGACTTAATGCCGCCTGGGGCGAAGTTGAAAATGCGGCATTTTAAACTTCGCCGACGGCATTATCTACCCTTACCCCCCTTTGTACTTACCTTTAAACAGTCCTGCGGCGAGTCTCCCTGCTCTTCCACGGTGCTGGGTTGTAATGCTGAGCGCCAGAAATTGACGTCACTTCCGGCGCTCAGCATTACAAGCCGGCACCGAGACCGAACAGGAAGACTCGCCGCAGAGGAGAGAGAGAGGGGCGCCGAGCGGGTAAGTGAAAACCACTCGCCACCCCTCTCCTCCGCTTAAAAAAAAAAACCGCTTGGGGTGGCAAAGTGCCCCCCCTTCAAAAGTGCCGCCTGGGGCAATTGCCCCACTCAGCTCCATTGTAGGGCCGGCCCTGGTGGGGCTCCTCTACCTGCCTCTAGCCACACACCCTAACACAAGTGCTCAGATTTGAACACCTAAAATGTTGGGGGTGTGCATCAGAAACGGAAATTGATTAGATATGCTATCTGCGTCAACATACCCAAGATAAACGTTTAATCTAAATATCCGACATACTGATTAACAAATATAAACTTGATTTTGATTAATTTAGCTACGCTAAAAGTTGGAATGGCTTCCCTCTTTAACCAGCAACAATTTCACTCGGCTCAAGTGTTTCGAACATACGGCACAATTGGCATCCCTTCCCGTCCCATAAAGCTTTCTGTGGGTTATCTACTTCACCTTTTGGCCAGTGAACAAAATTTTGCATGTAGAAAAATCCAATCAGCCGCTTTTTATTGAAAATAAATCTTTCAGAAGTTCTAATACATTTTCAAAGCAAGCAAGCAAGCAGCCAAATGTTTACTTTTAAAACACGACTGTTTAACAGATCCAATTAGATTGCCAAATTGTTTACAATGCCCGTTTAGATGGGGACATACCGTGTTTCCCCGAAAGTAAGACAGTGTCTTACTTTCTTTTTATCCCTAAAAGCCCCACTATGTCTTACTTTCGGGGTATGTCTTATATTGGGAAAAAATTGTCGAATTTTTTGTTTTAACCATAAAATTAACATTTATTAACAGCAGAGGAGAACTGTAAGCCCACACAGCCCGGTATGTTGGGACTTGTAGTCCTCCTCAGCTGCATCTTGCGGTTACAATAAGAGCTGCAGAGAATCTCTTCACACCCCCCTCCCCCTCCTTGGTCTCTCTCTGTATGACCAGCACTGACCTTTTTCCGGGAGGACACAGAGCCAGTGACACCTGTCGGCAGACTGATCAAAACGGCGCCGTCTTTTCAGTCGGAGGGGGAGGGCACTGGCCTGGCACCCCCAGCCCCACTCTTTGTACCGCACGTCACTGGAGGCAAATCCCCCGTGTTTCCCCGAAAGTAAGACATATGTCTTACTTTCGCGGCTTGGTTCTCCCGGTCTTACAATCGCTTACTATCGGGGACATAATTATTTGTCAGCGGAAGTCTATATCTGGTGCTAAAATGAGAGAGCCTGTCAATCGACTACACGGGGGAATCTCCTTCTTGTTGGGTGTGAATGACAGGCTTGGTTCTCCGGCTGCGGCAATGAAATGCTATCAATACACAGTACATTGCGCAAACAAGACCAAGTCTTGATGGAGTTGGAGATTGATATTTTGGTACTTTCTGAGATTTAATCTGTCTTCTACTTTCGCTGTTTCAGCACCTTTTTCCCTGAGCTGACTGCTATCCATCCTGCCTCATAGAAAGATGGAAGAGAATCAAATTCAGCAGCACTTGGCCAGACTTAATATCATTATAGCCAGAGGGGAATGCAACATGTTGTTCTGTGTTGCACTAGAACTAAAGGCTCTTTTTTTTCCCCTGTGCAATGAGTTGGTAGTCCCTTTGGCTGCAAAATTCTAAAAATAATATCTTTGAAATATATCACCTTTAGACCCCATTAAAAATACTTTTTTTTAACTCACATTTACACAGCTGGAGTTTTTCCATGAGCCAACTGCTTCTATAATGTATACATTTTATCCACTATAAGAATATACACCCCACTGGCACTTAAAGGGTAGATTTTTAAAACGTGTAGACAGGATAATGATGTCATCCGGCCCCAGGAAGGGTATCAATTTATGCCACGAATGCCTGCGTTGCTAGATTTAATACACAATGTGGTGACCTAATCAGCCCTGCAGGGGAAGCGATTTTGCTGCCTAAGGCCATAAGGTACCTGTTCATCCCAACTACCACTCAAAAAATTAATCCTATAGCTGCCTGGGTCCCTGCTACATAGCATCTTATGGGTCTTGCTAAATAAAGCTTTTTTTCCAAACTAATTATGCAGCCAAGCTTTTTTTGAGGTGACCCCTGTGGAGCATCGAGCAAAGGACATCAGGAGCATGAACTACATTTAATCCTAGGCAGCTACATTTGCCCCTTCTTGCATACCACACACATTGTGCCCCCTTAGCTGAATATCTGGTGGGGATGTTTACCCACTGGTTGTCGGAAAGAGGCTGACAAAGATCAGGGGGTGAAAATGATGGTTAAACAGAGAATAAAGGGAAGACACAGAGGATGGCAGTGACAGGGGAATTAGTGGTTGGAAGTAGATGGTCATATGAGAGAGTGTCAAGGCGCAAGAATGAGCATAAAAGGGGAACAGTCAAGCATGGTGGTGGGAGTGTCATGGTCTGGGCCTGCATGAGTGCTGCCGGCACTGGGGAACTACAGTTCATTGAGGGAACCATGAATGCCAACATGTACTATGACATACTGAAGCAGAGCATGATCCCCTCCCTTCGGAGACTGGGCCGCAGGGCAGTATTCCAACATGATAATGACCCCAAACACACCTCCAAGATGACCACTGCCTTGCTAAAGAAGCTGAGGGTAAAGGTGGTGGCCTAGCCAAGCAAGCCTATTGAGCATCTGTGGGGCATCCTCAAATAGCGCAAGGTCTCTAACATCCACCAGCTCCGTGATGTCGTCATGTAGGAGTGGAAGAGGACTCCAGTGGCAACCTGTGAAACTCCGGTGAACTCCATGCACAAGAGGGCTAAGGCAGTGCTGCAAAATAATTGTGGCCACACAAAATAATGACACTTTGGTCACAATTTGGACATTTCTATTTAGGGGTGCACTCACTTTTGTCGCCAAGGATTAGACATTAATGGCTGTGTGTTAAGTTATTTTTAAGGGAAAAGCAAATTTACACTGTTATACAGGCTGTACACTGACTACTTTACATTGTAGCAGAGAGTCATTTCTTCAGTGTTGTCACATGAAAAGATATAATACAATATTTACAAAAATGTGAGGGGTGTACTGACTTTTGTGAGATACTGTATTGTTAAAGTCACGGTAGCTCACCATTAATGAGTTCAGGACTTTTATGAGTCCATGACTCTAATAAAGCATGTTCGTCACTTTTTTATGTTATACAGGCTCCATCCGAATAATGGATGCACATCTGTGTCAAGCAGCTGAAAAACAGCAGTCTCAAATTAATTTGATGATGTCTAAAATCTATCTTTAAAAATGAAGTTATACAAAGAATCTAAATTAGCTAATTAACCTGTTAAATAATGTATCTTCTAAATATATCCATAAAGTAATCAAAAATATGTGCCAGAAATCTTTACTTAGTTTTGTGAAGATGAAGGGAAAAAAATCACATAGCAGAGTATATTAACCAGTTCTGGGATTACAGGTAAATCCTATCTGTCCACGGATTTATACAAACACTAATGTTCACAGCAGATGCCCACTCCTTTTATTTTGCATGGGGACAAAATCTTTATATGAGGAGACTGTTTGTTGGTTTGGACGCCCAACTGGTCAGTATTAGGTCCTATGGCCTATAAACAGCAACTTCTCTAGATTCCTTTGGCATACATATAAGCCGCACAGCTTGGCATACAAGCTGCCCCACTTTCTTACTTTTGTGGACAGTGAGAATCATATATGGGTTGGGGAGATCCTTGATTTCCGTGGCTTGCTCACCATACTGTGAAATGCTGCTCCCATTGTGATGGCTAGATGGGTAAAATAGGCGGCTGGTCCTGCCGTTGCTTCACATCTAACTATACCTTAGCTCCGCCATTAACCCGATCCACAGCAACAGTGTCCCCAAGTATTGGGGTTATGTTTTAGAACCTGAGAATAAGTGTACATGCATAAGGGTATCAGCAACAGCAAAGTGTAAACTTTTCTTAACCGCTATTACTCACAAAATTGCATACAAAGTCTTAATAATATGCTACCCCTTAGAAAAGTTTCTAACTATATACCCTAAATCAAAAATATCCCTCTTTAGCCATTTCCGTGTTAGGACGCGCAAGTCAAGTTGTTGACTGCTTAGATGGTTTCTGAGAACCATGAAGAAACATTTGGAGATCTACCTGGTTTCTTCTTTTGCTATTGCTACCCAACTCACAAATGGATTAATATGTGTTGTCTTATTTACAGAAACTGCAAAACCCCCTCCATACACAGCTCAGATAAAGTAGTTTGTGATAGGAGCATAGCTGAAAAGAATGCAGGTCACAGTAATGGATGGGGTATGTCCAATGCACATGAAACATAGCTACACCACCACTCAATATGCACCACTCAAGCTACACCCACATCCAGTGGCAAATTTGCCATTTAGCAAACCAGACAGATGCCTGGTGGGCTGTTGCGTGATAGCACCTCTCACACACCTTCTTTGACAATGCATGCAGCAGATCTGTCCACTTATGGGCAGCGTCCATCTGGATACACATGGCCGCACTCTACAAAAAGACCATATGTATCTCGCAGGCTATGAGACATACATGCTTTTAGGCCTATGGACTTAAAGTGCCAAGGCTGATGAAAAGTGAGAATAATTTTTACCTTGTGCTTAATAAAGTGCAACAGCACAGAATAGTTTTTTTCCCCTGTTTCTATTGTTAATATTCCTTTGGCTGGTATAGGAAGGTTTCTTGAAGCAGGTAGACATTGAATACTTAAAAATATGTGTGTTTAAATATGTCACTACCATTGGTTAACGTCGATGCTGGACCTGGTTGCACTATTCAAACAAGATTATGATGTTCTATGGGCTTGAAATATCAATATAACATAAACCTTTGAAAAATTCTAACATAAAAGCTTTTGTCGCTGTCTGTGCTGCAGTAAAGCACAATACGGGTGGATCTTAATAGTTTTCCTACCAACTTGAGGATCATAAATATCGCTTTTAGACTTTTTAAAAGTTCTCCTTAACCTCCTGGTTGCCAGAGCCACCCACAAAGCTCACGTTATCATTTTAAATGTGTATCTATTGACCTTCAGAACATTACCACAACTCTGTATATTGAAGATATTCCTGGCTTGCTACTGCATACAATAAGAGGCCACTGGCTTAAAATATCAAATAGGATGCTCTGTCTGGCCTGACATTTTCCCATCCCTTG
Source organism: Spea multiplicata (assembly GCA_009364415.1). Taxonomy (NCBI): domain Eukaryota; kingdom Metazoa; phylum Chordata; class Amphibia; order Anura; family Pelobatidae; genus Spea; species Spea multiplicata. The sequence continues at coordinate 27,592,381 of VKOC01000001.1, forward strand.
GAGAAACAGGGCACTATCACAAGCTGTTCTCCATTAAGATGCATCACAAAGTATCAGTGACATTAGGACAAGCTCTCCTGACTTCACACATCAATGTGATATTTCCCTCCCGATACCGAGCAGCCATAAAATCCCATAGCATAAACTGTGATTGATGTTGAGGACTCACTGAGGTTTTTTTTTGTCATTTCCATCTTGGCATAAGGTCAAGATTTTCTTAAAGTTGAGTTGTGTGAAAGATGAACATACTGTACGTTGTAAAGATTTTTTGGAACATCTCTATACACTTCTAGTCCGCTAAAGTCCTCAGTGGAATGCACTTCAACCTCGGGCCTATAATGTTCACTTCCTGTGGTTATCCATAGCCCCGAGCTATTTCAGCAGAATCAATTGTTTTGTTATCTGTATGGAAGGAGTTACAAAGAATGAGCTACAATTTTGAAAGAATTCCTAAATTGAACAAAGGCCTCTTTTCTCCGACCATAAAGAAGTTGTGATCCGCATTACTACCCTTAGATGATGATAAAAAGATGCTCATTTCACAAGAGCAGAGATACTGGGGCACAGTTTAAAAAAGATAACGACACACAGAAGCCTTTAAAACGTATGTTTAACCATTTGAGTATCAAACTCACACGGCCATACGAGTTTTACACTAGTATACCAAACCAAGCCCTCTTGGTTAATTCTCTGGGCTCTACTCCCTATTTGGGAAAAGGATTTACTAGGTTTCCTTAGTAACTTCTGGTACTTTTGTTGGGTTTCTTTCCTGTAACAATCATATTTTCATAAGAGCATGCAAGCAGTAGGAAGGGAATGTCTGTGGAGATTAATGAATTGAAATATTTTCGTACATTTTGTGGCCCAATACTAGAAATGGATATTAAAAAATATCCATTTTGGCTTTATTTTTGTTGAATAAATCATAACACGGTGTAATATGTTATGTGTTGTTTACCCCATTTACTTAATTTTTAGACCTGCTAAGCAACTAATGATTGTGATGATGTCCTGATTTGTAATATATGTAAAACCATAATAGAGTGTGTGCTTTCTTTTTTACATGACTGCACATATTGGTACACATATTTGCACACACACAAACACAAACTTACACACATTCATACTCATACTACACACAAACGCACACACTCAAACCCTCATGCTGACACACATGTACTCATATACCCTCATGCTAACACACATAAATACACATTGATGCTAACACACATTCACTCAAACATACATACTTACTCACCCCCACCCCTCACCCCCTATCTCACCACAGAGTGTTGCATTCCTCCCTCTTCAAGCTTTTTAAGGATTTTGAAGCAACTTGGGGGCAATTGCCCCTAGGCTAGTCTCCATTGACCTTAACTAAAGGCTCCATTTTAGCTTGTGCCAATAGCACGGTACACAATTTTACTATAGCTATTAACAGTCCCAACTTGGCTGGGACAGTCCTGACAACAAGTCTTTTGTCCCAGCTACCTTAGCAAGTGCTCTATTTATTGGGACCACCATACACTTTGCTTTAATGACATACACAATGAAGTAGCACAGCCTAATGAAAAACGGCACATAATAACATAATTGAAGTGAGCAACGTTTATTAAAGTAACTCACGTGAAATGTATGGCATATGGCTTTCAGGGAAACAGCTAACCAGTGCAGTTTTTTTTAGTATTATTTTAAACAAAAAGACCTGACCAGTATCAACCCTATATTTTAGGGTTGATTTAGTAAACTATGAGTCAGTTGTCAGTGAAGTTATCGTGAGGACTCTGGGGGGGGAAACAAGTTTAATCTTTGCAGGTTTTCTGATAAACACTAACAAAAAGCAACATATATATTATTTTGAAGTACTGAGAACAACTCTCCAGTAATAAAAATCCTCCCCTACTTCTATATGACCTGGTGAGGTTGATTTATCAAGAAAGACTGAGATAACATAGCATGTATGCCTTCAAGGAGAGGAGTCACTAGGATAAGATCCAAACCTTCATATATTTCAGTTGTTTAATAAACTGCAAGAAGACAACATGTTTTTTTCTGAACAGGAAAAAATATTAGAACAAGGAGGCTTTATTAAAATTGGTGAATTAATGACCCCAGGTAATAAAAATACTACTCTAAAGTCTACAAGTATGTACCCTCTGGTTTTAAATGGAAGGTACAATAGCACAGGGTGTGACAGTTACTACTCAATGGTTATCAGTCCGGACTGCGTTCGGGCATGCTTTGGTTACTTAGGAAAGATGGGTTAACGTAACACCCTAATTGAAACCCAATGCTTAAAACCTCCCAAATTATGACTATCCTGTATGGACTTCTCCCGTGAGCCCCCATTTGGGTCAGGACTGGGTCTTCAGTAAGGTAAACTAGACACTGGGATACACATCTATGTTTTAGGAGTACCGTGGCACAGGAAGCTCTGCTTATACTTGTCTATACATTTGTCTATACATTTCATTACACTCCACCCACGATTACAATGCCCTGCCCCCTGTCCATCTGTGCTCCTCCCACAAGTATTTTTATTATAGCAGTGTGTAGAGAAGGAGAGTGATTTTGGAAAGGCCTGTTCTTGGAATATAATAGCAAGAATATAAGAATATAAATCCATTCTTGAGATGAGAAGTAGGAAGAATCACGCAGATCTCCAACTATTCTTTAATCTCAATAGCCCTCCGCGTCTGACCAGCCAAAGACTTACGCTCTCATCTCAACATTCAAGTGACCAAAGACGGACACTTTTGCTTTAGGGGAAATAGTGAGATGCTTTTTTTGTCATTTTGTGGTAAATGAATTGCTATGTGATGAAATAAGGGATCTACAATGATAATCATATATTTAAAAATCCACTGATTATTTTTGAATTACTATGACTTTCAGGCCCTGGAACCCTGTGATACACTCATACATTCTGAGCTAGAACACGGGGCATCAGGGGATGAAAAGGGGACCCGGCTCCCGAAGAGCGACATTTGGGAGCTTTACCAGGTTGCTGACTTAATTTCATTGCAATATGCAGGGACTTGCAGCAGCCATTGTAAAAAAAGAACCTGTTGCACTAATATGATTAGATAAAAATAAGAGGCTCTTTCCCACCTCTCTTTCTGTCTCAAAACATGAAAAATATATTTTTTGAGAGCAAAGCATGCGTTGGGCAGAGCAGAATATTGTGTAATTAGTGACATCATGTCTAGAACGTTACTAATCTTCAACCTTCCAACGCTTCAAACTACCCTGTAACATGTCCCTTAAGATGCCATCATTTGATATCTCCCTTCTCAAATAAGATACAAGACAAAAAAAAACCTAGCTTCCAATTATTTGTTGCTCTCACAGATCTGCATTGCTAAGATTGTGCCGATGTGATATATATATTCCTCAGAGCACCTTATAATACACATCCACACATTAAGTGTTTGTCTCACAGAGAAATGTGGTGATTGCCATGCATACTAAAAATTAAAATCAGCATGGTTTCTGACGATGCACATAAACTGAGGCTGACAGCACGCAAGCAGCCAGTCTCACGAAGTTAACCTGCAGCACAGAGCGACATCAGCCTTCCACAAAAGAATTGCTCCATACAATAATACAGATCTCCAACAGTATGCATCTTATACACTGCACTTGGGGAACTAACAGTCTCCCTTACGCTTGGGGGGCATAATTAAACACGTATGATACTGAGTTTTCCAGTTATGGTATATGTTGCCGTGTCCATCATCAATACTTATTTATTTGTCTATATTTAGTCCTACTTGATTTCTAGGTTAAACTCTAGGTTATAAAGATGGCTGTAAATCATCTTATAGGCTCAGATCCTTCTTTAATGCAAAGCATTTGATGGACATGCCCAAGAGATTTAGTTTGGAAGCCGACCCAACAGAATAAGTTCGTTTGTAAGCTTTGAGCATGTCCAACTTGTAGTGTTATGCACTACTTGTTATGTCCTGCTGTACAGAGATACAGAATATGATGATGTTATAAAAATAAATCAATTAGGAATAAATACTAAAAATGATGGGATTTTGCAACATTTCTAGTTGATTCTTAGAGGTGGTTCAGACTTCAAAACATTTGGTTTCCTTCAAGGTTGATACCAAGTCGAGGAGACCATTTTGGGGGGGACAACATGACAAGGTCTATAGTTGCAGGACATTGAGTATCTGATGACCAAGTATCTCTTTTGGAAAATCATGAGTCACACTTACTATAATCCATCTAATGTTTGGTTGGCTTGTTTGTTTCTTTATATGTAACTTCTTTCTTCTAATGGGTGAAAGCTTTAAAAAATTATTTTGGCCAAAACTACAAAGCCTATTTGGATCCAGAGTTTGTACCAAAAGTTTGTTTTCTTTTGTTGTGGACTGTTAACTGAAACAGTAAGTATCTTCTGTTAGGTGGGAGGACTATTACTCTTAGAATTTACAGATACTATTATGTAATCAAAGAAGAACAAATGACTAGATTACGGCATTGTTAGTATTGGATTGTTACAGGTATATCTGCATATTTACATTTTTATAAACCTTCTTTTGTATTACTTTATATTTTTTGTTTTTTAATCTTATTTTCTTTTCTGTATTACTATTTTTTGTTTTTTTCGTTTCCTTTGAATATTTCCATTACATTGTAATGTATCCCTGTTCTAATATTTTAGTTATATTTTAGATAACTTAATACACTTTCATTCAAAAACAAATGTATGAGATGGGAAAACCAGCAATATCATATAAATGTTAAAAAGGGGGTAAACTTTATGTACCTGACCCAAATAACCCATGGGCTTAATTTGATGTCATATCTGCCACCCGCTTAATTCGTACTTAGTACAGACATAGCGCATCTCTGTTATCATACTTTACCATCGCTGGCGCAAGAGATTTCATTTGTTGGTGCATCACCACTCCTATCAAGCTTAACCTTCTTAAACCAGGTTAAATGTGCACATAAATAGCAACTGAGCCACTCCAGTGGACGATGGGCATTAATTTGTATTAGAAAGCTCACTTAGCTTGATGGGAGTTGCGGCAAATATAGGGCTGCTGCCTTCCAAGTCGGTTCCTTAATGCCTCTCCCATGCACACGCTCAAAACATCAAATCACAAATGCAGACAAGAGATCCCAGACAAATTCAATACCTACCCCAAGCGTAAACACACTCACAGTGCGTACGACCAAATGCTTTCAGACACACACAGCGTGTTACAAGACACAACAGAAAACAGAGGGTATCACAGCACAAGTGCAGATGGCTGCGCGCCCCACACTGTGCTGAGATGAGATGTCTGGCCGCTGCGTTCCTTGCTTTTAGGTGAGACATTGTGATGCATTCTGATTCCGAACTACTTGCAAGCCAATGCTGCCTCCTACTGGCCACTTTTTCACTTTACAGTCTTCAGCAAATTTCAGCTTGCACTGTTTGGTGTTGTACCTTTGGGTGGCATATATATATATATATATATACATCTATATATATATATATATTCACATTATTAACACATGATCTACATACAACGTCTTCTGTATTTTCACTATAACAGAACCAGTACATCTGTGCTGTGTTACGGTTATGTGTCTGCAATAACAGACATTAATGATTTCTACAGCACTTTAAACATACGGTATATAAAAAGGAGGTGAACAAAGCACTAAAATGATATTGATTCTCATAAAGAAGAAGAGTATAGATTTAAAGTGACTTTACACAGAGTTATTGTGTGTGAATGATTACGCTGTACTGGCAGTGTGTCTAGAAACTGAGAGGTATTGCATAGATCAAGACAATGATTTTCAAAGCACTTCTGCTACTTGAGTCTTCACTAAGATGTCTGCTTTGCAAATTAATATGTGCTGAACTAAAAAATATACATATCAGTAGGACAGTGGGGTCTCTGGGCAAGAAAGCAAGGCTATGCTTGGAAATCAAGGACTGTTGGGAGGTATGATGTCTATTAGCAAATATAAGCCACGCTAACATCATGCACACACCGTCCCTCCTCTTCCTCACATCACTAACCCTAGGCTCCCCCTGACACACCATATTCTGACACACACTCACGCTAACTAACGCTAACCCACATACATGCTGACACCATGTGCCCACACGCCATACAATGACACGTTCTACTGCAATACAGTAACACACACACTCACTCTAACACTCACACATCCTTACATATCTACACACCCTCACTCTCTTCCTCTCCCGTTATCAATGCAGCTCACATAGCTCTCACTCCCTGCTCTTCCCTGCCCTTCACACACCCCATACGCTATGTGACGCACTTTTGGGACATGTTTGTTTAGGGAGTGTGGTTAAAACGTGTAACTTGAGAGGAAGTTCTACCATGATCTTGTCGCCGACTGACACCTAATTATGTAACTGTGTATGGCATTTAGAATAATAATATATTGTATACACAATTCAATTTATAAATATATTTGGGGCAGTTTCTGTGCACATTATTTTGACATTCTGGGCTGACACGCTCATATGCAGGAAACATTCTGGGGTCCAAAAAGAGAGGGATTTCAGAGAAGGAAAGTGGCACAGATGGATTTGACTATGACTGTCCCCCTAAAGACAAACAATTGACATGTATTGGATATGAACAAAAGACCGCCAGACCATGTGGTCATCACTTTTACTACTTTGCTTTTGATATATTAACATGCAGTGTCCCTTAAACCCATGGCTACAAAAACATAAATTGTATTTATCATGTAATTGTAACATTATGGCTGTTAGGATAGTTCTCCTCTATATGATGTTTTGTTCTGCTGGATACAGTGGACTCATTTTGTAGCTGAAGGCTAAAAGCATTACGCATTCAGATGCTTCTTGAATTGTCAAATTCTTTAGAAGGCGTAAGCAACCCCCTGCTGAGGAGTCAGAATTATATATAAATGGCACAGTGCACTCATAATAATAAGTTGGGTACCAGGCAAAGTATGTACTTTAGATTAACAAATTCGGGTGGGAAAAAAAAAAATCCGAAAAGTTAAGGCGCCAATTAGTGCCTTGTGTGTTATAAGGCCCTTAAGCTGTCTTAAACACCTCCAGCCTTCCATCGCTGGGTGCTTTCATGTATCCAGACCCTTCTTATTTGGTGGATGGGTCTGGCTCGTCTCATATATAGGCTCATTGCGCATATATTGCATTCAGCCGATCAGCTAGCCTCTCGTTGGCGCCATCCTGTGCATGAATAAAATGATTCCGGTACATTTTTTTCCCCACCAGTCATGTGTTTCTTAATGAAACAAACACTCATGCCAACATCCATGTCCCCCACTGTTAATGCTCTAGGGAATCTCTTGACGTGTGTCTATAATTAGAAGTAAATATAGTTATCGCTTGTGTTGATGATGTTTTGATGTCAGCAAGCATGTATTCACAGTTAGCGCCTGCTTTAACCGGCATCTGCTTTCTCATGAGAGGTATGCAAAAGTTGGGTAGGCAAAGTTGGGGAAACAACATCTAACTTTCTGCTCATCTTTAGCTTCTAGTTGAAAAAGGCATTAATCACCCAATTTTGATCTAGAAGTTGCCTTAAGCCCCTATTTTACGCAAGCTGAGTAGATGTATTCCCCAGTAAAAAAAAACATTTGCCTTTCAGCCATAATCCAAGCAGAGCACTCATTGTAGCCCTGGTACAATAATACCTAGCTCCGATACCGATATGTAGCCAGTGCTTCTTATCCTTCTTTATTTGAGATGTGGGAATGAGACCGTAAATTAATGCAGTGAGGGAGACAAAGATTTCTGTAATTTTATTTAATCTTTCTGATTAGTAATTTGATTGGATTCCTCGTTATTTTAAAATATCCAGCATTCAAAAACCACTTATTTTAATGTTATTTTATGATTTCAGTCCAATTCCTTGTCTCTCTGTATCTGAATGAGTTGATTCCTCCTCTCTGTTTCCTACATTTTTTGCCTACTGGGTATGAAACACAAATAGTCGGTATGATGTGGCTATTTCAGACAGCTATGTTAGCACAATAGGTCTAATTGGTAGCACCTACAAAGATGCTAACATTATATAAATTGGGAGAATAACGGAAATATAGGAGTCATTTATTATTCTTATTTTCTTATGCTTTGTCTCTCAAATAATTTTAAAGTTTTTAGGGAAAAGATCAGTAATTCATAACTATGTACCCTATATCCTTCTATCAGAATAATTAAGGGCTGGCTTCAAGTCCAGCCTACTGTCCTGCTATTTGTTCATCTTCCTTGCTTCCCGTCAGCTTCTTTCTTTATGTAGCTCCCTTCCCGGCAGCTTCATTCTTCATGCTGCTCACCTCATGGCAGTTTCCCATCCTTTTGCAACTTAGAAAGTGCAAGATGGAGCAATTTTAATTGAAGGTTGAAGATCAGCACTGCCTTAAGGTACATGTTTACAGTTTTTGTAGAATAAAAAGCATTTAGGAAACATACAATATAAAAATATATTATTGGCTAAAGTTAGGATGGGATTTTTTGGGTAGAAAATATTATTTAAGGGCCTACCTGGACCAATTGGGCAGGCAGCAGTAGGGAGTTTCACCATTGGTGGGGTGGCTTCAAAAATGGTTGTTTTGTTATTTATGGTATGATGTTTTATGCTGTAAGGAGTTCTGTTTCCTCTCTGGTGTTGGGATGCGTCTGTTTTGTCACAGCTGAGATGTGGTCCCCTGCCCAGCGTGGAATACAAGGACAATATGACATTTTGCCCATAACCGGCTAAGGGAGGCCTCTCTTGCGTGGGGCTTATGGAGCAAGAACTCTTGTTCAAGTGTTGGGGAAGAACTGCCTGTCGGGCCTCAACAGGTTTTCAGTGAGTGGTGTGTATCCTATTGGTACTGCTGGCTTGGGGAATCTAATGCTATGGTAATAATCAATGGTAGGTCAATGCCCTACCCCACAATTGGTGTCTACTGTTGTTTTTGGGTTTGGTTGGGTGGAGATGGGATATGGGTCTAAGCTGCCATGTACTTTTGCAAACACAAAGAAATAATAAAATTATTGATTTATTTTATGGTATAGTTTTGTGGGTTTTTTTTATTCTGCGGTGCTACAAAATTATAATTATACACAGGTACAGTTGCTGTCCACACTGACAATCTGCATTAATCTGTATGCTTAATAAAAATATAAATCGATATAGCTTTCTAATATAACTGGGCTCCTAATGTATAGGATGTGGATTGTACTAGTATTGAGACTGCGTCGCCTCCTCTTCCCACAGTTTTATTTATAGAGAAATAGGATCTATACCTTCTTAATATAGCTGGAAATTAGGCATATCTTGGCCAGGGCCTGATATTGTGTTGCCATCACTTTGTACAAGTGCGCCTTTATCTCACATCACAGCTACATCCTGTACCCACATCATGGGGTGGCAACTACAAGGAGGGTTGACTTCTACAAGCCCTGCTTTTAAAGAAAACTTTAAAACTTTGGCCACTGTGCATATTAGCATATTGCTTATCTAATTATCTAGCAATGTTAAGGAAACCCCCAATCTCTCTTTTTTTTCCACTCACACAAACATTCTCTTCTTTTATCTTCTTTTTTTCCCTTCATTATTCTCTCTGAAGCTCATGAGACTAATTTATCACCTTCTATTCTTCTTCTTCCATTTGTGATAAATACAAATTAGAGGCAAATGATGATTTAATTGTGAGTAAATGTCGGCGAGTCGTTAAGACACTTCTCTTCGCCATTAATGGCATCTCACTTCCGCAAGAAAAATTTACGAGGCAAATTAAAAAGAACCTTCTGGTAAAGAGAGAGCATGGCAGGCCCACAGCTGTGGAAGCAGGTCATGTTTAACCATATTTCTGCTGACAGTAAGACGCTGTCTGTAGCTACATCACATTCTGTTAGCTTGCCTTGAATTCTGTGCAATATATGGCTTATTACTGTTAATTGGCCTCCCTAATAATAAACCTACACAGTCATAAATAAAAAAACACTGTCTCATAAATGAAGTACAGCCAGGATTTACTTAATATAACAGTTGTTGCAAGAAGAGTTTCCAGGTGAGCCATTGGGACTGGTGCTTCTAAAGACATATAAGCTTTCACATCAAATACAACTTACAGATGGTCCACTACGGGATTTATTTACTAAACCATGAGTTTGCAGGTAAGATGATGTGAAGCATTTATTTACTAAAGTGGGAGTTTGTGTAGAGTTTGCAGGTGAGTTACAGTTACAACACTGTGCAGGTCCAACCCAAGTGACATTTTCCAGCAAGAAGGCCTTGCTGAATGCTAAATTCTCATGGGAGAAACTCACCAGTGTTGACCCTTCATAACGCACATTGAACTCTTATCATCAGAAATGTTTTATTACACCTTGACTCACTTTCAACTTTCAATACTACATACAATGTATACATTTGTTTGGTATGATGATGTGCTTCAAGAATGAGTTGCAATGGGCGGTCTTAATACTAAATGTAATTAACTAATAACTTCTCAACCAAATGACCAACTCAATAGACATGTACTAACTACTCGTTCTGACAATTCGGAGAGCTTGGTTATGCCACTGGACCACAACTTGCTGGACTAACACCAACTCATCCCTTGGTCATGCAAACAAAATGTTTGAAACTGTGTTTAAAATGTGGAAAAACAGCAGTTATTTGTTAAAGAGTTAAGCGTTCAACTAAATGCATTCCAGCTTTGAATTCCATTTGCATATCATTATCCAAAATTGTCTTGTGTTCTGATATCACTGTGTGGAATGTAATTATGTGATAAAGGACTGTTTCAGAGATTAAAATAAAGTAATATGTGACCTTTTCATTGCTATTACACTGTATATATATAAATGAATAATATTACCAGTGTATTCATGTATCCTGTTTTGGTAAGTTATGTAAAACAATGTATATGGTCCACATTTATGAAGGTTATTCAGGTGCAAAGCATTCAAATCTGATACAGAAACCAACATAATTTGTGTTGATTGCTATAAATATCGTATTGTGCTCTTCATATTACTCATGTTAATGTATAGGATATATTGTAAGCATTACCTACTAAAATTATTGACTTTTCCACCCCCAAATGTGGTGGGATAGGCAATCTGCTCGAAGAATGTTAAGATCACTCGCCACTGGGGGGACTTGGAAGTATTCAAGAATGATGTTTGATCGAATGCTTTCAGCTTATACCTGGACACACATCAGTCGGTTGGAAATAGATCTCTATAGTGCAGATACACTATATGGACAAGATGACTGGGACACCTGACCATTACACCAACACTTTGATGACATCCTCTTCAACATACCGAGGCATTTTGGACAGTGCTGTGCTTCCAGCTTTGTGAGAACAGTTTGGGTAGAAGACCCTTTTCTATTCCAGGATGACTGTGCCCCAGTGCACAAAGCGAGGTCCATAAAGACATGGTTGGATGTATTTGGCATGGAAGAACTTGAATGGCCCATACAGAGCCCTGTCATAAAAGTCCCTGTTTGTGTATTGGTCAGGTGTCACAATAGTTTTGTCCATATAGTGTATGTTGACCTAGTTGGTCATCTGTGGGTCAAATATCCAGTCATAAGTGAATGCCCTGCAGTAGGGGTTATGATGACCCTTTTCAGTACAGCACACTAACAACTGACCCAAAAACAGGATATCACCATAAGCCTCCTCTCTTTTCCCTCTCCCATACATAATGCATAATAATCAGACTTTAACCCCTTAAGGACAATGGGCGGTCCCTAAACCCATTGAAAACAATGCATTTTGAGCCCGTACATGTACAGGCTTTGTCATTAAGGGGTTAAAAGTGTTCTAGTCCTTTAAAATGTTGTTGAGTAAGTACCCAGCTTTTCTAAAGATCAACAAAGGAATTTTAATGCTAAACTAGATTCACCTTGCTATATAGCTTAATGTACATCTATAATAGTGGTATAGGGAATTTATGTATTATTGTCTCGTTAAACCTTAGTGAGTTATGAAGATATGCCACAATACAACATACCAATCCTGTATTTGTAACATCTAAACCTTGTTAAAGGGGAAGTCATGCCCCATATTTTCCTTTCATGGATCAGTAAAACACACTTTTTTGCTTCACTGCCTCTGCTATTCTTGCATTATTAAACATTAAAAATGCCAATTACATCAAGATATTAAGGCAGGTGGGGGGGCAGAGGTCTGAGCATGCACATTGAATGGGGTCCCATCCATGCCATTGCCACAGGAGCCAAAAGAATATAATTTCCCACAGCCACTATGCTTAGCTTGTCTTCAATATGTGATTAAAAGAAACATGATGTTTTTAAAATTACACAACTTTTCCTTTAATGGACAAAGCTGTAAATATAGAATTATAACCCCGGGTCTTGGCCAGATCTCATTACACAATACTGATATACAGCGCCTTACAATAAAGACATCAGATCCTATGAGTTTCTTTTGCAAAGTATTGTGCAGCTGAATGTAGTATGAATATTTTATGAAAGTAATATTTAATTAATAATAACTAAACATGTAATTATAAGATAACTGTAGCTGTGTATTGCGTCTCAGTCTCGGCTTAGAGAAACCCATAAAGTTTTTATTCGTTAAGATGCTGGCAGTTTTGATGTAGATGGTGTCCCCTACAGGTCACTTTGGTTAATGCAATGACACCCCCTGGACAATATTGGGTTTTTTTAAAGGCAACCATGATGTTTTATTATCTTTAAATTATTAAGTGCTTGAGCAATCTCAAGTGCTGCATAGATATACAAGCACAAAATATGTAAGCACATCTTGATATAACAGATGAAAACAGAAAGCGCATTGCAGTTATGAGAGGGCCTTTCATTAACATCAAATTACCCTACATTTTCAGTGGGTATGCTTTTCTTTATTTGTAGGTGTGAATTTATTCCCCCTTGGCATTGCATTCCACATCTTAACTGCCCTGACTGTAGAAACAAAAATAATGAAATTTCTTATCCTCAAACAATAGATAATACCCCTACATTTTCTGTATCGTTGTGATGTATATATGTAAAGCATGGCAGGAGGAAAAATCGAATCTCTAACTCGAAAACACCAAGCCACCCTAAGTATCAGTGCAAATACCCTAAAGGTATTATGGGATAGGAGCATGACAGATATAAGAACGGGGTGGGACGGGAGAAGCAATCAGGCACATGGGGAACATGCAAGTGGCCTGCTTGCCCTGATACTAAATCTTGGTGAGGTTCTAATATGTCATTGTCCATTGTGTTCTAGCTTACTGAGCCCAGAAGAAGTGAAACTAGGAAACTCTAACCTTCAAAGAGTGTCCCACGGGGAAAACATATATTTCCTTGAGCAATTCAATTACAGTAATGTGGGTTAGCATTGGTATGAATCTGGTTTTATCTAATTTCATTGAGATAATCTCCCTTCATTGTCAGACCCAGAGGCTGCCATTGTTACCAGTCATGTCATATTTTGAGTGACTTCCCCTGCTCAGTTACCACACTGAGCTGGTTCTTTATGGCAATTCTAATGAAGTCTATGCTTCCATTGACTTTTATTAGCATGTCCAGCTGGCCGATTAGCATTGGCTTGTTTACCCCAGGAAATATGATAAGGACCCAAGGTGTCGAGATCAGGCTATAGAAGACATACAAATAATACACATCTACCTAAGAATATTATACTACTCCAAAACTAGAACTGTTTAAAAAAAATCCCACACTACTTCTGAAAACCTTTTATCGGATAAAGGTAGTAAAAAAAGAGGTGGGAGTTCCCTTTTAACTTCGATAATCACAATACCCACCACTGGCTTTATTTATATGTCAGCCATAATTTTTGTAATTCTATCTCAATCTGTTGTCAAGCCTGTTGTTACGACCAGAATTCTGCATTGCTAGTAGACTTTTAAGATTGCTCTTTAATTCTATTTGTACCAAAAGACCCATAGAGAAAAACACGCTGTTATGAGCAGAACAAGCAACGTTTAAAAAAAAAGAAAAGAAACATTAACGGCCAAAGGTTCCAAATTCAGTCAATACAAATGTGATTTGAAGGGAAACACTGAAGAAAGCCACAGAGCTGGGAAATGAAGTCATTAAAGCAACAAAGAAAAGTTGCCTAAAAATAAGCTGGTTCTGGAATGGAAGATGATATGAGGGGTGTTAGGGTGTGATTGAGGAAGCAGAGGCGTTGTGTCACCCCACTGATTTAATCAGGGACAGGAATCCCAGTACTTATCATATCATATGGCTGGATGAAAAGAGCCAGGGATCCCCTAACGCCAATATTCATCATCATCTAATTTTACATCTCCATTGCTGTGCAGCGGATTCTGGGATATTCATTCTCATCTATTTCAGTTGAGGATACAGATTGACCACAAATGCTCTTCATGAGTTTAATAGTTTTGTAATCAGAAGGAAAAGCATTAGTTGCAATCATTAAAGAGATGACTTGTATTATAGTTGATGGTTCAGCTTCACTTAACATTATGTATGGTATGGAATAAAATAAAAGTATTCGTTATTAACCCCTTAATGACAAAGCCCATACATGTACGGGCTCAAAATGCATTGTTTTCAATGGGTTTTGGGACCTCCCATTGTTTTTAAGGGGTTAAGCAACCCCAGTACAATTTCCTAAAAAATAAATTGTGATATTTAGTCAATATTTGTTATGTTGTATAATATAATCACAACCCTTCTCTAAGAACTATAGCTGCCTACTGCCCCAATATGGTTGGGGACTCCCAGCGGGACTTATGTCTTGACAGTCTGTTGTACTAAACAAGTTTCCAATTCCCAGAATGGCTAGAAAATATCTGCCCATGAACAAATCATATATCGTATATGCAAAGGGGGTAAGGCTTGGATGTTACATCAGTAAAGCAGGATGTGACATCACCATACCCTCACAGAAATGTATTTCTCCCTTTTCTGGCATGGTATTGTAGCAGGAACCAGTGCCTGATCGTGTCACAATATTATCTCATTGACCAGGTATCTCTGGTATCCTGCTTTATATATCTCTTGCAGAAAAAAATGAAAAAGCCACTAATACAAGACTGACAAAAAAAAAAACGCAGGGATACATTAGGGGGTAAAGGCAGAATTATGCATGGGATCACGTGCTCTACACTTCAAACCTAGAGGCAGATTTTATTTCCCCTGTGTTTTTCTTTATGACGAAGGTTTAACTATTCTGATAAAGCTGATCTGTGAGTCTCTACTGTTAAAAATGTACCAGTACTTTTTATTTAATACCTATCCAGTGTTGTCAAATGTCCTTGAGTCTTTATTTTCAGCCCACTGTCCGTCGAAAAAATAATGAAAGAACATAAAAATCCCTATAAAACAGTTAAAGCTTGTTTTTGTACAAAAAACTTTCTTTTAGATTTTTTGTATGCAAAAAGGGATAATGTTCAACTCAACAAATGTCAAAGGCTTGTTGATTGCAAGTCAATGGCGGATCTTGGCTTGCAACTTGCATGAACTTGAGGGCAGTTTGCAACATTTCAACTCTTAAGGAATCACATGAACCCAGGAGCAGTGTGAAGTTCTTTTAGTTCACTTAACTGTTTAATCCGAGACAGAGAGAAATCTGAGTAAAAAGAAAATTGGGCTAGATCCAGTGTCTTAAACTCACTGTAATAGATAAAAAATAATGTGTAAAGACTAATGCAACTATATGTTATAACATTGATATCTATCTATTTCTATGAGGGTGCATGTCAGGCGTGTACCTTGCGGCCGCAGCCCGTCCACACTCCGTTCCCAAGAAGGGGAGGCGCAGGTGTGCGATGGGGTGCCTGTCCTCCCTGCTTTGGCATCCGTTGCCATCTTCCCCCGTGGAGAGCTGGAGACAGAGGCAGCGGGTTGGCAGGGATCTCGGCAGAGTGGGCGCTGCCTCCCTTGAAATACCCAATTACGGGCAGCACGGAGGGCAGGCTACAGGCATTACGCACTACGTCACACCCGGCATCCCTTTAAAATCCCCAATCTTCTTCATGCCCGTGCTCAGATATCCTGAGACACTCTGTGAATTACAATGTGTCCCCTGCTCTGTGCTCCTATCCCTTTGGTGACCCTGCCTTTGTTTTGCTGCCTACCTATTGACCTCAGATTGCCTCTAGACCCTGCCTTTGTTTGCTGCCTGCCTATTTGACCTCCAATTGCCTCTGGACCTTGTTTGCTAGCGTGCTCTTTTTCCAACAAACCCAATGGGTACCTTACAGCGCATGTATTTACAGGTTTAATGTCTATAAAGTAAGGATGCTTTAAAAAATAGAGTTAATAGTTTATTTTTATCATTTAACAAAATGCAAAGTGAGTGAACAGAAGAAAAATCTAAATCAAAGGAATATTTGGTGTGACCACCCTTTGCTTTCAAAACAGCATCGTTTTCAGGGGTTTTGTAAAAAACTATGTATGATTAAACAATCATACCAAATAGGTGTAGGTTGAAACAGAATCATCAACTCAAACAGCTGTATGGGAGAAATACAACTGGGCAAGAAAAGCCAAACTCACTAACACGGTGAAGTCACTGGAGACAATTTAATGAAGACAACAAAATATTGCATCAGCAAGGTCTCTCCTAGGCAGAAATGTCAAGGTAGACAGGGGTTTCCAAATGTACTGTCCAAGCTCTTTTGAAAAAGAACAAAGAAACCGGCAATGTAGACGCAGTAGTCGCCCAAGATGAAATACACATCATGCTTACTTCCCTTTGCAATCAGAAGATGTCCAGTAGGGACATCAGCTCAGCACTGGCAGAAAACAATAAGACTCCAATACACCCATCTACTGTAAGTAGAAGCCTGGTCATAAATGGTCGTACCTCCTACATGAAAACAAGGCCAAGAGACTCAACTTTTCATGAAAAACACAGGGACTGGCAGGCAATGGTGGAGGTTCATTGCAAGTTTGAGGCTGCATTTCTGAAGATGGAGTTGGGGATTTGGTCATAATTAATGTTCTTCTCAATGCTGAAAAGTACAGACACATACTTATCCATCATGCAATACCATCAGAGGGGCATCTGATTGACCCCAAATATACAGCCAAAGTCATTAAGAACTATTTTCAGTATAAAGAAGAACAAGGAGTCCAGGAGATGATGGAATAGTGCCCACAGAGAGCTGAACTCAACATCATGGAGTTGGTCTGGGATTACAAAAAAAAGGGAAGCATCCTAGGCTGCCTAAATCCACAGGAGAACTGTTTGAAACAACCCTAACAGTTCCTTAAAAAGTGTGCCTAGAAGATTTGATGCTATTTTGAAGACAAAGGGTAGTCACACTAAATATTGGTTTAATTTAGACTTTTCTTCCGTTCACTCACTTTGCATTTTGTTAAATGATAAAAATAAACTATTAGCATGTCGATTTTTGAAACATTTTTAATTTAAAGCATTTTTCACACCTGCCAAAAACTTTTGCACAATTCTATATATTGTTACAGAAAAAAGTGTGAAAATGCATAATGCATAATGACTTTAAGCAAAATCAGAGCATACTATTAAAATTCAACGCAAAAACACTAACAAGGATGTTGATTAAAGTTGTTTCTTTAATTTGATGCAGGAAAATTTAATCAAGCTTTGTTTTCCTGTAAAATGCGTGATTTAATTTATTTTTATTTTCACATGACATTTTATGTGATTTAGTGACTGATAGCTATTGAGATAATAGAGAAAAGCATTTCACATGCCAGCATTTTTAAAAAGGCTAGATTTCTAACTAGATCCCCCTCCACCTTTTGTGAGCTTGAACAAGCTTTTTCGTTTGGGAGGTATGTATTTTGGATTTCTTATTGTTTAAGTAAAATCACGGATTTTATAGTCAAAGACCTAGAAAGTCTGATTTAATACTTATTTAGAATCTATGTAATTATTATGTTATTTATATGGTCCCAATACTGAACATTTTATATATCCCAAAATAAGAATTACAATAATAAAGAAATGCGTCATGTTGTAAATTGCCCTTACTGGCAAGTCACTGAGTAATGTCCTCTTAACTATATCAATGTTTAAAAGAAAAAACTGGCATAAAATTATAGTGTTAAATTTCCCTCTGGCTGATGCCCTAGATAAATAAAAATAATGTATTTTTGTATTATTATTCCTCTTATTAGCATAACAATTTATTTTCTTTTGTTTATTCTGTCATTAGATACAGAAAGAATATCTTAACAGTCTGAATGGTTATTATTAGATTAAAAATCTAACCACACAATAAATGCAATTACAGCAAAAGAAATCCATGTACATGATATTGTTGGAACCAAAAGTTCCAAAAAGGATTCAAACTCTACACCTAAACAGTAAAAAAAAAAATGTGTTGCAAAAAATGTTTCATAAATTATGAAAATAGTCAATCACACAATGGTAGCAATAGTTGGATTTCTATTGAAAAAAATATTCATAACAATATATAAACTTCAATGACAGCTGAAGGAGAATTATCGTTATGACATGATGGTCCTAGGAAAAGAAAAATGAAAAACTATAGATGTTTTATAAAGAAAAACATGAATACACTTGGTATGCCGATACCTTATTGTCAGGAACAAATTCTTAATCAACATGGCTATAAAGGTAGGAGCACTTTTGAAAAGATCTGTCATGTAAGAACAAAAGAGGAACCCCTTTATAAAATGGATGCCTTTTGTCTCCAAGATGCTTGCAAATGAATAGGTTGTAGTTCTCTGTGTCATCCCACATCAAGTACCAGTTATTTACTGAAAAAAAACACTGAGAAAAAATGTTTTATGAGATATTCTGTGAACTGAGGCATTCAAGGTAAGTAAATAGTTTTGGAGCAGCCTTCAATGTTTATTCTACAAAACAAACTTGCATACACTGATACTTCTTTAGAGGAACCTCAGTAAAGGAGTGGGTCCACTTGTTCCTAGGCGTACCCTGTCCTATGTTTGTTTACACCTGACCTACAATACATTCATCATTATTATTATCAATAATAATAATAATTATTATCATCAATAATAATAATTATGGTCTCCATATTATCTTTGTGATTTGAAGTATCCGGGATGTACCCTGGCCAGCTGGTGTTAATGGAAACAGTCCTCATAGATGGTTGAGCCCTGGCCATCTTCTGTGTGTGGTCCGATTACTCAGCAAGAGCCCCCTGTACAGAGGATTGGACCTTAAGAAGCTGCCCACTTTGCTATTCCAATTTTTATCCTATGTTTACTCAATTACTATATGAGGAAGAGTTCAAAAACAATAAGGTAACATAAATAGTGCATGTTAATATATATATAAATAGAATGCCTGGTATTTGTTTTATAGTAGAAATTTTATATATAACTTGTAAAATTTTACTGTTGTTTCCAAAAAGGTAGACTGGATATGGATAACATTCTGGATTGTGCTTATTCTTATCTTTCTATATCCAACATGAAAATATTTTGCAGTTTCTAGGGGGAGGGGTCATTCTGGTAGTCTATACTCAGTAATTCAAAAATTAAAATAACTATAGGCAATTTAACTCTGTTTATACTTACACCAATCAGCCATAACATTATGACCACCTGCCTAATATTGTTTAGGTCCCCCTTTTGCAGCCAAAACAGTCCTGACCCGTCGAGCCATGGACTCTACTGGACCTCTGAAGGTGTGCTGTGGTATCTGGCACCAAGATTTTAGCAGCAGATCCTTTAGGTCTTGTAAGTTGCGAGATAGGACCTCCATGGATGCATCCAGGTGTTTTCAGAACCAGCACTAACTTTTTCAGCAATTTGAGCTACGGTAGCTCATCTGTTGGATTTGACCACACGGGCCAGCCTTCACCTCCCCCCATCACATGACAAGCCTTAAACGCCCATGATCCTGTTGCCAGTTCAGTGCTTTTTCTTCCTTGGACCACTTTTAAAAGGTATTGACCACTTCAGACCGGGAACACCCCACAAGAGCTGCAGTTTTGAAGATGCTCTGACCTAGTGGTCTAGCCATCATAACTCTGCCTTACCAATCTGGTTTCTACAGAGTGCAGAGTTGCTGACCCCATCCTACTATCACCCTGCAGGTATTACATGCTAGCAACTCCTCTGCAACAGGTTCCAGACAGTTAAGGCTGTTGAGTTGAAGGACCTCTAAGAAAAAGTACTGTGTAAGAAATCATTGCTATGCTTTTTTCTGTTCTAAACACTTTAGGCCTGAATGCAACTTGAGTGCTAGGAACATATGCTATATAAGCAATTATGTGACGTAGCTATTAGAGGGTCTTCTGTGGAATGCCGGTTTATCCTATGACCGCTTCAATAGAATTCCTTAAATTCACATATTGCCCATATATAGTAAGAACTTGTACCCTAACCTAACTGAAGGTAAAGGGGTATAAATACTCATGTTTACAAGGGCAAGGTCTCTTTCTCCTCCATCTCATCAAGAATACTGAGCCTACATTACCTACGACTACAATCTGTTCATCAATCAGTACTATATGTATACTGCTTTGTTACCAAATAAACCTACTTAAGAAGACTTAGAAGCTGTGGTCTTGATTGCTGTTTGGGAAAAGTTTAGATATTTAAGACAAAGAATATCAAAGATACTGTTTATGGTTTGCCTGCAAAACAATAGAGCATCAGATGCAGAGCATCAGGATATGACGCCATATGTTGGCACTAACCCCTTGGACTACGGAGGCTGTATTGCATTGGCACAGTCCTACAAAATATAAATGGTCAGTTAAAGAGATCAAAGATCCCTGGACTTGCTTCCTTGAGTTTCTGTCAGCCAGAATATTGGTTCTAATAAAATTATCATGCTTTGGTGTAGGGTGAGGGGTCATTAATATCTTAATAAATAAATTGTAAATATATTTTAAAATTGCCATTGTTGCTTTAAATATCAAAGTTAAACATTTCTGCACAAGCAAAAAGACTCAAAGTTGTGTTAAAATGAGATTGTAAAAGCTGTGGGGCAATTATTTTGTTCAAAGTTTTACATGATTACAATGCTAATATAATGTGTAATTTTTCCCTATGTATTTTCCATGCTAAATGGGAAGACTTATGAATTACTACATAATATCATTATCTAACTCAGCTGCCAAATCCCTTGCCAACATGTAAGAATGGTTAGACTGTTAATTCCCATCATCTGACTGACAAGTGTTTGTTGTTTTTGAAGGGGCAAAAGTTGATGATAAATGGAAGGAATTAGGAAATATCTGGTAGGATTTCCTAGGGATTTCTAAACCCTTTGCTGCTGGAGGGACCTGTAAGGCATTGATTGCTTTGCCTGGTTTTTGCTTCAGGGGAAATAAAGAGAACAGCTGAAGTGGTATGGAAATGTGTTAAATTGCAAAGCAGGCAAGATTCACAGGCGCTGCTCCCTTGTTACATATCTAATCATCTGGGTTAAATTTCAGCAATGCTCTTAACACTTGGCATGAGAAAAATAATGGAAAATAAGAGAATGTATGTCGGTAGGTGAGAGAGAACTAAAATAGGTGGGAGACTATAGAAAGAAAGGTAAATTAGAAAAAAAATCAATAAGCCAGGACTGATTTACCTACAATGCTTTTGTATAATGCCATATCCCAGTGATGTCCATACCTGGAAACTCTCCGGGTTTGACCCAGAGATTGCCGGTGAACCCTGCTCCTCCGGTTATTCCCCATGAAGACGAACAAGAAGAGTTGGCTGGAGCCCAAGTCTAGTTATTATGCATTGCCGCATTTCCTCTCTCATATGTGAAAATCAGATGTTCAGGACATACTTCTCTAAAATGAAAGGTTAAGTTGACTGACTAAACTCATCTAAGTCGCAAAGAAACTCACATATTCATACCAGTTGCTTGTGATTACATGCAAGTACAAAGGACTACATTTTGCAAGTTGCGGGTGAATAAAAAAAAATATTTAACAAAAGAACAAAATGCGGTTTCCCTAGATTCATTTTAACCAAAGGGAGGATGACAATCAACACCCTTTTTTCCCCTACCCTATATGCGATGTGGTTGGGTTAATAGAACAGTCCACCTCTGCTTACATTCATACCCATGCTCAGTCGAATGGAGGTGGGTAACATATAACATACAGTTAGTTCTGGAAACATTTCGACACGGACACAATTTTCATAATTTTGTCTCTGTACTCCACCACAGTAGATTTCAAATGAAACCATCAAGATGCAATTACAGTGCAGACTTTCAGCTTTAATTCAAAGGGTTGAACAAAAATAGTGTATGAAATGTTTAGGAATTGCAACCATTTTCATACACAGTCCCCTTATTTCAGGGGCTCAAATGTAATTGGACCAATCAACACAATTATAAATAAAATCCTTTGTAGGCAATGACTGCTTGAAGTCATTGTCCATCTCTATAGTGAAGCGCCATCCAATCAACTTTGCTGAATTAGGCTGAATTAGATCAGACAATACATGATGATGTGATATCCTTCAGATCATGAGCCGTTCCAACCCTTCTCCATACTTTTCTTTCTTCTCATCATTCTGGTAAAGGATGATCTTAGTTTCATCTGTTCAAAGAACTCAGGCAGGGCACACGGCTTGGAAGATAGGTATGTCTGAGACACACTGGGGTCTGGTAGAGGAATCAGGATGTCTAATCTGGCCTTTCTATTCTTGGGGCTTCTGAATGGTTTGCACCTTGTGGTGAACCCTCTGTATTTGTTATTGTGAATAGTCTCAAATTTATGCAGCAAGGCTGCACTTTAAGCCCATATTCATTTTTTAACTGTAACTTGAATTTACTTTGGTAAACAGCCAAAATAACAAAACTTGTGTCAGTGTCCAAATATTTCCAGACATAACTGTACTATAATAAACCTATGGGAAGTATGGAGCCATCCTGTACCTCCTGTTTGCAGGATCCCTTGTGTCAGGACCCGGCCAGCAGGTCGGGTAGGAGCCCAATTGCAGGAGATATCTGTAGCTCTGTCTGTACTACGAGATAGGACAGGTAAATACAGACGAGATAAGTCTCACACCAGGCTGACATATAAGAATAGATTGGTATTGCTGAACAGGTATAGGACTGGTATATACGGTGGAGTAGAAAGTCTTGCCGGTCAGGCCTGGAACTGAAGGCCCACTGGCAGGGCAGACGGCAGGAAGCCCACTGGCAGGGCAGACAACAGGACGCCCACTGGTAGGGGAACTGCAGCAAAGGCAGGGGAACTGTAGCAAAGGGAGGGCACACAGCTTAGAAGCCCTCAGGCAGGGCATACGGATTGGAAGCCCTCAGGCAGGGCACACGGCTTGGAAGATAGGTAAGTCTGGGACACACCGGGGTCTGGTAGAGGGTCTGACAAGCAGACTAAAACAGGGACCCACGCCAAACAAATGCAAAGGCCCAGACTGAAGGGCAGAGCAGGTTTATAAAGGCAGGGCTCAACTCAGGTAACAAGGCTCAGCTGTCCCAAGTTATTAGATATGGGTGCCCCAGAGAGGGAAGGGTGGCCACTAGTGGCTGCAGGTAGATATAACTGTAAATAATTGTTGCATAGTCCTGGCAGGCAGGGTGGACCCTGACACCTTGCTTGGTAGGATGAAGACTTAAATAGTCAGAAATTCCCTCCATGGAGAACAGAGCAGTTTTATATTACATGCTTGTTGGCTGGGGCTTGTCTTTAACCCTTACAGTAGGCATTATGTGCATCCCATGCCTGTCATTTCTGTGAATTTTGTGTTAATAGGTGTTGAATTTGTTTGGTTACCATTATGTCCAATACATCTAGGTGGTTATGCCGTGATTGTTGTCCGTGCCCAGGTGTGGGCTGTTGTACCCGCCTCATTGTGGTCCCGTATGTGTAAGCAACTGCAGCTTTGGTGTGTGTATGCTTGGAAGGCACAGCATCTGAGCAGCACCTACTGAGGGAGGTACAGGGATGTCTGCAGGCAGGGCCACCATCAAGAGTTTTGTGGCCCCTTACCCTCTCTCGACACCATCAGGATTTTCTCCTCTGCCCAAGCTATTTTGGTGCAAAGATGGCACAGACAAGCTGTTTGAGCACACAGACAAGCCGTTTGGGCACAAAGACATCATCGAAGCGTCGCAGGAGAACACCTCTACTGGGAGGGCTAGGGGGACCACATTTTACTTCTGCCATTCAAGGACACAGTATGGTGCCAATGAGATTTTTTGATGTCACATACTCACTGACACATGGCGTCACATGCACATAAAATCCATTGCATAAAATAGAAATTATTATGAAGCATTGGGAACCATGTGGATTTCAGATTTAATTATTATTATATATATACAGTCATGAGCAGTCTTAGACAAACATATCAGCTTACACCGATCTCCATGCGGATTGACTGAAGTTGGATAGATGATAAGTCTCTCCTGGTTGAGACTTCTCCTCTAGCCCCATCTTATTAGTGAAGCACTCACATGCACCAGTCTCCTACAATCTACCCTATTTCCCCATGTATAAGACGCACCATCAACAGAAGGCAGCGACCCTTCCATCAGAATTCATACAAATAAATAAGACAAGCTGTATTTCAATTCACAAACAGTCAGGCCAATAGATGCCAGAACAGGCAGTACAAATCTTCTTTATTCATGTATAAGCAGAAAAATAAATCTTATAGCTGTCCTGCTTAATGTGTTTTGCATATAAGTTGGGAAGCACCGTAGTAAGGTAAGGCCTTGGGTTACTGCTCTGTGTTAGTGCTAGAACAGCTCCCCATTTAATACATCACTAGAGTTTGTTAAAAAATATATACAATAGGCAGGTGTGAAAAAAATGATGTAAAGTAAGATTGCTTTCACAAAGAAAAATGTAAATCAAATCAATATTTGGTGTGACCATCCTTTGCCTTCAAAACAGCCTCAATTCATCTAGGGTTCATCAGGGATTTTGTAGGTATATAGTTAGGGATATGATTAAACAATTATACCAAACAGGTGCTACTGATCACCAATTATCTATTACATCAGGGAGAAATCTGATTGGCCCCAATTCAGCATCATGGCAATGACCCCAAACATCAAAGTCAGCATGAAGAAGAACAAGGAGTCCCAGAAGTGATGGTATGGCCACCACAAAGCCTAATCTCAGCATCATCGAGTCTGTCTGTGATTACATAAGGAGAGAGAAGAAACCAAGGCTGCCTAAATCCACAGAAAAATAGTGGTTAGTTCTCCAAGATCTTTGGAACAACATACCCATACCTGGGAACTTCTGGGCTTTGGCTACCCTTGCTGCACACAGCCAGGACTACCCACTGATGTCAGGGGCGGCCCCGTCGATGTAAGTGGGCATTCCCACTAACATTGCCGTAAACACCCCATTTAAAGGGGAAATGGGCGGAGAGTGGAGCGTGTCAAGATTCCACGACCCAGAGGATTCATGGGTGTTGACCCAGAGAAACAGAGAGTTCCTGCTGAGTTCATTAAAAAACTGTGTGCAAGTCTACCTAGGAAGAATTGATGCTCTTTTGAAGGCAAAGGGTGGTCACACCAAATATTTATTTGATTTGATCTGTTCACTCACTCAGCATTTTGTTAAATGATTAAAATAAACTATTAGCATGTCTATTTTTGAAACATTTTTACTTTACAGCATTTTTTTTCACAGCTCCCCAAAACTCTTGCACAGTTCTATAGATAGAGCCCAAGAAGTGTGATATAACGATGTACTTGGCCTGAGTATCTCTGAATGTACAATCTTTTCTGAGGTATAAAGGGAACATTTGCATAACATTTCCTGACTTTTCCTTTTGGTTAGTGCCACAGCTGGTAATTATCAATCTGAATCTTAAATATGGAATTAAATAAAAATAATAGCAGAACTTATAGGTGCTTTTTAGAGCTGGTTATAGTGTTTTATCTCAGATTTGACAGTTACCTTTTAACAGGCTGTTCATCATGTTTTGAAACGTTTCTCACTTAGTAAAAGGTGATGATACGTGTTGCAATGATACGCATCCAACGGCAAAATGGATGTGAGAAGCTTCCATACATGGAACCTTTTTTTTACTTCCTCTTTCACCTTTGGGGGATGATGATGAAGGCTGAAGAGTCTTATTGCTGTATTAATTGAGATTGGATGAAAAGGTGTAAAATCCTGGCCTATGGAGTCAAAAAAGAGGCAGAATTTCTATTTCTGCTATACAAAAATACTTAACTCTTTTCTGCAAAAATAATTTATATTGTAAAATCAGTCATAAATGAAGGTTACATAGATTAATATTTTCCATTTTTAATTACAAAATGTCAGTAAGAAACAAATATGTGAGCTTGAATGTTGGAACAAAACTGAAAAACTACAATTCAGTGTAATTCATTTTTATGACCAATATGTATCAAGTTCACTTAATATATGGTGATAACAACTGCCATAGCTTTTATCAACAAACCACAATCCACAATATGTGAACAAACTTTAAAATATTCAGTAACTATGCATTGGTCTCAATAACATTTTTTTCATAAAATATTTTGTAGTATAAATAAACAGTTGCAAATACTGTAACAATACAGATAAGAGTATTCCAAAAGCATTGTCATAACATCCCAATCACCGGAATCACTGGTAGCTTAGATTCCTGCATACTTTACCATTTATGAGCTTTGTCCCACATTGCCCCATAGTCCCGCTTTTGCAGCCAGTGGGGTTATGTGCCGGTTAGGGATATCCTCTGATCTCCTCTGACTGGCCCAGGTACAGTGCTGTGAAAATGTATTTGAATCCTTTCCGATATCTTCAATTTTTGAATATTCGTCACACTTGTTTCAGTTTATCAAAGTAATTTTAATATTTAACACTGTGCGCAAGCAGCCAGAGAGAAAGCTGCAGGAACGGTGAAAGGTACGTGTGTGTGTTTGAGAATGGATGCGTACTTGTGTGTGTGTGAGCATGGATGTGTACTTGTGTGTGAGCATGGATGTGTACTTCTGTGTTTTTGAGCATGATGTGTACTTTTGTGTGTGTGTGTTTAAGCATGGATTTGTATTTGTGAGCATGGAAGTAGGAGGGACAAGGGGCAAAGAAGGTGAAATAGTGTTGATCTTTTATCTCCCTGGGATTAGGGTTGATCCATGTAATCCTCATTTTATAATATTTTTCTATGTGGAAATACAGTAAAAGATTGTTCATGAGGCATATCTCTCTCCCAACCGCCAATTTCGTATAGTCCTGGCTGTAGCCAGAAAGACCATTGGAATTAAAATTTGGCGTTTTCTTAGTACCCTCTTTGTATTACAGTGGGTATTTTTTCATATGTCATTTGGGGATGTTAATTGGGTAACGTGTCACTCAGGGCCGGCCGAAGACTTAACGCCGCCTGGGGCGAAGATTAAAATGCCCCCCCCCCCCCCGTTGGCGTCGGCGGGGGAGGCGGCATTTTAAACTTCGGCCGACGCCCCCCCTAGGACTTACCTTAAGAGTCCATGACGGCGAGGTCTCCTGCTTTTGCCAGCAGGTAGCCGCTTGTATGCTGAGCGACCGGAAGTTTGAGCCACTTTCGTCGCTCGCATTACAAGCCGGCCCAATGCCGGACAAGGGAGACTCCGCACGCAGAGGGAGGAGAGAAGGTGGCGGCTGAGCGAAGTGCGAAAACCATTCGCGCGCCCCTCCTCTCTTTCCGCTTCAAAAAAAAAAAAACGCTGGAGGCGGCACAAGTTGCCGCCCCTTCTAACAGTGCCGTCCTGGGGCAATTGCCCCAGTCGGCTCCATTGTAGGGCCGGCCCTGGTGTCACTGTGCAATGCAACTTGTTTCTTATTCTATTGCACCCTGGTTTCCTTGTTTTTTTTTTTATCTGAAAACTCAATAAACAAATGTTGAAAAGTGAAAAAACAAGAAGTCACAGGGAGAAGCAGACAAAGAAATAAGACAGAAGAACAAGAAGCAGACAAAGAAAGAAGACGGAAGAACAAGAAGAATCTGGACTAATTTCTGGAGATTTGTACGAATTCTACAAATGCGAAAGTCTTGTAAATATGTGTGAGAGAGCATATGTGTTGGAGAGTTTAATATATATTTGTATACACTGATCAGCCATAACATTATGGCCACCTGCTTAATATTGTGTAGGTCCCTCTTTTGCCCCCAAAACAGCCCTGAAGGCATGGACTCAACTAGACCTCTGAAGGTGTGCTGTGGTATCTGGCACCAAGACGCTAGCAGCTGTCAGGCGCGTACCTGTCGTCCCCCAGAGGGGCAGCATGGGTGTGTGGCCGGGCGCAGGTTGTCCTCGCAGCGGTGTCTATCATCCGCTTCGCTGTCCTGTTCGCATCCACGCTGGGAGCCGGAGGCAGTGGCGACGGGGCGATGGGCATGCTGCGTGCCTGAAGGAAAATGGGGCGGGACAGTCCTGGGTTCAGATGAAGGGGTGGCGCTTACAACGCTGTCTCCTTCAACAGAGACATGGGAGTCGGATTTTCAGGCGTTGTCATACGCCCTAGATCCCTTTAAAATCTCTGTGCACCCTTATGCCAGTGCCCAGATATTCTGAGATTCTCTGTCTGCTGCAGTGCGTCCCTAGTTCTGCGCTCCTATCCTTACTGTGACATTTGCCTATTGATTGCTGCCTGTACCCTGACCCCAGATTGTTCTTTGACCCTGCCTATTGATTGCTGCCTGGACCTGACCACGGATTGTTCCCTGACCTTGCTTTGGATTGCTGCCTGCTTAAACCTTGGTTTGCCTATTGACTGCCGCTCAGTTACTTGGGACTCTCTCTAGATGCCCCTGCATATTTTATTGCTCCCTCGCCCGCACCCCAGGTACCTCACGGTACCTGACAGCAGCAGATCCTTTAAATTCTGTAGGTTGTCAGGTGGGGCCTCCATGGATGCATCCTGGTGCCGTGTGTTCTGCAGGTAAGCAATGCACACGCACCCAGCCATCCACGTGATGTAAAAGAAAATGTGATTTATCAGACCAGGCCACCTTCTTCCATTGTTCCATGGCTAACTTCTTATGTGAATGGGAACATTGTAGGTGCTTTGGGCAGTGGACAGAGGTCAGCATGAGCACCCTGACAGGTCTGCGGCTATGCAGTCCCATTTCAACAACTGCAATGCAATGTACGTTCGGACACCTTTCTTTTAGAACCAGCATTAACTTTTTTAGCAATTTGAGTTACAGTAGCTCGTCTGTTGGATTTGACCACACGAGCCAGCCTTCTCTCCCCACATGCATCAATGCGTCTTGGCCGCCCATGACCCTGTCACCGGTTCACAGATTTTCCTTCCTTGGACCAGTTCCTAGGTACTGACTGCTGCAGACCAGGACCACCAACAAGAGCTGCAGTTTTGGAGATGCTCTGACCCAGTCGTCTATCCATCACAGTTTGACTCTTGTCAAAGTCATTCAGATCCTTAGGCTTGCTCATTTTTCCTGCTTCTAACACATCAACTTTTAGGACAAAATGTTCACCTGCTGCCTGATATATCTCACCCACTGACAGGTGCCATGTTAACAGTTAACGATTATCAGTGTTATTCACTTCACCTGTCAGTGGTCATAATGTCATGGTTCATCGGTATATATATATATATATATAGATATAGAATATATCTATATCTATATATATATATATATATTATATATATATTATATATATATATATATATATATTCATCACTAAGATCATTGCTGATGTATTTTCTCTTTTGCATTGTGTTAATGCTCCAGATCAACATACTGGTAAAATGTCAGCTTTTATAGAGGTGGTTACACTTGCTGATGAGCAATTAATCAAGGGCATTTCATTAGCTGCACCTGTCTGCTACTTAGCATCTACTTAGCAGCTACTTAGTTTTTCACACATGGCTTCTCCATTTTGGTTTTATTTTTGCCGAAAAAATCATGACACGGTGTAATATGTCATGTGTTGTTGTTTGGAGGTTGTATTTGCCTATTTGTTTGGCTTGCTAAGGAACAGATGATTGTTATAATGTCCTGATATGTAAAACCATAGAATTCACACAACCATATATATAGTGTATATATATATATATATATATATATTCTAAAAAAGTTAAAACCTCAATTGCTATGTTTGCATTGTCTTAAGCACTCAAAATGCCTCATTAACATGCATAGACATGAATGGCTTATAGATGTAAAAAGGCGTTCCACTAATATAATGACCTGTCACCCTAGTCAGAATTTAGAAAGAAAAAGAAGATAATTAGAAAAGCAGACATTCTAGAGAAAAAAAATGGTAAAAAGAATGTAACATTGCCGTAATAAATCTAATAGCTTTTCTAAAGATTGTTTTCAAATAGTAACATCATTTCTTTTAAATAAATAAGGTAGGGCTCTTGTAAATTCAATTTTCCTCTCACATATTTCATAGCATCTTATTGTAAGTCTTTGACTTAATTTCTGCTTCTCCCAATGCTCAGGTAAAGTGTCTACCTGATTTAAAGCCATTCTGCGAGAATGCGGTATAGGTTTAAGAAAAAAGATTTATGATGCTTATGTTGTAGGTTATGCATTTAATGTTACCTTCCTTGTAAAAAAATGTAGCCAGGGCTGAACCTCTATAAATCTTCCCAGCTACCAAATCTTTGAATGTTGGTAACATGAAATATAGGTATAAAGAAAATAATAACACAAGGTTGCTAGACCTTTGTAAAAGCAGATATATAGATTCATAGTTCACCACTCCCACCCCCATCAACACTTTTACCCGGTCTTTTTAAAAAGGCTACAATAGGGGTTATACATAAAAAGTTACTCTAGTGCAAAGTGTGGTCTTATATCTATAGCATGTTTTATTGATCCAGCTGCATCTTTTCCAATTTTCAGGAGAAATATTTTTTATATAGAACTAACGTGTAGTGCATTGGTATCAAAAGGTAAAGAACATCGTTGGCCACTACTAAAAGTTTGTTAGCAACCTAGATGCTGGTCAAATGAATTAGTGATTTTTGCTGGGGTCCTACCATGTCAATACATTGTGTCGGTCAAAGGGACATTCCAACGTCACTATGAAGCCCCACCAATGAAGAATTTTCGCGAATGCTCAGTGGCAAGCAGATGTTCTCGGCAAGCCATTGGGGGAATCAGGGAAAGAGGACACATGTTATCGCAACAGGGTAAGAATGTTAATTTAAAGGGGACACTCTGTTATAATGACCGCTAAAGTGCATGTGATGGATTGAGTGCCACTTTCCAAGTCCCTTTTCGAAGTATAGCACCACTGCAGGTATAACTAGTATTAAGAGGACTGAGAATTAAATTATCACAAGCTTCTTACTGAACAAATCATGTTTATATATAAGTAGAAACTTTTCTTAAAATGAGAGTCCATAACCCTGGTAGAGAATTCCATGATGAAATGGAAAACCGATAGATCTCCTAAAGGTTTTCTAAATGGAACCCACATTTAAAGGAGAAAAATATAATAAAAACTATTTTATTGTGCACATACAGCCCCTTTCTAATTATGGAAATTTTTTCATTAGTACTTTTTCAGTATTTCTTTTGTTCCCTCTCAATGTTTTTGTTTAGATGTCTCATCATTTCTATCTTTTCTTCCATTATTACATTAACTACTCATTGCTACAGATTAACCAAGAGGGTTAGACGTGTAACCAAGAAACATTTCTTGTGAATATTCCAAGCCCTCTCTACTTTGCATTTTAATATAATTTCAGCTTTTCCCTTTGTTTCCCCTCAAGCAAAACAGAGATCTGTTATTTTTCATAGTTTGGAAAAATGTATTTTTGTGCGTCTTTGAATTTAGTACAAAGTGAATAAAACAACACTCGGGTTCAATTAATATCACTGATTCCTACATAACTATTAATGTGTTTTTCCTACTTATTTTATCTTTTGTTTTTATATATCTTTATTTTTTCATTCTCAATTATTCTCAGAGAAAACATATATATTTATTGATGGGGTATTGTCAGGGTCCGCAACCCCGGGTCCGACGAAGCGACTCACCTGAATACCCGATGCCCGCGGGTACCGGATCCCGCGGCGCGTCTCCAGCTCCCTCCACCTCCGTCAGCATGTCCGCTGCTAGGCGCGCGCGCGCGCGCCCTCAACTAACTTTATGCGTCCCCGAGTGGAGACGCCGGGGTACGCGCAACGATGACGTCACGGCTGGGGGCGAGTCTTCCCCCTGGCGGCAAGTTTAAAAGCTGAGCATTGAGATTAGCTCAGTGCTCAGTGATTGTTTATTTTTCTCGAGCTCTAGTGCCATTTGGTGTATTCTCCTATTTGTTATTCCTGTGTACCGAACCCGGCTTGTCCTCCACTCCGCTGCCTTCTATTATCCTGACCCTTGGCTTCTAAACGGCGTTCCTGATTTTTTTGGTTTCCTGACCCTGGCTTTCGGATTTGACCTCGCTGCTTGCTAGTTTCCCTGACCTCGGCTTCGTTCCTGACTACGGCTTCTCTCACCGGCCTTATTTACTGATTCCTGGAGTATATTCCTGCATACCGGTCTCTACCATTTATCCTGCCTTGCAGTCCTCACATAATCACTGAGCCCTATGGAGCCCGCAGGAAGACCTGACATGTTCGCTACCTTAAGTCAACAAATGACTTCTATGAACCAGTCTTTGCAAGAACTTCAGGCAAGTCAAAACCAGCTTAGGCAGCAGGTGCAACAGCTTCAAGTTCCCCATGCCGCTCCTGCAGACCCAGCCGTGGCCCCTCTGCCTCTCAACATGGAAGGCGCCTCGGCCATTGAACCTCAAGTTCCCCTCCCGGAACGATTCACAGGTGACCGCAAGAAGTACCGGACCTTCATTACGTCCTGTCAAATATTGTTTAATCTTAAACCCAGAACCTACCTCTCTGACTATGTCCGGGTTCATACCGTTATTTCCCTCCTCTCGGATGAACCTCAACAATGGGCTCATCACCTCCTCCACAGCAGCAGTCCGCTACTGGATTCGTGGGCCTCATTCCGTCAGGCTATGGACTCTATGTATGACGATCCTTTCAGAACTTCCTCGGCTACCACCTCTCTGAGAACCCTCAAGCAGGGTAGGCGTCCCATCGAAGAGTACATTACTGATTTCAGACGCCTGGCTCTGGACTCGTTATGGAATGAACCCGCTCTCCACGATCAATTCCGTTGGGGCCTCTCGGAATTGGTTAAAGACGAACTTGCTCGCACTGCCATTCCTACTGGCCTGGAGGACTTTATCACATTATCCACCCAGATCGACCGTCGGCTCCGTGAGAGAAGACTCGAGCGTCAATCTTCTTCCTCTACCTGGTCGCCTGCCTCTCCTCCTGTCCCCAGTGCCTCTCTTCCAGAAGAGGAACCTATGCAAATAGGTATCGTCCATGGACCACTGTCACCTGCCGAAAGGGAACGTCGAAGATCGTTGGGACTCTGCTTGTATTGCGGTAGAGCCGGCCATTCCTACCAAGACTGCCGAACACGCGCCCGTTTCCGTAAGGGTAAGGAGACTATCCATCATCATCAAATATCTACTGGTCAGATGTCTCGTTTTGCAGCTCACCTTTCTCTTCCCGTATCCTTGCAGTGGAGTAGCGGTTCCGTCAACCTCTCTGCCATGGTGGATTCCGGAGCCAGTGGCAACTTTCTGGACTTTGATTTGGCACGCTCACTCTCCATCCCCACCCGCCGTAAGAAGACCCCTATGACTATTCAACTGGTGGACGGCAGCCCTCTGAAAACCGGACCCATCATTCGAGAGACCACCACACTACTACTTAAGATCGGAGAGGGACATTCAGAGAACATTCGATTTGACATCATGAACTCTCCTATCTCTCCGGTAATCCTGGGCCTCCCATGGTTGAGAACTCATAATCCCTCTATCAATTGGGAGACTGGTATTTTCCGATTTTCATCCAACCACTGTACCCAAGGTTGTCTCAAGAAAACGTCGGCCTGCGTCTCTCTCCTGTCCCAACCATCCCAAGACCTTCCTCCTCCTTACGCACACTTCAAAGATGTTTTCGAAAAAAAAGGGGCAGATAAACTTCCTCCTCATCGATCCTATGATTGTCCCATCGAAATATACCCAGGATCGGCCATTCCATTTGGTCGCATATACCCACTATCCGAACCTGAACTTACCGTATTAAAAGACTATATCAATGAAAATCTCGCTAAAGGGTTTATTAGACCTTCTACCTCCCCAGCGGGGGCAGGAATCTTTTTCGTGCATAAAAAAGACGGCGGACTCCGGCCTTGTGTCGACTACCGAGAATTAAACAATATTACGGTAAAAAACAGATACCCTCTTCCCCTCATTCCTGAACTATTGGAACATGTTCGTGGAGCTAAGATATT
>VKOC01000001.1:27626722-27637694 GCA_009364415.1 Spea multiplicata
GTGTACAGTACTGGAGAACGTATCTCCAGAAGGATATAGATATGTTAGAGAAAGTTCAGAGAAGGGCTACTAAAATGGTTCATGGATTACAAGATAAACCTTACCAGGACAGGTTAAAGGATCTTAACCTATATAGCCTGGAAAAAAGACAGGGGGATATGATAGAAACATTTAAATACTTAAAGGGAATCAACAAGGTAGAGAGTTTATTTTAAAGGAGAAATTCTAACACAACAAAAGGACACAAGCATAAACTAGAGGGGCAAAGGTTTAATGGTAACATCAGAAAATATTACTATACGGAAAGGGTAGTGGAAGCATGGAATAGCCTCCCAGCAGAAGTGGTAGATGTTAATACTGTAAAGTCATTTAAGCAAGCATGGGATAGGCGTAAGGCCAAGCTAGATATAGGATAAGGGCAAGTACTAAAGGAGAGTACTCAGAGGTTGGGCAGACTGGATGGGCCTTCTGGTTCTTATCTGCCATCACAGGGAGTTACACCAGGGAGTCGGGAGAGAGGCAGAGCGATGTATGGGAGGGGAGAGGAGTCAGAGGGGTGTATGGAAGTGGAGGGGAGAGGCAGAAGTTGTCTGCGCATCGCACGGACACCCACCGGCCGACAGTGAGGGGAATCCAGGTCCCCTGCAGCATTGCAGGGGATCTAGATTCTAGTGTTATAATCCGATCTCTGAGGTCAGATTATATAAGGAGAGGTGTTTTTCAGAGCATTTGCTCTGGAAAAAAAAACTTTTTATAATCAATAAAAATCGATACATGGTACAACGGTACATGGAATATAGAGGACTCACCTCAATCAAAGGCAGGATTAAACCTGTAACATACAATTCTCAGTGTATAAATTGCAGCACGTCAAATCTAATGAAATATAGAAACCAAGATGGCTGCAGGAAAAAGAGCACATGTGGCCGAGGTAACAGAACTACCACACTCAGAAAAGTGGAAAACAGAAAAGACACTGGGAGGAACAGACCAACGGCCCAAGAACCAAAACGGCGCAAAGACTCTTACACCAAAGACATACAAAGAATTATAAATGAATATAAGTATAACAATAAAATAACTATAAATAAAATAGAAAGAAAATAAGCACCAACATATGCATAACAAGCAAAACTATATAAATGTGTGTACACATATATCTTTCTCAAATCTCAGTTTATTAAACCATAAAGAGATGCATATTGGATAGCATGGAAGGAGACACGACATGATGGAAAAGACACAAAATGCTGAATGAATACAAATTATACATCAGATCATATCCAAGAGGCGAGATACAGACCAGCAAAGTATGTAATACACATGACATAAAAGTGTTACAGGCGTATGTCCGACATCATACATCACAGTTTCGACATCGGGGTAGCCTCATGAATAAGGCTCACAGTAGGTCAAATAAGAGAGCTAATACCATCGCCAAGTTACAAACCGAGAAGTATGACAATTCCAGAAAACCCATACAACAAAAAGGAACAGAACCAAAAATATAAAAACAAACCAAAGGCGAGGAGGACATAATCAGTCCGGTGGAGTAATAGCTGAATTCGGTGTGGAACGACGCAGAGTTGAGAGGGATCGTAAAAGTGGCAATACACCGCCCAAAGCAGCTACACGCAGGCTAAGCCGTCCCGTAGGCGCCAGACAAAAGGGCGGGGAAATCAGGGGAAGTGAGGAAGGACTGCCATGGGAACCACTTCAGCTCATGTTTATAAGATAAACCCTTGGAGGACATAACCAAATCCTCCATCTGGTGAATAAAATTAACTCGAGCCAGCCAGGCAGAGACGGGTGGGGTTTCGGCCCTCCTCCAAAACCGTGGTATTACCACCTTGGCAGCGTTAATCAGTTGCAAAGTTAGAGAGCGTTTATAAGAGCCAACAGGGGCAGCATGGATATGGAGCAGGACACCTGCCGGATCGGAAGGAATGTCGGGACCACCCACATGGCGTATTATACGAAGGACAACTGACCAGTATGGCTTAATCAACGAACAATCCCACCAAATATGCCGAAAAGTACCCGCTGCCATCCCACACCTCCAGCACAGGGGAGACACGTGAGCAGCAAAATGATGTATCGCGACAGGAACTCTATACCAGCGTACAAGAAGCTTGTAGGCAGACTCCTGGAGCCTGCTGGAGATGGAGCAACTATGTGTGAGGGCAATGGCACAATCCCAGTCCTCAGAAGCCATAGTAATGCCTAATTCCCCCTCCCACATAGCCAAAAAGTAGGGCTTCGCAGATCCACGGCTGTCCATATATAATATATAGATGGCGGGGAGCAAATGAGAAGGTAAGGTGGGGGCGGAGCAAAGTGATTCAAAAGGAGTAAGGGACCTATCCAACAAGGGAAGTGAGGAGAGGGACAAAATAAAATGCCGGATCTGATGGTATAGGAAGCGGTGGCCAAAGGTGAGAGCAGTGCCCGGCATCACACGGGTTATAGGTAGTATCGAACCGCCCCTCAGGAATTTGGAAACTCTGAGAACAGCTTCCCCCTGCGATAAGAAGGGCCGAAGTAACACCTCCCCTGCAGGTAGGGGAAACTCAGGGTTATGGGAAATCGGGGTCATAGGGCCGGGAATGACCACCAAGCGGGAATTGGTCTGCAGTCGCTTAAGAATTCGGAGCGTCGGGGCAACCGTGGGGTGCGCTCGAAGTAGCGGTACTGCGAATTTAGGAGGCAACCAAGGGATGACCGAAATATGGTGTGAAAATAAAGTAGCCTCCATCGAAAGCCACGAAACATCCCTACCATGCGTCCACTCTACCACCCGCCTTAAGTGTGAAGCCACCCAGTAACCTTCTACATCAGGTAAACCCATTCCCCCAGCCAACTTGGGTCTAGTCAGCTGATGAAAGGCCAGTCGAGGAGCCCCCGTAGACCAAATATATCTGGCGAAGATCCTGCGGCAACTCCTAAAGAAACTACGAGGAACAAAAATAGGGAGGGCTTGAATAAGATATAGGAGTCTCGGCAGCACGTTAATTTTTATAACACCCATCCTCCCAAACCATGATACGTGAGTATACGACCACTTACGGAGATCGGCAGAAATATTAGAAAGCAGAGGGAGGTAATTCCTCGAAAAGAAGTCGGAAGGGTCAACCGTGATGCGAATACCCAAATAAGTAAGAGATCCGTCAACCCATCGAAAAGGATGGTCACGTATGAGCTGAGCTCGATGGGAAGGATCAACATTAATACCCATAACCTCAGATTTTTGTATATTTATTTTGTAATTTGCGAGGGAACGAAAGGTATCTAATTCCGAGACAATGTGTGGGATAGAAACCAATGGATCAGTAACCGTACACATCATGTCGTCGGCGTATATGGCCAATTTATGATCAACATCCCCCACCCGGATTCCCCTGACCAGCGGATTAGCCCGAAGCGCATTAGCCAGGGGTTCCAGCATCAGGACGAACAAAAGCGGGGATAAGGGGCAGCCCTGCCGAGTGCCGTTAGAAAGGGGTATTTTCTCCGACAAGGTCCCATTAACTCATATATAAGCTGAAGAGCCAGCATACATGGCCCTCACCAATTGCACAAACCTCGAGCCCAGCCCTACAGTGGATAGAAGGCGAAAAAGAAAGGGCCAGGAGACCCTATCAAACGCCTTCTCTGCGTCCATGGACACCAACAACAATGGGAGCCGGCGATGATGGGCCAAAGCAAGGATGTTGATAATTTTAATCACGTTGTCCCTGACCTCCCTCCCAGGAACGAAACCGACCTGATCTCCATGTATAAGGGATGTGACAAAGGGTCACATCATGATCTCCATGTATAAGGGATGTGACAAAGATCCTGGCAACTAGATTTAGTTGCCAGGATCTTCGCCAGAATCTTCAAGTCAGTGTTAATGAGGGAGATGGGTCTATAACTGCCACATAGTTCGGCGTCCTTACCTGGTTTAGGAAGGACCGTCACATGTGCTGCATTAGTGTGAGGGTCCAAAGGACTGCCACTCGCCAGCGCGGTGAAGAGAGAGATCATATGGGGGCCCAGGACCGGTAGAAATGTCCGGTAATATAAAGGCGTAAAGCCATCCGGACCAGGGCACTTTCCCCGAGGGAGCGACTTAAGCGCCGCCGAAATCTCAGCAAGGGTGATAGGGGCGTCTAATGCAAGCCTATCCGCCTGAGAGAGCCGCCTGCGAAGATGTTTAGACAGGTAAGAATCAATGAGCGCCTCTTGAGAGTCCCCTGGCCCAGATTGCGAGGTGAGATTGTAGAGTGCGCTATAAAAGTCACGAAAGCAGTTAGCAATTTTCGTAGACTCATAGTGGAGAGCTCCAGTAGAGTCTCGTACTTTATGTATGTGAGAGGTCGAGCGCCTGGCCCGTAAAGCACGAGCCAGAAGCTTACCTGGCTTATCTCCCAACTCAAAAAATTCCTTCGCACCCGGGAATCAAGCAAGTCAGACAGTCGAGAACGCAAAACCGTAAGCTGTTCCAGCAGTTCGGGAGACAAAGTAGCTTTGTGGCGCAGTTCGAGTTCAGCAATCTGGCGGGACAAAGCAACCATTGAGGCCTGGCTAGCACGCTTCAACCTGGCACCCATTTGGATGAAACAACCCCGTATAACGGCCTTATGGGCCTCCCAAAGAGTGGGGACTGGAGTATCCTCCGCAGTGTTTTCCCGGAAAAAATGAGTCAAATGAGCAGAGAAATCCGTAACATATTGCGGGTTACTAAGGAGGTTTTCGTTAAGCCTCCAAGCGAAATGCTTGGGAGGGGAGGGCGGTAGGCGCAGCACCATGTGTACAGGAGAATGGTCCCCCATAGTACATGTACCAATAGAGGAGGAGTGTAAATATGACAGGTGGTGATGTGATAGATAAAGACCATCTATCCGCGTATACCTTTTATGAGGCGGGGAATAAAACGTATAATCCCGTGTAGTAGGGTGTTGAGATCTCCAGGAGTCTGCCAGCTGGTTAAAAAGTAACATGCGCTTTACTCGTTTAATTTTAGAATAAGGGATATGCGACGTCCCGACAGAGCAATCTATTTTTGGATCCATAACCATATTCAAGTCCCCACCGAAAACAGTGATACCCTCCTGATAGGGAGCCAATTGGGAGAGAACCCTCACCAAAAAAGGGACCTGATCCCTGTTAGGAGCATACACAGTGGCAAAGGTAATTTTGTGCGCACCCATGAATCCCTTCACAAACAAATATCTGCCCTCCGGGTCCCTACAAACGTCAATACACTGGAAAGGGATCGTTCTATGAATCAAAATCGCCACACCCTTAGTCTTAGAGGATGGAGAGCTTGCAAAGTAGGCAGTGTCGTATAGGTGATTAGACAATTTAGGGTGCTTGGAGCTCAAAAAATGGGTCTCTTGAATGAAGGCAACATGAGTTTTCATGGACCGCAGCATATATAACAATTTGGAACGTTGCTGTGGTTTATTAAGACCCCGAACATTCAGGGAAGTGATACACAGGGAATCAATGGAAATGGGCGCCATAGTACAATATGTGATAGATATCGCAGCAATAAGTAATACAATCTCCACCAGACGGCAACCACGCCAAAAAAGAGAACAAGAAAAGAAAATACAAAAATAAAGAAGAGAACAAAACAGGGCAAAACAGCAGCCCGATGCCGAAGCATCCGATATTGAGCCAATGGACCAGCCAAGCGGTCAGGGAACCACAGCCCATCCTAAAAGGACAGGTGGGTAGGCTCTGGTGGGGGTGAACAGGGATGATTACATAAATCATATCTGGCATATAAAAGTGAGCAAGGTCAAAGAGGCCCAGGCACAAGCCCGCTGCCCCTCCGCCACATAATACCGTAAATAGGAGCGTTAAAGTGATGTTCATTGCATAGGGAAGCACAAAAAGTGAAGCCCTGTGACTATAGTGTGTAACCTCACCGTATGAGACAGTATACATGTGTGTGTGTAAGGAAGGAAATCCCCGTACAGGGATAGGAAACCATAGTATCAGGGGATGGAGGTAGAAGGAAAGGCCTTCATAGAGGACCGGTACGTGACGAGATCCCGGAGGACCGGGAGCCCAAACAGTGTAGGAAGGCCACACAGGTGGGAAGGGAACTCGGGCACCCACAAATAAACAATTAAATAATTAAACATTGCATAAAAACAATCACGAACGGATCGTTAGGAAACGCGGTGACGGTCGTAGAGACCGAAGACTACTGTCCGAAAAAAGGATACGAGGAGCGCACTAAACTGTCCAATGGGGCAAGTCCCAGCACGAATGGTCCTCTGCGTAGTGGAGAGATGAGAAAGCCCCCCGAGCAAGACGATGGCAGACGGGTCGACACCGATGAGTGCAGGCATACCACACCGAAAAACAAGGATCCAGTGCAGCTAGAACCCAGGACAAAGACTGCAGAAAAGGTTTGTCTGAAGCCTCAGTCAGGCATGCGGAGCTGGCAAGCATAGCAGGGCAGTACGACGTGTGCTG
This sequence comes from Spea multiplicata, assembly GCA_009364415.1. Lineage (NCBI taxonomy): Eukaryota > Metazoa > Chordata > Amphibia > Anura > Pelobatidae > Spea > Spea multiplicata. The sequence continues at coordinate 27,633,197 of VKOC01000001.1, forward strand.
ATGCGCAGATCCTCAGACGGGCGAAGATTAGTCCGGACGGTCGCAGCGGTAAATCATAACAGAATCGGCGTCGCAGAGTCTGCCGGAAAAACAAAAATCCACAAAACGACGAAAGCGAAAAGCAGAAACCGACGAAGAAAAAGGAGGTAAGTAGAAAATACAGTTACTGTGGAGGTGTCTTCTGGCGTTTATGACGCCGGGGCCGTGGGGACCAGGCAGCAGATGGGTCCCGGAGAGGCAACGGAGGTTCGAAGGAGTCTTCACAGTCGGGAACGGAAATCTTAGGTAACCCCAAGGACTCCAGAAAAGGGGGAACATCAGCAGTCCCTCCGTACTATTAACGCAAAGGGGAAACCCCATTGATAAGGAATAGAGGCTTCACGGAGGGCAGTAGTTACCGGTTTCAGGGTGCGTCGAGTGTTCAGCGTGATCGGAGAGAGGTCCGGAAATATGGACACAGGCGAGTCCTCCACTTGATGGAAGAGGTAAATCGGCACTTGCGGATAATCTGTTCCTTGAGCGGATAATCATGCAGCCGGCAGATTACGTCGCGCGGAGGACCTCCCGGGTCTCCCCGGGGTCGAATGGCACGGTGGGCCCTGTCCAGCTTAACCACAGTGTCGGAGGGCCTCTGCAGAATCTCGTTAAACAATAATTGGAGAGTAGAAGCAATGTCCTCCGGCAGGACTGACTCCTGTATCCCCCGGATCCGCAGGTTGTTCCTGCGGCCTCTATTATCCAGGTCCTCCAAACGTCGGGAGAGCATCCTCAAGAGGCTAGCATGAGATGATGTCTGCCGTGAGAGTCAATCAACTGCACCCATGATGCGAGTAGTGTCTTCCTCCGTGGCAGCCACGCGGTCCCCTAGTTGACGAACATCAGAACGGATTTCAGATAACGTGTCTCGTATACCCTGAGTAGCCCGTTCAATGATCGGTATCATCTCATCCCTTGTAGGCAAAAGTTTCAGGACTTGCCGCAGCGCCGGGTCGTCCGGAAGAGAGGCCTCCGAAGCATTATCGTCCACACAATCCTCGTGGGAACTGGCGGGAGAAGGCGCCATCTTGGCATGAGAGTCCCCAGAGTCGGGATCGGCGGATCCTTGAAAAAACTTCCTAACCGAGGTAAGTGTCGCCTTGTCCCTCGGAGGCTGAGACCTGGGGGTCCCAGGTAGTCGGTTGTGCTTCCCCATGGTAGCAGAAATCGCAAAAAGAGCACTAAAAGCGTATTTAGGCGGAGAAGGGCAGCGGAGCTCAGAGCCTAAGCAGCCATCTTGTTCAGAGGTTAAACCACGCCCCCTCACATATATCTATCTATATACATATATATACCATGTATAATTAGACAATAAATACCAAGCAGAAAGAATTATAAACAAATGATCTGACCTGTAGCTACGGTGAGCAGCAAAGAAATAGGAAGATTAGGGGTGTCTTAGGGTTTATATGCTGCTATACCTTGTTTTTATTGGTTGTTACCAGTGTTATGTGAACTCTTTCTTTGCTGCTGTCGGTGAGAGTAAAGGAAGATATGCAAAATAGGAAGCCTACTGTCTTGCCTTAAAATTAGAAGTCTTGAGAGCTATGCAATGAATTAGTGACTAAATAACCACTGACTGTTGAAAACAACAGTTTTGTCTATCCCTTTACGACCAGTGTACTCATCTTCTGATGGCTACTTCCAGCAAGATAATGTACCATGTCACAAAGCTCATATCATCTCAAACATGATAATGAGTTTGCTGTACTCCAATGACCTCCACAGTCAGGTGGAACGGGAGATTTGCATCATGGATGTGCAGTCGACAAATCTGCAGCAACTGCGTGATGCCACTGTGTCCACATGGACCAAAATCTCTGGAAAAAAAAATCTTGCAGAAAGTGTACTACGAAGAATGAAGACAGTTCTTAAGGCAAATGGGGGGGTCCAACCCGGTGGTAGCAAGGTGTTCCTAATAAAGTGGCCAGTGAGTGTGTAACGGATTGTCCAGTGCCCCAGACTAGACACATCCGCCCGTCAGCTCCTTCCCTCTCCCATAAGCAACACGCTGTGGCTGTCCGAAGAAAGCAGTCACAGACCAGCACTTCCTCAATCATGAGACAGGACTTCATGCTTTGAGGTTAAAACAGAAACTCTCTTATTACAAAACACACAGAAGCAATATTAATTATATAACAATCTCCATTCAATGTTGCACCGAACCCCACACCCCCAATCCCATCAGCCACATCGAATCACAAATCACATCCGTATACAGGGGATGTATCAGGTGAGGGATTACAGAATACAATGGGTTTCCCCCACCTGTGTTATCCCCCCCCTGTAGTGCGGGGGCCGTCTGGGCAGACAGGGCTGTGCTGGCTGATTAAGAGCCCCAGCCAGATTATAGGATTGTCTCTTTGAAGGCTGGAGCTGCAGCCACATTCAAACTACGACCAAAGAAAAAGCCCCTGGCAGCAGCACCCCAGGATTTAGAGGATCCCAACAGCAAGGAGCCCAGATAAGGTAGGTATAGGTTATACGAACGGAGTTGGATGAACAAGGTGCAGGACAATGCAAAGTCACGATAGCCGAGTCGGTACACAAACACGGGTAGTCATACAAGCCGGAGTCCAGGTCCAGGGAGGGTAGTCAGACAAGCAAAATTCGGCAACAGGATCAGAAAAGCAACAGCACAAAACCTGCAGGCAAAGAGAAGTCAGGCAAGCAAAGGGTCAAAATTACAGGAAACAACTTGGAACACTACTGAACACATAGACCACAACAGGGTAACTGGCTAGATAATTTCCAAATTTTTAAATCCGGCACCAGACCCAAACCCCGCCCCTAGATTACGTGAGATTATAGTGTTAGGGGCCTCTTTAGGGCATTACATAGCCATACATAATTGGTAATTAAGTAATCCACAATATGTCATGATACTATTCACATTTTTCCCTCCTCTTTGCTATGTAGCACGGTTTTGCTAAAGTTCTACTCTCAGAAGGCTGGCATGTTGTCTGGCCGACCTGTACATTGTTTTGCCTGCCTTCCCACTTGGTGACTTGAATACAAGCCACATGACCCTCTCCAATGATATATTGGGGTATAGCGTAATTCTTTAAAGGGTTCTCAAAGATTATTCCATAATTCTTGGGGTAACAGGGATCTTATTTATATGATCTGGAAACTCATCGGCGCTAAAATAATCTTACATGGGGAGGGAATTGAAAAGGTGCAGGCTAAGATTCGCTACAAATGTCCATTGTAGTTATGGGTTGAAGTCAAATGCAGGTCAGGGCAGTTTTTGAGTTGTCAGGCAGGTAGGACAGGTAGCACAGCTGTTGGTGCTGCAGCATGAGCATTTGCAGCGGGAAAATGTGTTACCTCAGCTGAAATCGCGAAGAGCTGTTCCTGTATGAACGTCCCATCCTCCCCTCCTTAAAATTTATGTATAGTGTGACGGGAACGACCTGCACCCGGACAGGGTACACCCGCCAGCCGACCCTTCCTTCTTCCCATGGCCACCAGGAACACGAAACTTCAACAGTCAGGCAGGACTAGCGTCGAAGACAGCAAGAAACATAGCTCTTTGAGAACCTCAGCGGCACTGTAGTATACAGAAGCATAGCAATACAGTGCTTTATCGCCCTGACAAGGGCAGCACCGAGGCTTACCCCAAGAACAAGACGGGACTCGTATTGAGGTAAAAACTGGTACTAACATTATTGAAGAAACAATCACCACCAGTCTCCAAGAGCCTTTCAATAGCGTGGCAGTGAGTTATGACCAGCATGCATCACACCATATGTAAAACATATTATGCAGAGCATATGCAAATTACACAACCAACACCAATTTACACAATCTTGCCATTAGAACCAATAATATTGGTCAGACATCCAGGAGGAAGGGGGAAACTGGGAAATAGAGAACTCTGGCTCTCTCACCCCCTATAAATTGCAGGAGTGTCTGTGTTTAGGAAGGCCTTTTGGCTCCTGGTAATTAATGTACTTGCGAAGATTTAGCTCCATATTAGCAACAGTGTTTAGTGTTAGGACCCACCTACATTGGAGTACCGTATTTGCTTGATTATAAGACGACCCAGATAATAAGACGATGCGGGGGAAGGTCTGCGCGACGGACGCAGACAAACCTCCGCTGCTAGGAACACCAGGCAAACATCAGTAGGTTTGTGCAATCTGACACAGGGTTAGGTTTATTAGAAAGGTTGCAAAGACAAAAGAAATATAACACAGTAACAAAAGAAATACCTTGCCTGTCCGGCACTTACTATACAAAGGCTGTCCCTCACTACCAGCTGGAGAGCTTCTCTCTGCCAACAATATGTCCAGCAACCTTTACTCGCACGTCTCTCCCACAGACAGGCTTTCTGTGTCCTCAGCCACAGAGCTACCTGCCCTCCTGGCTTCCCTTTTATATCCACCCTCTCATTCCCTTAATTAATCACCTAGCAGGTGGAAGACTCAGGTGTTACTTCACATAGGAAAGGAATCTA
>VKOC01000001.1:27650683-27681605 GCA_009364415.1 Spea multiplicata
TATATGTGTGTATATATATATATGTATGTATATGTGTGTAAATATATGTATGTATGTATATGTGTGTATATATATATATGTATGTAGATGTGTATATATATGTATATGTGTGTATATATATGTATATGTGTGTGTATATATATATGTGTGTGTATATGTATGTGTGTGTGTGTATATATATATATATATAATGTGTGTGTATATTTATATATGTGTGTGTTTGTATATATATATCTGTATATGTATATGTGTAGTGTATGTATATAATAATATAATATATGTGTGTATATTATATGTGTGTGATGTGTTATATGTGTGTGTATGTATATATATATGTGTGTGTGTGTATATATATATAATATTGTTGTTGGGTTTTTTTCCAATTTTGGTGTGTTATTTTTAATAAAGTGGGGTTTTTTTTAAAGGGGGGGTCATTTTCAGTTTCGGTCAAGTGATAGCTGAATTTCCCGTCCAGAATTTTCATTTCGGTGCATCCCTATATATTAAGCCAGACACTGAAGCAGTAGGCCTACACCACATCAATGTTTGGCTTAGTATATAGTGATAGGGGTTATGCTACATTTTTGGCAATGTCTGGGTCAATGTATAGTGATAGGTGTTGTGCTGTGCCTCAGTATATAGTGATAGGTGTTATGCTGTACCCCTGTCAATGGTATGCAGTTTTTCCCAATAAAAAAAAATAGTTTATATGGACTGTAGAAGCATATTGTGCGCACAAAATTTTGGCTCCGGGAAAAATTTTGCACAACAGAAATTTTCTGCGCACATCACCCAAGAAAAATTAGAGGGAACATTGTTCCTAAGACCAGGCCACCTTCTTCCATTGCTCCGTAATCCAATTCTTATGCGCACATGCCCATTGTAGGTGCATTTGGCAGTGAACAAGGGTCAGGGGTCAGAACTGCAATGCACTGTGTGTTCTGACACCTTTCTATCAGAACCAGCATTAACTTTTTTCAGCAATTTGAGCTACAGTAGCTTGTCTGTTGGATTTGACCAGCCTTCGGCCTCCGTCCATGACCCTGTTGCTGGTTCCCTTGTTTTCCCCACAAAAGCTGCAGTTTTGGAGATGCTGTGACCCAGTCATCTAACCATCACAATTTGGCCTTTGTGAAAGTTGCTCATAAACTTATGCTTGCCCATTTTTTCCTGCTCCTAACACATACCTTAAGAACGAATGTTCACTTGCTGCCTAATATATCCCACCCACTGACACTGATCATTAGTGTTATTTACTGAACCAAATGTTATGGCTAATGGTGTATGGATAGCATTTGTAAAACTAGAACAGATTGCAAACCATGATCCCTACATTTAGTGTTTTATTGCTGAGCAGAACATAGCCAGGGTAAAAAAGGTCTGGGCCAGAAACTGTACTGCCACTTTTGCCAAAACCTTAGCAGCTTTTCCCAGCAGCGCATATAACGACATTCAATGAGTCATATTCCAGTCCATTATTTCGGAAGAGCTGCTGGTAGTCACATAATCAGGTCTGGCCTTTGGGGTGTGCAAGCCAGGAGGCCGTCCCATCACCAAGGCTAGGACCGCTGCCCTAACTGCAATGGTAAGAGCGAGAGGCCTCGCTTGTGGTGCCAGCGCTTCATGCTGAGGGCCGGAATATGACGACAGAACAGCGAGATAATATGCCGCTGCAGCAGAGCAGCAAGATAGAGGCCTCACACCACAGGACCTCAGCCAGGTATGTGAACTACAAAGGGTGAGGGGGGATATAGTGAGAAGGGGGGAGAGAGGGGGTAGATAGTGAGAAAGGAAGGGATATATAGTGAGAAAGTGGGATAGTAAGAATATGGAAATAGAGAGAAAAGGTGAATGAATGAATGGTGTTTTAATGAATTAGTGAATGAATGAAATCATGCATGGATAAATGTGAATGAATGAGCGTAAATTAAATAATGGGTGAATTACATGTTTGAATGTGTGAGAGAATGCATTAGTGTGGATGAATTGTGTGAATGATTTGCGAGAATGCATTAATGAATGTGTAAATGATTTGTGTGAATGAAGGAATAAATGAGTGACTATAAGTGTTTGTGTATATCCTAGATGTATAAGTGATTTGAGGGAAGGCTAATACAGCACAAGCATGGTGTCTGAGCCTTGGGGACCAAGATGGCACAGGCAGGGTGTTTATGTCACAAAGATGTCTTATGCTGGGCTGTTTGTGGACAATGATCGCTCTCTCTGGGTTGTTTAGGGAACCAAGTTGGCTCAGGCTGGGCTGTTTGGGGAAAAAGATGGCAAGTCCTATGTGTGTCATTTGGATGCTGGTCAGGTTCTACGTGGGCAATGTGGACACCAGGGCTGGCCTCGGGGTGTGCAACCTGTGATATATGCCTGTAACGTAGGGTTTTTTTTTTTTAATCTATACCGTTAATGCAGAGTTTGTGTGAGATTTTCAGTTGATCTATACCTGCAAAGCTGAGTTTGTGTGTTATTCTGTTGATCTGCTATACTATGTTTCCATGCATTATTTAGGTATATGGGGATGTTTACGAAGGAGGGACCTTTCTAAATCAGTGTGGCAAATATTTTTTTTTGGTGGGAGCAAAGGGAGTGATTGCACGCTAGGGAGTGTGGAGGTGGGCCCAGGGAAATGCATTTTCAATATTTAATATGACTCCATAAGTAGAGGTAAAGTTTCCATAGTAGACTCACAACATGAAGATATTCTGTGTGTCGACAGTGTGACCTCCAGAATGACATGAAACATGGCAACAGGGGGGTTAAGCAGGGCCTGAGAAATAACAGTGCGTTATCTAAGTATCAGATACATAGGTGGTGTTTGATACCTATACCTTTGTAATAACATGGCGGGCCATGATCACGTTATTAATGTACAAGGTACAACAACAAAACAGGACATTTCTAAAAATCAGGCAGGAGTTTAATGTCAGACTTTATGACTCTCCTAGTGACAAAACAATCTCATAAGAATGGGGACCTGAGAGATCATTTGATTTTCCTCATAACTCTGGCCAACCTCAAAAGCTATTAAGTTGTGTTTTTTTTTCTTATTTAAAAGTACTACCATATTTTTGACTTAAAACTTATTCAAAAGCCACCAAATTAGACAGAATAGCTGAAGCATCAACTGAGGAATGCACCAGTCTTGAGCATCAGTGGTTAGGAAAACACAATATAAAGGTAATTGAATAGTACCTGAGCATGCATTGAGGTTAAAAATAAAACCAAACAATATGAAGGCTAAAGAAATATTTAATTTCAAATACAATTTCAACCTGCTTTCTATTAATTTGCAATCCTCGTACCAACATATCCTACAAGTTTAAATATGGCAAGGAGATGCACATGTTTTTTGCAACCTGAAAGCATACATAAAACATTTATGTTGATTAAGTAGGTTTATAAATACAGTAGCTAAATTATGTTGCCACTGTCCTGTAGTCGTACCAAAAAAAAAAAAGAGGAAAGAAACAAAAACATAACACTGTCTTAAAGTACACATAATTACATACATTGGAAAAAATACAGTATTGATAAAAACATAACTTAAGAATGATGTACTGAAGAACAGAAAAAAGGGTAAAGGATTCACTCCTGTCCCACAAGAGAGGAAAATATAGGCCCCTGAGAATATAAATGCAGGCATTTTTTTTTTAATTTGGATAATTTATGTAGTTTGTGCTACACATACATTAAAAAAGGCACATTAATGCAGGCAGTGTTTTAAATGCAAAACTCAGCACTAATTATATATATTATTTAAGTATTTATGTATATATATTATGTCTGGTAAAAGCAGAAAAAGACAAACAAAAACCCAGACTACAGATAACTGCAGTCTTATGATCAAGATCATTAACAAAAATAAAAAGAAACATACAAATATAGCTTAAGGCCGTTGTTTTCCTAAACCTTTCAGCGTAGAAAGGGTTAAGGTAAACTACTTAGAGTTTGCATAACACTTTAAACCAGTAATCCATGTCTAACATAGTCATGAAAGCCGCGTAACCTTTAATACATGTCCTTGCGACCTTGAAACTTGTATTTTGTTGGTTAGCTATACAGAAATATACAATAGTGCCCAAGTAGCCTGGTACATGGACTTTTACTAGGTAACATTGGCTGAATGTTAGACTTTTTGAAGCTATCTTTAGAGAACACATTACAATTTACATAAAATTCATAAAAAAAGGACTAGCCACATCTACTCGATAACTACACAGTTTACAAAGGGATCTGTGACACTTTTCACACTTAATTCTTTTTTTGCGGACAACAGCAAAGGAAAAAAAAAATACGGTTAACTTCAAGTCTAGAAAACTGTGTGCAAGTTACTCCATCGCAATCATGCTACAATAAATTAGGACACCTTCCAGTGCTTTATTAGCTAAAGCCCCCTGCATTAAGAGGGCTCTCAATCCACTGCAAGGCAATGGGTGCCAGGTGTGTCCAGAACCATTGGGGTTATGCCTCATTGTCATGGATAACCAGCATACATTTAGTACCATGGAGAGGTGATCATCACTCGCTATCCGTCTCAAACTCAGTGTCTGACCATTCCACAGGGGCAAGAAGACCTTTTCTTTGAGCATATTCAATAACTGCCATGTAACAAAAGTAGTACTGATCCCATGTTTGAATACTAAAAGCACGCTGAGTTCTCATCCTCTTCACCGTCTGCTGTATGTCCACTGTTCCAATGTTTTCCAGTCTGGACAGGCAGATGTCTAAAGTACAAAATGTACCTGAACAGAAATGGGGATGAAAATAAGGTTACCACCACTTATTAACCATACAAAACATGAAAACATTTCACACACAGAAGGTTAAAAAGCAGCTTATTGCTCCAGGAAATCCAAATGTACAGGAGACCTAGATACCTTCGCATCAACAGATTACATGCTCATCAGATTACAGAATATAGCGCTACTCAAGTTGGTGGTCCGTATGAGTTGGTTGCTTCAAGTTAAAATGAGATAACGTGTTCTATCCTTGTATATGACATGCATTTACCTGTCCTCCCAATTCCGGCACTACAATGGATTACAATCGGGGGCCCCGCAGGATGTCCTGTCCACTCAGAGCCTAAGGACTGCACGGCCACTGCCTGATGTTGCTTCACTTGGGATCGGAAATCCAGCATGGCAGAGGCAGATTTGGGCACTCCAAAGTCAGGCCAGCTCATGTACTGATAATGAGCAACACTTCTACTTTCATCCGTCTAAAGAAGTAAAACGGAATTGAAATGTCAACACTATGCATTACATTGCGGTTTATGAAGAATTAATACACAAGGGCTTCGTAAGAGGATGCCAGCTGACCCAAGAGCAGTGACACACACTGGTTAAGCTGCAGGGTGGGTGCTGGCCCCTGCAAGTACCACTCTAGAGAAGAATAAACCACTGCCAAAGACATACGTGTAGATAACCATCAGATGTATATGCCACACATGGAAATGGCAAGCGCGTCAAGGAATTAGAATTGCAACAAAGTAATGAGTCCAGGCATGCCCCTGGCAAATGGTCTACTGGAGAAGATAGGGGCCTGCAACTCTTACCACTACTTCCCATTGCCTGTCTCTGTGCTACAATGTGACAAGAGAACCTTAGATCCTTAAGAGTTACATGGAGGCTACAGGGATGAAGAAAGACATAACCCCCCCCCACACACACACTGTACTACCAGGGACATCGGTCCACTCTAATCACATAAAGGCAAATGGGAAAATGATTTAAGCCAACAGGGTCAACTGCCACCTTTTTATGAAGCAGGCAACAGTCATGTGTTGCATGGCCCAAAGTCACATTTACTATAATGGCAGGAAAAAACCCTAAGCTGTAATATGTTAATAATTATTTCTCCCTTAACCCATCACGTCTAAAGAGACACTAGCTGTCACAATGTGAAGAACACGGTCCTGCCGATTTTAATGGGATGCCTTTACCGACACTGATCGACTATTTCAAGAGGTATGGAGAAAGCATCCTGCTGTAGCTGCTCCTGAAAGCAGGGGCCATTTCCCTCGGTTTGATGAATGCATATTAAAAGTACACGGGTTTAGGAGGCTGCCTGGGACACTGAAGAGTCCCTAGAGAGAAAATATTCTGTGGCCCCTTAACTAGACCAGAGAACGAATAAATTACCTGTTTATTGTACAATTCCAAGTGTGTCAGCTTGAAGTCTTGGAAGAGATCTATATGGATGTTTCTGATGATGAAGTGTCCAGAATCTTCACCCCTCCCAACTTCGAGGGGCCAGTATTGTCCACATTTTATTCGTCCTCTTTCTATAACCCTTTGCAAACAAAGTACAATGGTTATATAAAGATTAAATACGGTCTACAGAGATATAATTTGCTGCATTACACAGGACCAGTTTAGCCATGCTTGCAGGAAAAGCTTACTGGGTTGGCTCTTCAAAATGCAGAGTGAAATTAGTGAATAAACCTGGATGCCGCTTATCATACACAAGCCCTGCACCAATAAATTGAAATATTTTATTCAGCATTTAATTAATAATAAAAAATATAGATACATGGGTCAGGACTTCTGCATGAGAAAGTAAGACTATTTACCTAGTTGTCATCACAATAATTAAGACTTTTTGCTCCCACACCATCCGCCAGAAATCGTCAAAGGTTTTTGGCAAGGGACCTAAAAAAATAAAATAAAAAAAGAGACAGATTGGCAATCTGGACTTTATTGTTAAAGTGTAATTGTATAGAAACCATAAAGTGTAATCATGTCAAGAAATCTCTATAATAGTACAATTATTGTCAATGCTCATGTTAAACACATAACCAAGAGTGACATCTAGTGCTCAGAAGACACTCTTACCTTGCGTTGCAATGTATGCATTTCTCCTTTTGTAGCCATCCATGAAACTGGCATTAATATAATCTGTTGTCTGCGAGAGTAAAATTCCAAGCTTAGTTAAAAACACACCAATAACGCGACAATTACCAATTAACTCAGGTCATCAAGATAAACTAAAAATAGCAAGGCTTTAAAGAAAAGAGAAAAAAAAAACAAAAAAAAAAAACACTTGGGCACACGTATAAAAAGGGATTTAAAAGTTAAGGGAATGCCTCTGCTGCCTCGACCAACTGTATGCTGTGTGGGACCAGGGACCTCCTTTCGCAATGCATTAATAACCTACTGCACATTGCTCATAGTGTCTGACTTCTGCACTTAGGTGACCATCCCCTTCGCTATACTGTTTTTTAAATCATCTTTTCTACTCATTTAATGTAACGTTTATTGAAATCCCATATAAAGAGCACACATCACCTTGCTGTAGTAGCACATTCACCAGATGCAGGGAAAAACTTGCTGACAAAATGTAAAACTATTCTAAACATACCTAGTGCCACCTGGTGGCTTGTTGGATCAACACAACTCTGATCTCTCATGGTGGCAAACCATGAATATTCACAGAGAGAAAACAATTATAAAAAGTAGTATTTTTAGTAAAAATCCTCACCTCGTCTGTGCCAATAACTCCCAGCTTGACTCTTGATTGATCCAAACAGAGAACATCACTGTATCTATTTTTTGTTTGATTGCACGGCTTCCTGTTGAAAAGACACAGCTCGTAAGCAGAAACACAGGTGCTTGCCTGTCTCTTATTGGCTGCATTAAGCCAATCCGTGGCAATCCGTGGCTCAACGAATGGACAACTGAAGGGGTATTGTGCTGCAGCTCTCTTTGGACCCCCCAATCGGGGTTAAAGAAGGAGTATAACCGACATACATATCTATAACTAGACAGTGAAAGTCAAGACAACTTAAAAGAAAGCTACGGTTCTGTAGTACAGTCCTTTATGGAGAAAAATAAAAAAGTTGAGCACTGGACTCCATTACTGCTAGGGTATGTGATGGCGTTTGAAACGAACAATGTCTCTTGCCCTTTACACATCTGACAAAAGTCCCTATAAGAGCTTAATTCAGTAAATACAAATCCAAACTACCGCACACAGTTGGTATCCGCCTGTTGTAAATCTTGTCCTTAAGGTAATGTTTAGTGAAACCAAGACATCACAATACAGAGGAAAAAAAAATGTACAAAACACCCAAAAGGCCCCTGCTTGTCTTCTAGAAGAGCACAATATTTTAAATTCATGGTTGTGCTGCAGCTAACAAAGCAGTCTTAACAATACAAGCCCATGTGCAAAAAAGGGGCAGGGGTAGTCCCAGATAGCCAAAATGTGAACGGGTGAAAGGGAATAGGGACAACGAACGGGCCTAAATAGCGCTCTGGCCATGAGGAGAAGCCAGAGACTGCCAGCCATGTGGATGCATGCTTCCTCTTCTGGCCGTATGGCTCTGTCAATGCTTTGAGAAACTTCAGGCTCTGGGTCTACCTGTCGGCAAGGCGCTGTTACTCAAACTCTTAAAAAAAAAAAAGTTTGCTGGCACTCTAAGGCAGGGCTCGACAAATCCCAGGCACCAGGTCTGAGAATTTTGTCCTGTGCCTAGGTAAGAGGTGTCCAACGTGCGGCCCGCCGGACTTCAATGTGCCCTGCTCACGGTGCAGCACGGAGCGTGCAAGCAGGCCGCCTAATAAAATTAAACCCGCGTTGACGTAGTGCGGCCGCGAGGTGGTAAGACCGCCATGTGTGCACGCCGGCTGCTTTCATTTTTTAGGCGGCCGGCTTGCACACACCGTGCTGCGAGTGCCTCAGTGAGGCTCTGCGTCCCGCCCCTTTGAAGACGGGACGCTCAAGTGGGTGGGGCTCACAGAAGAGTTCCTCGTGATGGGGAGTGGATCGTCACGTCGGAGGAGAGCGGGGAAAAGCGAAAATGTAAGTATTTAATAAAAAATAAAAATAGGGGTTCGCGGAAAGTGGACCTATATTTAAAGTGAGAGAGGGGGAATTTTCCTTGGGACGTCATTGTTACAATAAATTTTTTAGCTGCAGCTAAAATAAAATATATATATATATATATATATATATGTATTATATGCATGCATACGTACACATACACCTTTAGAAGACAGTTACAGACAATTAAAGGAGGATTGTAAGGTTAGACATGCATCTCCTACAATGAAAACACCTCGGCCAGAACAAAAAATGCATAGAAACGAAGGATTTTGCAGGAGGAACAAAGTACATTTAAAAGGCGACACTAAGCTATGCATTAATGTGCATATGGTCGCAGGAGCGTCCCTTTAAACACATATTGTCACATAACCTCATTAGAACTGTGGTTTCAAATATATCTACTTTTTATATATCACCCTGGATCACACAAATGAAGCAAGTCCTCACATTCCATATCAGTAAGTCAATTTAACGGCCTGTTCTACACGTGAGTAACAGATCTCACACTAGTAAAAGCACCACCATCATATAAGACATATCGTTAACACAGGTCAATAACCCACAGCATGCACGTGTAGGATTAGCCATAATGTAATTACACTTTTCAGCCCATTTAGCCGATATGAACTATCTGGCCAATCTAGTCTAGATTCCACCTTGCTAAAAAAAAATTCTGGTATGGCACACAATCTTATTATCTTGTCGTTAATGGCCACTTGAGTCCGTTACCAAGGCTGCTGGGAAAATATTCTTTGCGGTAATCGTCGGAAGTAGGCACAAAGAACCAGTCACCGCCAGATCACCCAAGGGACAGGCCTAAGTAATATGTATTCCCAGACGGAGATAAAGTGAGAGAAAGGTCGGAACAGAAGATCAAATCCCAAAATATTTTTAGAAAATGTGCATTAATTGCTCGCTCCCAGCTGACATTAGAAAACAATGGCTCTTACGCAAGCGATGAATAAGCATGTTCACGATGCAACTTCTCTGGGGCAGAATTAAGCTTTTTACATTCATCTGGCTGGGAATACATTGTATTTTAGACTCTAAACATCTAACGCTGATGTGACCGCATACAAAATTACAATTTTATCCTCATTTATAAACGGTTTTTGGCTTCTTGTTTTTCCCGCCAATCATTATCCTAACTAAACCAGCTTCATTCTCTACTAATGTCACAACCAAAGCCCATCCCAGAAGAACACATTTCAAAAACTTACTTTGATACATCAAAAGCGCCAACCGGTGGCTCTTTCCTAATTTCTTCATATTCTTGAAAAATCCCCCTCTTTTTCATGCGCTTGACGTGTTGGACCAAGCCAAGTACAGTCATCCCTCCTTCCTCTGGCATATGTATAGATGGCTCCATGCCGGCGGGCAGTGGTCGAGATTTCTGGGGTAAAGGTGGGATGGAGGGATTGTCAGCAGGTTGCTTATACAATGGAGTGTCCGGAGGGGTCTCTGACTGAGGCGGAGGCCTCCGGCAATTTGTATTTCCGCTAGAGCTTTTGTCACAGCAGTCGTGGTTGCCGCCGAGCGCAGAACCATTCCAGTGCACGCAGCCAGCTGCCCTGTGCGCCTCTGCGTAATTTTTAGTCCTGTTTTCGTGGTAATGATTATGTATAAGTCTAGTGTTATCAGTCACATTCTGCTGGGTGCAGTTAGAATTAAGTCTGTCACTCACAGGGTTCTGTTCTGCAGCATATATAAGGAACAGATGGTCCATGCAGTCGCCATTCTCTTGCCCTTGCCTGGAATTGACACATGCCTGGATCCATGCAACGTGGCTTATTTTTGATGTACCACCCAAATGTTCCGGTAAGGAGTCCTTCGGTATGTGGTTTACCAGTTCGTGAGCTTTTAATGTGCGTACCTATGTCGAAGAAAAAAAAAATACAAAAAAATTACAGAATATTTAATTTCAAAACTAAAAATAGTAAAAGGAAATGACCCATTAAAGATATAGAACTTGGTTTCCTATGTGACCAAAGTGCCAAGTCTGGAATCTCAGCTTATACGAGTTGAAACCGGTAATTTAGTGATTGCAGAATGGTAAACACGACACAAGACACATAGCAAAACTGGTTTTGTAGAGAACAGATGCCTAATTAACCGCCAAACATCCATAATCTACAAATATGCCAGCCACCAAAAAAAAAATGATGGTAAAAACAGATTGCTACATGAGAGATGGAGAAAAACCATGGAGAACTGTTCTATAAAAGAATATGATAACCAAACATGTTATGTTATACATAAGAAAATCACTTGAACTCGTATAAAAACTTGATATTTTTTAGATGACAAAATCCTTCCTGTCTGGCAAAACAGAATGGCAAATCTTTCATTTTAGTAAATCTATACATTACCCTTTCACGTAGTTTTTCTCTAACAAAGAGGCGCAAAACAGCAAACGGAGCTCTAAACCAAAGTGGAGAAGATACAATGAAGACACACTTCAGTCTTGCGGGAAAGGCACCCTACAGGATAAGAAACACAGATAATTAATGAAAAGGTACAGGTACAGAAGTTGAATGTCTATGTTATTTTGTCGTATCCGAAGGCATGTACACATGTACACACGTACACACACATTAGGAGAGTTAAAGGGCCATTGCTTTAGGGGGGGCCTGTACAACACATGGTTAGATCAATGTGATTTCTTAAAAGTAACCTGCTAAAGTATATATATATATATATATATATATATACACACACACACACACACACATACACAGTTATAGTCATTAGCCGTAGGCGAGCAGATATCAGCAGGTGAGGGAGATAATAAAGGCATTGCACCTCCTTTTACAGGAACCATTACGTGGGTCCGATTTCATTCACATTCTCAGAACTCGAGGAAGACAATAACAGTAAGGATTGTTTACTAATAAACTAATGGAGTTTCTCCCACCACCGATGATCAGAGCTCAAATTCCACCCGTGGCTATTGTTTCAGATCTGATTTAATAGCGCAGGGGCAGCACACTTTCATCCGTGCCGCAGATATTTAGTGGTCTACACGAACGTAACGGCAAATCAATAGATAACCAGTCTCAAATGCAAAGTGCTGTAGAAGACACAATATATATATATATATATATTTCCCCAGAATCCTACTAAACATTTTAAGTGAAGGTTGTTAAGACTCCATTGGAACAACGAGATATACCTTTAAAAGGTTCAGTATCTTTACACACAGCTCATAATCAAAATTCCCGTATGTGGAATTTATCATGTCATATATGAATATGAGTCCATTCCGCTGAGTCTCCACCCTGTAACGAAGAATGAATATCACAGAATATTTACTACTATAGGTCATCACGCATCAACGATTAATGCACATTTTAATATTACTGCAAAATGAAGTAGAAGAAAATACAATTAACTTGTTATACTTTTTGTCGTTAATAGCAATAAATCGTCTACACAGCAAGAAAACTTGCGTGGTGAACCCCTAAATGATAAATACAGTCTCCAGGATCTGAAAAAGGTTAAGAAGGTTAAGGTTTAGAGCTTCAATAGTGGCCTATGGAAACAAATACTTTTCTGAGAAAACCATGAAAGAGCATTTTTCATGTTTTCAATCAAATTTAGTACAACTAGAATTGAATAATGTGGGGCCTAAAGTGGTTAAGTAGAAAACAGTTAAATTAGGACATTGTGTATAGATTAGATTAAACTACGGGTAAATGTCAAAAGAAACACTGCAATACTGTTTGTTTTCTGTAAAAAGTATCACATCAAAAATACTTGGCAAAGACCACAGAAACTACTCAAGGACCGATTTGGTGCCTCCTTTTTCTCAGTGGACAAGAAAGCAACGAGCATTAATAGATTACCTCTCAATGGCTTTATCTAACTGGTAGATAATAGCCTGCAAAACGGCCTTATGAGTGGTAACATCCGGTCGATGTAGTCTAGCAGTGAATAAAGCCAGTGCCGCTCCACTCGCATCCCTTCCGGGCTGCAATTGAATCAAAAAATAAATTAAAGTTACAGAAACAATGCTAAATACTAACCATTAACCCTTGTGTGGTCACTGTTCCTGCTTATCATACATTTACACACTCTACTGTAACAGACACTAACGTCTTATGCTCACAAACGCTAACACCATACACACACACACGCTAACATTCTACAGTAATGCTCACAAATGCTAACACCATACACACACAGTCATACTTTATCATACGCGCTAGCACCACACTCACGCACAAGAAACCACTGGCTAACACTATACATATATACAACAATTACACACTAACACTATCAACGCATACACACTGACTCCGGCACTGCAATACAGTAGACATACTGACTCTGGCACTATACATATACACACACACACACACTGATACCACAGTATACACAAACAATCTAAGTATACATATACTACTCCCTCTCCCACCTTGTGCCATCATGAATCCATCACCCTATGCTTTCCGGCAGACTTGTGATGCGACTGCGGTGAGCCCACGACACCCACTTTTCCCGCAGGAAAGCATAGGGTGCTGGATTCATGATGGCGCCAGAAAGTGGCTGAGGTATGTCGAGCCCTGTCATGAGGATACCATAAAAGCATATGATATCCTAGTGGCTGACAATCTTCCATATTTTCATGAGATATTTGTTTCAATTAGATCAGTAACCGCATCACATGATTTTTTTTAAAAACACATTTTCTTTTACATCACTAACTTGTGACTTGCGGTTACACTTTTGTCAGACTCTTACCAAAACTGTAAATTTACCACTCAGCAGCTCGGACCGCAAAGGCTCTTCGTCAGGATTTATATTGTAGATCCCTTCCTTAAGTCTTGTGTTCTGATATAAGAGAGCACAAACATGCTATTGCTGTTACTATAATGGAGACATACCAACTTAATCACAACGTATTTAAGCTAGCGGACACCGTGTGCCTACAGAAGATGGAAATATAAAAAGCATCAAGCATGCATCTGACGAACATGGGAACCTAATAAAAAAAATATAAGAAAAAAAAAGGATCATGTGATCCAAATGTGCACAGCCAGATCTGGCTACTAGACAGAAAAAAAAGCAGATATCTGAACATATTAGCTCTGTGGACACAGCCTACAATCTTCAATTGCCCTCTTTCTTGTATAGTTCTCAAAAGGGTGTTGCAAAACACCTGAAGCTAATGTAGATAAGGCATCATAAACTACTTAACACAAAGAAAAATCATATGTCCCCAGGTATCTCAATAGACTTTTATCCTAACTGCAAAACACTCCAAAACAAACTGGATCCAGGTACCGATATAACACAATATACACTGAATGCACAATAAAGCCATCCTACTAACTATACATCCCCACACGCGCACACACTGTCACAACACGCTAAAAGTAAAAGCTCACAGGTGTCAATAGATCCTTATTGCTTAGCCATCAACGCATTCGACTGTGGTGCTGGTCTGGAGACTACTAAACATTTCCGTCAGGATTCTGCGATATTCCCGACCTGCTGGGTGTGTGTCGGGGTTATTAATAGCACACGTGATGAAATGCACCATACCACGAACACACGTGAAAGAAAGGTCAGCTGTTCAATCAGAAGCCACTGAAGCCAAACTGGTTAGACACCAATGACATGGTACAGGAGGAGAAAGGAGATTTGGTCTGGAAGTAAGGGATGACTACACAAAGCAGGTCTGCCGTTTGAAGTGGACGAGTCACCAACTTAGCATCTCACTGTGTAAGATGTGTGATCATTCCAACCCTTTGATAGTAACTATTCCGTAACGCTGATACAACGCGAATTAATAGGTGTGACCGGATAGAAAAGAGGTCACACATGTTTCAAGGTTCTGATAATGCAGCTTCACTGTTGCTCACCTAAAATTGCAAAATGCTCTTTGATGGTATGCCACAGACAGCACGGGCCTCAAGCCCACACACATCCCTTCCATCAAGGATTCCCATCGCAGTCCTCAAGGCACACTAACAGGGCAGCAATTGCCATACACCACGAAACCTGGACTGTTTGTATGCCTAGATGACTGGCCTGGGAACCACTGCCTTACACAGCTCCATCTGCCACAGTGGGAGAGGGCTGGAGTCATCCTCACACGGACATAAGGGTAGGTTACAGGAAAGTGTGTTACAAGATGATTGACAAAAGTTCAATGGTTTTTTTTTCCAGCATACCTAATGGAGAACCCTATGTCGACGGAACATAGATGACAATCCAATTGAAAAAAATGTAAAGTCTTTTTTAATGTGAAATAAAGGTTACATTTTAACGGACTCGTTTAAGTCGAGTGAAAGTAAAATAAGGGCTC
Source organism: Spea multiplicata (assembly GCA_009364415.1). Lineage (NCBI taxonomy): Eukaryota > Metazoa > Chordata > Amphibia > Anura > Pelobatidae > Spea > Spea multiplicata. The sequence goes on from VKOC01000001.1 coordinate 27,665,829, forward strand.
TCTGTACAATGTAGTAGCAATCGCTTGAGCAGCAGCGTCCAAAGGAAAGCAGTAGAGCAGAGACCTAATATAAAGGACCATAAGACAGTATGTAGTTATATGCCTGGCACATGACTGTACAATGCTCCAATAAACAAGCCGGATTGTTGGCGGATAATGCCTTCAATACCTTATCTTTGTGCTAGATCCTTAATACACGGTCATTTATTATTAAGATATGGTCTACGGAGTATGATCCGGGCAAAAGGAGCTCGGCTGTTCAGAAGTCGCAATGAATGGCTGTAGAACCAGATGAACTACTCAATCTACAATGCTGAGCAATCTTGTGCCACAATGACGCAAGTGAAATACCAACTACACAGCTAGAAGTAATAATTAAAGTTTGGAAATAAAAAGGGTTTTCAGGTATTCTCCAGACGCCATCTATTTTTTGTTTTTATTTGAAAGTCCTGTGACAGTACTGCAATGAAAATTTGGTATTTACCCAACATCGAAAAACATGTAATAAAATATTTCCAGGAAAATTATTTTTCCATTAGAATATAAATGTATAAAACAGGTAACAAATGATTTTGTCCTTGAAAGATGGTGGTATATGGCAATGCAATAAGCATGCTTGTCGAAATAAAATTAGACTACAAAGAGGATTTTACAGTGAATCAAATATAATTTTGCAGTTCCAGAAACAGGTACTCATACACAGACAAATGAGAGATTATGGGGTTCAGTTAAATGGTGTAATAAGAAACATTGTGGAACTTTTGACAATTCAAAGTTACTTTGCAGAATTCATGTGACAACTTATGAAAATCTATTTGATACAATGTGTAATTCAATTAAAAATTATTTGCCTTTAGAAATCAATATGTGTTAAGAAATCAAATACATAACCCAATTGTAGTACTTTACGGTTATTATTGTTATAAATTAAATATGCCTTATAACCCCTATATACCACTGTGCCCTTGATATGCCCTCCCCTCAGACTCCCCCAGCTGGTGAGCATCTGAGCGATGTGCTCCATGACTGAGCACCGGAAGGTCATGTGACACCGGTGTTCCATCATAGAAGCCCCAGTGGAAGTGCCAGCAGCAGCGGAGGATGTCGGCACGCATCGCACAGACGCCCACCGGCTGCCAGAGAGAATGATCCGGGTGCCCTGCAGCGGATGCTCCTCTCTGGCAGCTGGTGAACGTTGCGCAATGCTGGTTGACACGTCCGCTGCTGGTTCATAGAAGCCCCAGCGGAAATGGAGGACAGTAGCGGAGGTTGTCTGCGCATAGCACAGACGCTCGCCAGCTGTCAGAAAGATGTATCCGGGTCCCCTGCAGCGCTGCGGGGATCTGGATCTTAGTGTAATTATCTGACCTCTATGAGGTCGGATTATAAAACGAGGGGCATTTTTCAGAGCATTTGCTCAGGAAAAACCCCTCATTTTATAAATCAATAAAATCGATTCAATTAATCGATAATGAAATTCGTTGGCAACGAATTTCATTATCAATTATTATTGATTAGTTGTTGCAGCCCTGCTCGTTAAGAGGGCTGCCATCATTGTCATGCCTCTTTTTTTGGAAATTTGGAGTTTGGAAATATGGTGTAATTTCCTGTTTCCAACCAGTGTTCCTAATACCATGATAATGATTTAGTTCTTCCCTGTTATCCTTGCCCAATCTACTAAACACACTCCCTTCTGTCCCTACTGCCTTGTGTCAAATAATAGAATGTCTCAGTCTGAATCACCCTTTGTCCTAATTAATTTAAGCAGGACTTTATGAGCATTGCCATAAAATGTCATCTCAGCGTGGTGCTTAGAGAAATCCGGCAATTGTGACCTACAGACTTACCAATAAAGTTTATTGAAATCTTTTGAAACAAACCACAGTTTTTCAGTGCTCACTACATTAACAAAAATATTTTTCACAACACCCCCCCCCCATGATACCAGACATGCTATAGGACAATAAAATTAGGGAAAGATGTTTGAGCTGCTATCCAATAAATACTTGGCACATAAACTTGTCTCATGAGTAAAGGAAATTATATACTCACCCTATAGGCTTGGAATAAATCAATTGCTCTGGAAACATCAAACTTCCGAGCCATTAAAAATTTCACAGCTGTGTTTGGAGGCACTGAAACCACTTGTGGTTGTTCCCGGTTCTTCAACTCTGCCAGAAACTCTTCGATTGCCTATTTTTAAAGAATAAGAGAAAAAAAATACATAAAAAGACCATTTATATTTTGGGGTTAAGTAGCTTTTCACATTGATGATTCACTAAACATACATTTTGATGGGTGTCAGGTGTGCCTGATTCACTTTGGAGGTGGTACACTTTCATCTAGTTATCATGTTAGCCAGTTGGCAATGAAGTATATAGATAGAAAGAAATGTAAACACTTCGACCCCCCCCCCCATCACCTCTGTGCTGGCATAGAGATAAAAACTCCAAATGCAGCCGGTGGGTGGGCAGAGTACATTCATGCGCACACAATTTTATCAGTCATGACACAAAATGCTTTGCATGCTACCATATGTACAGAATCGTAAGACAGAACAGAAAAGCAGTCTTGATGAGCGAGTGTGTGTGTGTGACAATCATATTAAACTAAAATTTTACATATGCTAGTGTTGGGGCCACACACACCTCTGATTATAGGCCGCACCCTTATAGTTTGGCGCCATTTTAAAGGGACCTTAAGAAGGCTATAAATGATGGAGCTACAATACAATCCTTTACAGCCTTTTTAATTCATGAGGCACAGCCTATAAGGTAGGACGATACGGCATATATAACACATTCACACATTTGTGGACGACAGAGCTGCGTAAAGGTAAGACACCTGTGCGTCCAAACACAATTCTCACCTTCAACGGATGTGACAAAATCTGATTATCTATATATCTAGATTAACGTGTATACATTTCTAGAACCGGACATGCACATCTAGTCCCAGAAGTTGTTTCAATCAGGAAATCTTCTCGTAGAAACGGATAACGACTTGCCATTAATAACTGGCAATCCTGTGTATTGACAAGCGGGTAACGGATATAGAAAATCAATACCAGAAGGAAAGCAGCCATCTCGATGTCATACGAAGCGTGCATTTCAGAGCAGTTGCCAACAATGTTTTACCAGTTTAATACAATACATACCCCATGAAGAGACGTTCTCCAGTCATATCGGACATTATTTCTGTGCACAGCAGAGATGTCATCCCAGCCAAATGTAGCAGAGATAAGCGTACTTTGCCCTTAGATATATACAGTACTGTATGGCAGGTATGCAGTAAAGTAAGAAGGCTTTAAAAAATAGTAATATACGGTATATATTTTTTTGGAACAATCTACCTGCCGAGTTCCTTAAAAAAACAAACAAACAAAAAAAAAAAACAGCAGCAATATTGATTTGATTTAGGAATTTTTCTTCCTTGCTTTTTGTTAACGATAAAGCGTTCTTACTTTATAGCTCTTGCACAGCACGGTATATTTGACACTTAAAGGAACACGGCAGCCATCCTATGCACATTAAATCCGAAAAGTCCCTTTATTTTTTGTGGTGTCCCCATGCATGAAGGGTTTTGTACAGAATCCCCTCTATTTTGCCCATTTGCCCCCCTCAGCCTGTTTTTAATCGCATAGCAACCAGTGGAATGGCCCACTCATTAGGACTATGCAACTTGTTGCTATGGTAATAACTTAGCATCAGCATGGCCACACCAATCTTGTAACCATAGAAACCAATGAGGCAAGAACATTTCATTGATTGGTAAGGTGATATAAATTGAAGTGCTGCTCCACCTACTTTGCTTTACAACTAAAGATTTATAATTTAATCAACCAAAGTCTTGCCTCATTCATATTTTATTCAGGGGATGCTAAGCCGTCATGAGACATAAAAGCAGCCATTCATACTGAAAATGATTAAACCTTTACAAGAATAATATAAAAATCTGGCACGTCTATTTTATTATAAACAAAACAAAAAAAAAATCAGTCCAAGAATGCCAGGTCAGAACAGGAAAGGCACAGGCAAGACTATCAGATTTTGGGGTTTAACATGCACCAGTCATTAAAAGTGGCACTTTGCTGAGGGTAACTTTTGAGCTATACGCCATGCAACACTAAATAGAAAGCACAAACATGGCTGCCACGTGGGCCACGAGCACAACACAATCACACAGCACCCCCTGTACCCATTCAGCCATATTGAAATTCCACAGCAACTGCTCTGTTTAGGCAAGTATATCTTTATATGTAAAGGAATTTCACTAGCACAACGTATATATAGTGCATCATACTTGCCAGCAGTGGACCCAGCCATGCACACTTGTTGACGACAGGTCCACTTTAAGAAACAAGTAGAAACCTGCAAACTACTAAGCTCATGACATTAGCGTGGAGGTGGCAGGCAGCATTGCCACTTTAATAGTTATCAGTTTCCATGGAGCAGTGTTTTCTCTGAGTCACAAGCAACCTTTTCACAGCCTATTATAGACCTTTTGTTGATAGGTATATCTATAAAGTATCCATTAGTAATAAAATAGCACCAGACCTTGAGGGCACGTTGGTGGCACTTCGATTTGAGATGTACTCCACAGAGCACACCATGCATATCGAGAAAGCCTGCTGCTTGGTTGATCACATATGTCTGTGTTTAAATCTACATTACATAAGGCATTAATGGGTGCCAGAAACAATAAAGGCGGGTGGATGAGAGAATCATCACCTTTCCAGCTTTGAATTTAATACATTATATATACACCAAGTGTTTTTTTTCCTTCGCTGTGTAATTCGGAGAAACTATTAGACCTCATGGAAGACAATATTGGTGGCAACCTCTCTCCACGAACCCATCTGCAATAGTCTGGGCTCTTGGAGTACTTCCACAAAAGGGCCGAGCCAGGGCAGGCACAAAGAGGACAACCTCTCCACTGTTCTTCCAATCAGGGAGAGGGTGTGTGGAGGAGTCATCCCTTTACAGAACCACCAGGGTAACGGAGCCGATACCAAGGAGATGGCGACGATTAAAGACGACAGGAGAACAAGAGGCGGCAAGAAAATGGAGCTGCAAAAAAGGAGACTGGGATACGGGAGTGGTTGGCGGAGTAGGTAAAGAGCATGAGAGCAAACGTGCAAGATTCTTTTCCGATAGGGTAATCATACATTGAGGCCTTTTCTTTCATTAATATCCACATTTTGGAGCCTGCAATCGAGCAAATGTGGTATTTTGGAAAGTGATCTAAACATCCTTTAAAGTAGAAAAAGCAGTCTTCCTTATGCAGCCCCCTACTATTCAATCCTCAGGATAGCAAGGCTTTTAAATGTATAGAGACGGCAAATCAGTTCCTACCCATGCATCAGCCAGCAGTTGGCCAATATATGAGATTCATGAAAATACCAGGAAGGAAGTCTTCTTGCCTATGCAAGGTCATCAGCAGATCGAAGTTTGCAGTCATTTGCAATAACATGACACTGTCAAAATAACCAGAGGTGCACATTACCCATTCCCAGTTGGGGGCCCAAAAGCTACATGGCCACTGACATATTTCCTTCGGTGCTTAAAAGATAAAAGTGCTGGCCTCCACATGGAACTTAATCTGTCAGAAACTGAAGCAGCATCTTCCATTAGTCATTCCAGCCTCAATTACATACCCAATCGCTTCCCGCCAAACGCATGGCATATTTAAGATGTCATTATTCCGTCTGAACTTTAAGTGAAGGGGAAACAAAATACATAAAAAGCATCGGCATTAAAATGCCAGAGAACTCAGACTTAAGTCAAATGTTTTATGGCTATAATTGAGCACCGTAAATTCACAGAGCTAAATCACTGTGACAAAATGACAAACACACACGTCATAATATAATTATATGATATAGGACAGAGGATCTCGTTAAAGATCGCTCACATGAAATACATACTGGAGTCCATTGTATATGTCTACCTCTACCAAACGCAGGAAGCAGTATTGTGTACATGCTCAGCTGCACTTCTGTTCTGGTCAATGGGAGCAGCAGCAGACCATCACATTTATGCTAGCTCAGGGCTCAAACCCAGGGACCACTTCCATATAAAAAAAAAAAAAAAAAAATATGGCCAGGGTTCCATTGTGAATATGACACCCTACGCTTTCCTAAGGGGTTACGTGCTTTACGTGACCAGCTGGGCATCTCTTCACTGTCAGAAATCATAGGGTGCCAGATTCACAATGGCAGAAGATGGGCAGCAGTGTCTCAGGTCTTTGCGAGGTGAGGGTGAGTAGTGTATATGTATATACTGTAGTGTCAGTCAGTGTGTATATGTATAGTGCTGGAGTCACTGAGTGTGAGCATAGTATTAGTTTATTTTTTATATGTATAATGCTAGCCAGTGTGTGTGCGCGTCTATAACTTTAGCGTGTGGTGTTTTGCATATTACATTATTGCATTAGTATGTATTAGTGTATGGTGTTAGCATGTGTGTGCATGAGTGTAGAATGTTAGCATGTGTTACTGTGAGGTGTTGGTGTTTAAGCATAAGTTAGAGTGTGTGTGTGTGAGACTGTACGGTGTAAGTGTGTGAAAAGTATAAGAATAATGGTTAAACATACAAACTTGAGTATTTATGGTGTAACACCCCTTGCCACGATGAAGGGGTTAACTACACTACAGTGCAGCAACAAGGTGTGTTTTATGGTGTATTGTCCTTTTGCAGACTGCAGACCAGGGGGTAATATACAAAAATAGAAACAATTGGGAAGGAAAAAGTTAGCTCTTTTGATCTAGCCAAAAATTTAAACCAAATTTGCAGACCCTGTGCTAGCTCAACACGGATGTTTTGCCAGCGTACATGTTATTGTGTGCCACTCTCATTGATTTCAATGGGTGCTCGGCTCCTTTTCACTTTAATAGAAGTGCTACTGAGCATGCGCGAGTAAAGTATTGACAAATGCTCCCTGGTTTCAATAGAAGCGGCTGGGGGAGGGGGAACCAAATGAAACAGAAGTCTTATTTTCCATCTCCAAAAACTAAAGAATGCCTACAGGAAAATGCTTTGGAGCACATAAAAAAATGCCAATATGGAGAAAAAAAATTAAAAAAAATTAAATTTGGGGACTAAATGGTTCCTTTAATATTAGTGCTATATTTGCAGATTTAAATCATTGTTTCATTGAAATGTTAACGAATACTATTAAGGATTTAAATTTAGACATCATTGAATATGAACAGATAGCTTGAGCCAACTTGTAAGAAGTATATCACATCCAAGGAGGTGTGATCAGCCGAATATGTCCACTGCACAGAAAGGGGGACACCATGAAAACCTAGAGGGACCACACACGATCATAAAATTTAAAGTGCACATGATAACCGGCACGTTGATTTAGGCGCTTTAATATGTTAAGAAAAAAAAATTCAGTTTTTTTCTTATTTCATCGGGTTTTATTACACAAAAAAAACGTTCTGTTGCTATGAGAAAGCAAACTTCCACCCTAGAAAGCATGGTCTAAAGTAGATTTCATTCCTTAGGTATTATATTCCGCAGACAAGGTGAAACAGCACCATTAATTTGTGTCCCAGGGTCCTTGGAGGCGACTGTCTGATATCCAATGATATTTGGAGTGTTAGGAAGCTACTGATTTGCAAAATTTAGAAAGCAGCAACTCCCAGCAGAACAGTACTTAGAAGGGACACTCAAGCCGACATATGCACTTTAATGCATGCATATGATAGCTGCATGGTCCCTTTACATTTTCATGGCGTGTTATGCAAATGCATGGGGGGGGGTTCTGCAGAATCCCCCCACCCCCCTGTATGCATTTGCCCCTGTGCCGTGGATATTTGCAGTGCAGTTACCACCAGTCAGATCCAGTGCTGGCTTGGCAAACATTGCAGACAGTGCTTACCTGCCACCGGTTGGTTGCTTCAAGCAGCCAATCAACGGCAACAAAAGTTGGACCACAGAGGAGGGCAGCGGCTGCAACTTCTAGGTCAGGCATAGGCTTTTCTGCTTCATTTTGGAAGAATGCAATACACAACATACCATCTTCTTTAGAGGGGGTGTCAGGGACATGACATAAAATGTACCTTTAAGTTAATACTGCAGAGGTTTGCTATTGAGAGCCTACACTGACACATTTCTCCTGGATTGAATGAATGGCTCCACTACAAACAACTTTATAACAAATTGAACTTTTCCGTTCTACATATATTATAAATATCCTAACTAGATAGAGGGGTTATGTATTTAACTGTGATGCTCAATATACAACTTTTGCATCCAAAGGCAAACTTAGAAATACCGTACATATCCATTACTTTCGAATGCCAACATACAAAGAAATAAGACATTGAACTGCAAATAAAGCACATATATATATATAGTTTTAAACATAAGTCTCTCTGCTTAACATGAAAAACACACTCCACAACGTTAAGATGTAACAGTACTTTGAGAACAAACCCGGATACTCAAATTGCTCAAGTGACCTAGCACTCAAAGCAAGTGTGGGATTAGTTTAGGATTTGTTTATCATTTCTCATCGAGAAACCAACAAATACACAAAATGAGCCAACGGAAGGAAATAAATCCTTTGTGCAAAAGTTATTTCTAGCTCAAAAAATAAACACCCAAAGTCACAGCTCATCACTAAGAAAACGCGCAATCCATGTGGCTTTAGTGACTCATCCGCTGCTGCCTGCATCAACGAAAGCAGAGAATGGCTATAAAGCGGACATCATACAACCCCCCGCTGCCATCTTTACCTCTGCCTTGAAAAGGGGTAAGCTGCAGTGCCCCCGACACTATACTTCCCAATAAGGCGACAGTCCTTCTAGGACTATAACCAATCACAGGACTTGTTATAGCACCGATCCCTCATAACTATGCAATTACCATGCCTACCTTTCATCCTTATTGTCTTGGCTGGTTTGGTTGAAGAAGCGAGTCCTCTAAACTATGTCCCCTGTACATCAACCCCCCTTATTATACAAACTCCAAGCATACACACCATAAAGAGAGACATACTCAGTGGGCTCTTAACAGGCCACATTGTACTACACAGATTGCCTAAATAATGTAACTGTTGGACCCTATAGCACTTCTAATCAGATTTGTCTTTTATGACAGAGCACATTTTTTGATATTGACCCACACAAAGAATTCAAAGCCATGGCAAGCACCAGCAGTGAAGAACTCCAAGAAGCTGCACAATTCAAGCGACCCTTGAAGGCTCAACAAGAATTTAAAAGGCTGTCTTGGTGTAAGAGCATATCTCTCAGTTGTGCCAGAGTACAATACTATAAAACTTAGCAAATCACAGTAATTAAACACACACACCAAAAAAATACCCAGTTTAAAGGGTAGACATGCAGGGGGAAAATTGTGCACAATAATCCCCAAATTGGGATCAAAAAGGCTTTTCTTTTCTTATTAATGATTAACTGTTCATAAAGAAAATAAAACAGCTTCCATCCAAGAGAAAACCGAATGTTAGCTTGGAAACATTTCCTTTATGATGAATGAATACGACACTGTACTGCCTACTCCAAAGGTGTCCCTAGCTCCTAAATCCCAACATTTTTCAACCCCTGGTGCAACTCCAAGTGCAGATCTATCACTTATGAGTAGACAGTATAAGGATATTCACGCGTCTATACCAACTCACCTGCCCATCTTTATACGAGACTAAAGTCAAAAATGGTTGACGGCTCAAAAAGTATCTCTAGACACCAGCGAATATGCGATATGCCCGTTGCCCTCAACCCTACTCCCTGCAAACGTAGATACAGCGGTACTCGCATCCTACTAATGGATCAACCTTCCACAGCCTGCAAGCTGGATGGAGACATTCTATTAGACACAAAAGGTACCTACAGCAAGAAGATCGAGACGCAAAACATCCCCCCATACTCAAGGAATGTTTAAGCGCCAGTGAATTATTGTATTCACCAAAAAAATATTCTCTCGTCCTCCGTGCGTACTCAACATGGGCTGTTGGGTAAGGTTCACAATTTAGGGGATGAATGGGTGCCCAAAGAGTCTACTGTATCTCTATCATTATCCGTCATTTCTTTTCCTAACTAATGATCTGGATGTTCTCTTGACAGCAGGAAGATAAAGGCACCCATGGGACGCAATGTATACAGCGCAACACACTAGCACAGTGTATGTTATGTGTACCATTTGTTTCACTTACTACATCGGGAACAAAATGGCATTCTGGTCTAATATTTTGTTTTGTCCTCCATAGGGTGGAGTCTAAAAGTCATTAAAAAATAGCCTCTGTTTTCATGGGACAGCAAGATTTTCTTGCAATGTCTTGATTTTACAGGCAGCATTGACCAGATCGTCTGACCAGTCCAGGGAGGTGAATGAGATTTGATGGACCGTCTGGGCTGTTGCAGACCTCAAGTTTACGGTTTCCAAAGCTTATTATCAAAAGGACGTAACAATGTCTTTGTGAACATGTGCAAAGCAAAAACTTGCCAGACGGAGTACAAACTGCAAATCACTGAATGACCAAAGTGTCATATAGGGACATGAGTTACGATAAAGCACACAAACCGAAATGTATATGTAAAGATTACAGAACTGTTTGGCATTTACGGCGGTATGAACACATGGATTTATGGTGGGGAGCACAAAGAGAAAAGCAAAATAAACTAAAATAAAAAGGCACTGACACCGGTTTCTTACTGTACATGGTTGTGATTTAGATAACTGCACACAAATACCAGAGTGTCCATGAAACATCAATGAAGTACAGGGCAGGCACCTTGCTTTTCATTTGCTGTTCTTTAAGGAAAGCCTTTGCCCGTAACTGCGACTCCATCAAAGCTGGATCCCAAGATTCATTACATTATGAGGGTCTTATAGTAGGATCAATAGGGCACCCCCTCTACATGCGATCGCCAGCAGCCGTCACCACCTCCTCAGCTTGGACAAATATAGACAAGGGTATATTTGATTAAGTGGTAAGAGATATTAAACGCTAAACAAAAAGTGTAATGCACCATGTTAAATAAAATGTATGATTTATTCACCGGGGAGGGGGAGCTAGCAACAGTAACAATAAAACTTGTGCTGAGCAGGTTCAAATGTGAAGGTTTTAATAAATTAGAACATGTTCAATATTTGAAAACATGTAGATGACTGCCTCTATGACAGCTCCATAAAAACCTCTATATACACATCGCACATGATGGGCTACTGCTGATGCACATGCAGAGAAGATGCTAGCATATTGGTACAACAAAAAAAAAAAACCCTTAATAAAATGGATCTATAAATTCTCATCTCATGGAGTGGCTATAATAATGTATGGATCAAAAGGCACATGCTGCCATGCTTTTTTCCATGACTGGTGCATTTTCAAGAGCGGTTGGTTCCGACCTTACAAGAATTCACAAAGACAGACAAGGTCTCCAACATGATCAGGGTGATAATTTAACAAGTTCTTGGAAAACAGCAACAGGAACACATGTACACAGAAACAGATTGCAAGCCGAGCATTTATAGCTGGATCCCTGCCCTTTAAAAAAAAAAAAAAGTCAAGAATGTTTGGTACAAGGAATCTAGTGATTTAATTTACTTAACAAGGGCCCAATCGTAGATGGAACAGTGGCTTAAAGAGAATGTATTAACTCATCATAAAAAATTATGAATCTGGAACAAGCATAATCTTAGCCATATATAGAATATTTCAGAACAAAAACATGGCACCAACGACAAAGGCACAAACACTGTAACTCATGTAACATACCTGTACATGTTTGTTATTTGGCATGACCATCTCCAGAGAAGCTGGTGTACATGTACAAAAAGCACTAGTGAGCATCATCCCTGTGCCCTTAATCTCAATAGGGAGCCAGGTTCATCCCTATGAGAGCAAGCCACACATGCAGGGGACCTGGATCCTCCTCTCCAGCACTTCCGCCGGGGCTTCTATAATGGAGCACCGGTGTGACATGACAACCTTCTGGTGCGCCACCATAGAAGCCCAGGGGGAAGTGAAGAGGTCCACTGGCTGGCCCCTCTAGACACCAGGGAGTCTGGGGGTGCATTGGTAAGTTGGGGGGTGGCATATGTATGTATTTGTGTATTTATTCTTTAAAAATAAATTTTTCTTTAAAATAAAACTTTAAGGGTGCGGCCTATAATTGAGCCAATACGGTATATTTCATATGCAGAGATAGGCAGCAACATTTACTAAATGCCCCAAAAGCAACAGTGAATTCCACAAGCCTTGTAACAGACACTGGCGTCCAGGTAAGGACACTTCGCCTACCCATGACCCATATTGGGTCTCAGACATTGTCTCAAGAACTTTGTAATCAAATCAGCCCTATTTGTTGGTTTATAGGGGCAGCGACCCAAAGTATTTCATAAAAGAGATACCCACACTACTAAGTTTCTATTTATTGATTTATAAAGCACCATAATATGCCACAGCGCCGACCAATGATTAAGCAGGACATATCAAATAGTACATCATTTTTTAAAACTCATTTAGTCCACAAGGTTATTTTTGATAGCCTACAGTCAACCTGAGATGGAAGCCCGATTAGGAAAATCTAAAAAGCTACTTCCCACGTATTACTTCATCCCGCTAATCCCCAACTTTCATTCAATCTAAGGAGCCATCGGACTAGGTTTGGCTACGCTACTTCCACTGGAAGTCTATAAAGTAGGCTTTTCTCACAATACCCTCCAGTCGTCAACCTTTTAACATTAAAGCAAACATTCTACAAAATGTCTATTTAAAATACTTCCCTCCTGGACTTCATTTAATCGCTTGACGTAGTTAAATGTTTCCTTCGCTTCCCCTTAATGTGCACTTTTTTTAAGGTTTCTTTTGACATACTCCATAAATAAAAAGTGGCTCTTTGAATTCTCTCTAAATTATTCATCTCTTTCAGTAGTTATAGTCTCAACTTGGAAATGGCGTTTGTGATTGACTGCCATTCACCAGCCAATCATGGTCACGTTATATTTACAGAATGGTGGTTTTCAGTGATTATTCCGGTTCACATGTATAGTGTTCCCTGTGGCGAGTCCCCACTCATCTCAACATTGTACAACACAATTTCAATGTTTCCTCGAGTACCATGGTAGTCTGCTCCCTATGTCTACTTCACCAAACACTTTATTTACACCTTAATATAATATCAATCTATAAACTCTTAATGCCTGCATCATCTTCTTCCCATCAACACCTTTTGCTCCATACATCTCATAATTTGTACATTTCACATAATGACCTACAGCTGAAGTCACCTCATATTCTCCTTCTGAACTCTTAACCTCCACTGCCATACTTGATTTAATCATCCCTATAATCACAAATTCTATGCTTTACTTCCCACATCTTAATCCCTGCTTACTTCCACTGCCCTCCAGCCCTCCATCCAGAAGCTGGTCTATATTATTCGATGGCAGTCTCGTGTTAGCACCTCTCCTTTAAATTATACCCCCCCTATACTCCGAATTCCACAGCTTCTCATCTATGGTCCACTAAAGGAACCATATTTTTCTCTCTCTTTTCTACCTATGTAACATAGGAGATCGGTGGAATCAGTTTCGTTCTGATCATCCCACACATAACTTCCTCCTCTCGCTGCTTTCCATATACACAAAGCATCATTCTATTGCCTGTATTACATCACCACTATAATCTCTTCCGCTGTAATGTGCATCTTTAACTTCCGTCTCCCTGATTTTCCTGCACAAGGTGAGACTACAAAGCAGCATGGGAGGACACCGAGTCCAGTCTTGGCCACTGTGGTTTTCTTCCAGGTCAAAAAAATGTTATGGGAATTCATGCTTATTTTTGGGCACTGTAAGAGGTATGGAGACAGAATCTGTATTTCACATCACTATTCATCAATAAAACGTAAGGTGCGTTCCTTGTGCTCCATTACACCCCCCCCCCCCATTGGCTCAAGACAGGCTGCGCACGTTCCATACTTCCAGCAAGAAGGGAGAAATTACAAAAGGCCAGAAGAAAACCCTAGAGATTTATCTGAAAGCCACCACTAAGAGTCATAATTAGCAAATCTCAGAACTAGGTCGAGGAGACTAGAGTTCCCGACACTTTTCGGTAGGATGATCACTAGCACTCATAGGAATAAGATACATGGAAACAAATACCCTCAAAACACACATCATTCCAACATCATCCTCCACACAGCGTTAAGTACATATGGAACGGATGTACAGTTTTACGACACCACCCGGGAATGGTTTCTGAAATCGGCAAGGAATGATATCCCAAACTTAATAGCCACATTTTATTGGTACAGGAACCACAATGCCTCCCGTTATTCCTAATTCTCCCTCTACTCCAGCAGTCCCTATGATGCACTGTGTCTGAGTAAATATATGCTTCTTCCAGACTGTGTGTGTGTGTGTGTGTGCATACATACATACACACACACACACACACACACGCGCTTACACCATATTGGTCCAAGACAGCATAGTCTTTAGGGAATACGTCTATTGAGCAACACAGAAAAAGATGGAGAGAACATTCCATCCGAAGAAGCAGTTTGCTGACCTCAAAGCATATGTGATACTGCATCTCATCTGTTGGCCCAATAAAGGGCATCACTTTACACTATACACACATATTATATATATATATATATACATACACACACACACACACACACACGTTTTAGCACATAGAGACAGGAGTTAGCACTACATAAAGCATAAATCAAATCCTTCCTATATATGTCACATACACTTGAATTCCGTTAAGATTCTTACACATCGTACACAAATGCACATATCGGATCAGTTTATTCCTTCCCCCATATATTAATGCAGCATTTTCCCGTTCTGGATGCACGAGTGTCGCGTGTGCGAATACATATGGTGTCTCCCGGCTCACCCGCTCCTCTTGGGCCGTTAGATGTTTCTCCGCCATCTTGCTTCGCGGCTACGGTACTCCGGCACATCCGGGCTCCTCCCGTGGCTCCGGGCTCTGCTGCTCGGGGAGCGGCTAACTCTGCGTCTCTCTGGCCCTGCAAACCAACACACCGAGCGCCCGCACCGACGTCACAGCTACCGCCGCGCGTCCCGTCCTCTACCCTCCTCCCTTTGGACCAAGAGGGAGGCGAGGCCGTGACGCCAAATGCATGACCCCGCCCATCGACCAGGGAGTGGCTGCCGCCGCCATATTTGATGTGGGCAAAAAATGCTTTCAGTTCCTATGTGCAGCCAGGTTTGTGGAATTAGTAAGTAAGGGAATTGCTAGAGGCTTTGACTCACGCTTTTAGTAAGCGATCTTACGTCAGCGAATACCGAATGAATGCGGATTTCTGGGGCTTTTTATGAATCGAGGCAGCTACTTCTGAATTAGACCTCATTCATAAATTGGTTCCTAAAAGCATTACCTGCTGTTGAGGCATCGATTATGTTGTATTGCTCCACTGCATTCTAAATGGCATATCCGTGCCAACAGGCTGAAGTTGCTGCTGCAGAGTCACATTTAGATCTGGTGCTAGTGTTAACTCATGTCTGGCATAATGTTAGTATAGATTCCATAAAATTCATATATGCGTTCAACTTTGGGCCTGCCCTAGGCCTGACCAGGGCAATGATCCAGCAGCCCTCTCCACGGTAGGGTGACCACATTTTATTTCTGCCATTCAGATTACAGACACAGGACATACCTGATGAAAGTCACCAATGACTGAAACGTCGACTTGACTTTGAATAAAGAGAAATTGTTAATTTAAAGACCTGGAGTGCTGACCATCTTTTGAATATATATATATATATA
>VKOC01000001.1:27689729-27747327 GCA_009364415.1 Spea multiplicata
TAACAATGGGCGACTGGTAAAAATGTTACATGGCAAAGAAATTCCCCTTAACAAGGACTCGCAGTTCAGCTGGGAGGATTTGAAAGAGAACAGGGTGAGGTTCAAGCACAGCAAAGAAAAATCTAGGTAAGTATTACTACATCAAATGTTCTGCAGTGATCAAGCTTTCTCTTATGAGGCTTTGCTAGGGAATAGCCTACAGGTTTATCCTAGTTTGCTAAGCACCCGTGCTTTCATGTATTGTCCTACTGGAGGAGGATGATGGTCCAGTTGTTCCCATGAAATTCTTTTCTACTGGCCAATTCTTAGAAACATAGAATCTGACAGCAGATATGAAGTCTGATGTAAGGACTCAAACCCCAATCAGTCCTTGGTCCTCTCTCAGGGTCATAATAGCTTTATGCCTCTCCTATGTATGTTTAAATCCACTGATTGTATAAGCCTCCACCACTTGTACTAGGAGACTGTTCCATTTACGTAACTTCCTTACGTAACATCTAAGCCTCTGACCCTCTAGTTTTAGATTAAGTTCTAACATTTCCCTTTCAAATAAGCTTCCCTCCTGTACTTTAATTCCCTTTAGGTATTTAAATGTTTCTTTTACATCCCATCTCTCTCCTTTTCTCCAAGCTATACATATTAAGATCCTTTTGCTACATAACCCAGCATCCTGCTTGGTTTTTCCAAGCTATATTCTGCTTTGGGATTTTTATATCCCAAGTGCATTATTTTACATTTATTAACATTAAACTGCAGCTGCCACACTCCCGTCCATTCTGAGTTACTTACATCATTTTAACATCCAAACCCAAAACCCCAATTTATTTCTATGTTTTCTAAGTGGGCAGTGTCAAATCAAAATAGGTTATGGCTGCTGCTCCTTCCTGCTCTATTATTTTTGTTACCCAGTCGAAATAAAGTTATTTTGAAAGATCTCCTTGCAATAAGTACATGCTGTTTATAATCATGCAAATTATTTACATCCAAATATGTAAATCCTTTCCCTTAGCATGGTTTCCATTGATTTGTCAACTAGTGACATAACACTTACTGGCCTGTAGTCTAGGTCTTCCCTGCTACCTTTTTTTAGCGAGGTGGTACTACAGTTGCCAACTTCCAGTCTAATGGAAATACTCCTGTCTAACTTTGAGTGTATCCCATCAGGTCCCATGGATTTGCCTGTTTTCACTTTGTAGAACTTCTTCCTCTGTAAACACCCCTGTTTCACACCCTATTTCTGTTTGCGAACTGAGGTCCCTTCCCCTTACCTTTCTCTGTGAAAATGGAATAGAAATATTTATTTAAGCAGTCGGTTAGATCTATACCTTTATTTATATTACTACCCTTATATGTCTTGAATTATTCCTTCCTTATGTTTTTTTTTTCACTTATATATTTAACAACCGTGTCATCCTCTTTTTTTTTTTTTTTATCCTGGCAATGTCCTCATCTATTTTAGATGAATATGCCTTTTTTTAAAATAGGTGCATTGCACCAAACTAAAACTATCTCCGTATATTAAACCACACTGATTGATAATCACTGGAGCCCAAACACTGTCATACAGTGAAATCCAAAATCAAGTCTCCTTATGTAAATACTAAATCTAGCATCTAACCTACTTCCTTGTCAGCTCCTCTACCAATTGTCCAAGACATATTCCCTGTCAAGAATTTAAGAGGTCTCAGCTCCTCTACCAATTGTCCAAGACAGATTCCCTGTCAAGAATTTAAGAGGTCTCTACTCCTGGCTGACCCAGCCTTCCTAAAAATGCCTTATTTGTTGAAGAACATTGGATGTCACCAATAGGGCCCTAAGCAGATGGTTTCTTTGGTGTTTTGTGTGATTCCTTTACATTTTTGAGTCAAATATCGTTTTAATGTATATTCTTGTGTTTTACCATTTGGGGTGACAGCTTGTAAACGATTCTTTTAAAATGATTTAGTAATGCGTACAGTGATAAGATGAGTGTGCCTTCATCATGCTACCTCCATATTATGAGATATAAGAAACAAAGCAGCAACATTGTAAACCAAGTCACATATTCTTGTGCTCTTGAACACAAGAGGTTGATGAAAAGAGAGCTTGGTTCCGTCAAAAGGTTGCTAAGCAACAGAAAAGTAATTATAGACGACATGTCAGTAACCAATATGTAAATAAAAGACAATAACATTGAAGAAAAGGCAAGTTGACTTGTGCAAGTGCAGAAAATTGCGAACATTTCACACAGTTTAATCTGAACTTTGGATTTCTTGATTTTTAAGCTACATTAACTTGAAGGCTCATCAAGCATCTAAAGGCACTTGGATGAGGCCACATTTGGTGTCCTTCAATTCTATTTGACAGATGAAATAAGTACATCTCATATTATTGCTCTGGCGCTGTCTCTGTGTTTGTTAAAACAGTATTCACTTAATGACCCTTAACTTTTATCATGTTATTATTTTAAATTTAACAACAAAATTAACTAAGCTTGGAAAACATCCTAGCTTTATGGAGCGTGCAGAATTTCTCTGCTGTAAAACTCACTTGAAATCCAATGGCTACATTTCCAAATCATTTAATACACATGCACACTATTGTAATGATTGTCTAGTATTAATAAAATAAAACAGAATGACTAAATTCAAGGGACAACATATTATGTTGTTCATTTGTACAGAAGAGATGATTGGCATCAAAGGTCGCCAACTCATTTTCATTAACCGACACCTGTTATTGGGCCCAATGCATTTTTCAACAGCTTGCGCAAGGAGAAAACGGCTACTAAAGTGCTGTGTGTTCGGACGCAATAATGGCATAGCAGATCATGACTTTCAAAAGCCTGGCAGTGGTTGTGCAGGGCAGAATGTGCCCATATTGAATTCAATCTACCATGAACACTCTGCTACCATTTAGAGGCATAGATTTGAGTCCATGACTGTTAGAAACGCAAGAACTGACTACTGAAAAATAGACACTAAAGACTTATCATATATCAGGGGAACACAACTCCAAAAGGCTCCCTGGACTCTTTCACCAATAGTTTTTACCCTCCTAGGCTGTCTGTTAAAACAACCAACCAATGAAATTTGGGGCAGCAACTCTATGATGTTTGAGCTCATACACTGTGTTGACATCATCCAGTAGCAGAGCTCACATTAGTTCAGTATATGGTCAGAAGGGTGATCAATGGCTGTTCTAGCTTTTATTTTAGGATACTTTATTTTGAAGTCACGTCTTTTCCATTGAATTCATCTACTTTTTTTACCGAACAGTAAATAAGACATGTCACATAAGTTATCGGGGATTTATTGCAAATTTAGTCTAATGAATACATTTAGCTCCAAGAACACAACAACTTAAGACATAAAGTTTTATAGAAAACGGCGCATTTATGAACTGCACTAAATTTATGGCTCTGTATAAATGCAAATTTGATAATTGTCCACTGTTTCCTGGAAAGGGTTTGATGGCTTTTCAGTTATATGAGTAGAATATTAGGTATCTGTAGTTGTTTCCAAAACTAATGCTCATTTCTTCATGTCATTTAGGAATGGCTTTTTTTCAGTTAAAGTCAGTGATGGGCAGCTCTCCTCGCAGCCACAATCAATCAATGTACAAGCTATCTCAACAAAGGTAACATGGCAATTATAGTACGCTTTGTCATCTTTCTCTCTCCTTGCTTGGTGAATTGGCTTCTTAGTCTACAAGAAGTATATGGAATACTTACTAAAAATAGATTTCACTTTAATATAATCTCAACCATTGATTCGATAAATGACCTGACATGTCACTTCTGAGGGAACCACAGACATTTCTAGTGGTACTGCTTTTGAGCTTTAGGATGGTGGCTGGGAATCATGTAAATCATAGTACAAAGAAATGTACTTATGTATTGCTCAAAAAGTTGTTTCGTTCAGACTTAAAACGCATACAACCCTAAGCATACCACATATTATTAATGATGTTTTGTTTTTCTTTGGTTTTCAGGCATCATACGTCATTAGAAACAGTGGTCTCCTGGTTGGCAGGGGAGAGACAGGGGCTATCACAAAGTCTCTCCTAGACTTGAGAGATGATGACAATCTGCAAGAAGTGATGGTAGCTGTTCTAGAATCTCCAAGGCATGGTCGTCTTGTTATTCCTCCGGGGAACACTCCCCTTAACCAGTTCCGCCTGGATGACATTAAAAATGGCCTTCTGCACTATGTCCACGATGGTTCTGAGAGTCAGTCAGATGTCATTCTTTTCCAAGTGAATGATGGATACAACTTTATTAATGTTCTTTTCCATGTCAAGATTACAGAAAAGGTGGGTGTTAACATCTGAACTATAGAACATCTATAATGATAAGGTATTCCACAATGTAACTCCAGGTGGGCTATCAGGTAAGCTAGGCAGAATGTGTTGAGCCACTGTTTTCCATGGCATGGCTAGCAACCAGAGCTCCAGGGTTAAGGTCAGGGTTCTGTACAGGCCACATGTGTTTCTCCACACCCTACTCATCAAAACAGGAGGGCTCTCCCCAGACTGGTGTCACAAGTTAGAAGCATGCAATTGTCTAAAATGTCTTTGCATAGTGTAGCATTAGTGCAATTAAAAGACCTAGCCCAAACCCTGAGAAGCAGCCTCAAACCAACCTGGGACATACTTTTGTACTTATTTTTATGTGTTGACTGAGCAGATATGTAATAGTATTAGAGTACAAAGCCAGATGGTGCAAAAACAAAAGCAGCAGAGAGGGATACTCTCAGTAGAGCACGAGTAAGGAACACCATTACAGTTAGATGAAAATCAGCAATTAACTTTTTCTTTTTCTTCAAATTTCTGATTATTATTTCAGAACCCCTTCCAGTCTTAACTTTCACTTTAATATTGAAATTAAAAAAATACACCTGTTTTGGTTTTGTTTTGTTTTGAGGGTTTGTGGTTTTAATGAGACAAAGACCGTCTTATAAGTGAAACACTCGGTAGGTTACCTTGTTCAAAAATCTCATCACAAACATAACAGGTACATTTCTGTGAGAATTGCTGCTTAATACGTGCATGAATATGAAAGCCAGACACACAGGCTGTGTATATCACTTTATTCTCAGTATAGCGTCTGGGATTAAGCAAAAAGAAAAAAAAAAGCACTTGAAAATGTGTTCCTCTGAGCATCCAACGTACATTAGCGGAAACATTTTATTTGTCCATATCATGTACATTTCCTATGCAGATTATGGAGAAAAACAGCAGTCCCTGCTGCGTTGTAAAGTTTATAAGCCTTTTTATGCATCTTCTCAAAAAATATTGTTGTTTTACAATATGATGTAGGTAATGTACAGTTTTACAAAGCCTGAAAATTGAAAACATTGTACGTTTTTTAGGTTTCTGTAAAAGGACTGCATACAAAACATAAAACATTAAATTACAGGGCAAATTTTGGAGATACCTATTCTTCCTCACAAACCTATTTTTTCTATCTTCTTTCTCATGTTCATGCAGTGTTCTTTCCCTTAGACCGCCCTTTTAGTCTCTTAGATTCCCGTGCAATGTCATTTTTACACTCTCTAGTCGGTTTATTTTCTTCTCCCTTGTCTGCCTTTTACATTTGTTCCTCCTCTTTCTATATGCCATTCTACATTATGTCTATAGATTAATGTTTTCCCTTGAACCCCTCCTTCCTCCTAAAGCTACAACCAGTTTTTACGACATCTACCCCTTGCTCCCTTCGCATTATGTCGCTCGCAGTGTCAGAGAGGACCACTGCCGATGCTGCATTAAAGGAGACCTGTTGTAGGACCTGATCAGGTCACTGCTTTGTGGGACAAATGAGACGTATGTGCACCTCACCATTCTGGAGCCCTAGAGCCTAGGAGGCACCAGGCCCTGGAGGCAATACCCCTTACTTCAACTTAGGTTGAAGTAAGGGGTATTTAGCCGTCTTCTCCACCTTCTCCCACTTTTGAGTATACGACAAACTTGTCAGACATCTTTATTGTCTCAAAAAGTATCTTGGGCTATACAGCTCCAACTGTATGTGGAAGTCATTTGTAGAGATAATTGCAGGATCAGTCCATCAGGATATCTCTTTTTTTACAGTAAGAGTAATTGAACTCTGAAAAAATGAGTGAATCTGATTAACATTATTGAACATTTCTGTGTTATCAGTCATATTTCACAGACTGGTTTTTTATGACTCAATAGCCATCAACTTGGTTTCAGTGTCTCCATAAATTGAAACATGGAATGTAGCTCGTATTTATGTTACCAGACTGAAAAAACATCAACCCTGTAATATGTCTTGACATTGACTAAATATAATTAGTAAACATATTTTGTGGCTTTTTACAAGTCCATATATTTTGTTTATGTCCCTATAACATAATACTTGAAGTTTAGCTTCTGTAACATACGGTCTGACTAGTAATCCCCTCCCACCATTAGACCTCATTAAACTTCCACTAAATCTTTCAGATGTTCATGACACTTGGCCAGAGTTTCCAGGCTTAGCCTGCAACAGTAATAAAAACAGATTACACCTGATTAGTTTTTCTCCCAGTAAATCTTCTAATGTTCTAAGCTTTTGGTGAAAAAATAAATGTCTGACCAGACATGACCTAGGTAAATTTTGCTTTGTTTGGTTTTGATCGCAAACTGATCTAGCTAGTGGCTATTTTTTTGCGTTCTCAGTCGTTCTGGGTTTATGAGATATTATTAATCACATATGATCCAAGTCTGGGTGCTGTTCCGTAAGTTATACTGAATATAATTGCTGCCCAGGAAAAATAATCTTTATCATGTCAATTGCTTTCTCATTTGGATGTCTTCTAGACCAGGATAATTTTAAGTTCTAGTGATGTCAAAGATGAGGGAACAGATGGTTAAAACTGGTTGGTAACCTGGCACCTTATGCAAATTGAGACTATCTATTGTAGTTATCTGTATGGAGTCACATGATGATGTCATGTAGAAGCAGTGGCCTTGACTGACTATGTCTGAGCCTCAGGCAGCAGGTCCTGGAGAGGTAGCCCCTCTGCCACGTAAACCAAAGGCAGATTGCACTGTTCAGATATCATGCTCCCCAGTGTACTTCTCCTCCATGGACTGGTTGGGGACATTGGAGATCTCTATTTTAACTGGCCTGGTTACATTATGGAGGTCTGTGACTAGCTGTGTAGCCTCCATAGTAACATTACCTAACCTCCCTGAGAAAGTTTTGGAGGCAGCTTTGTGTTAGATCAAGGGCTAAAATACACTACCGCTGGGATATAAATTATTTTTTTTATTCCCTGCATTTACTCTTTAAACATTGTTTTTGGTAGTTTATAACAAAATAAAACAAATCTGAACACAAAATATTGGAAATAGAATTTCTGTAATATCTGTATCCAAAACTCATATTGATGAATCCAAATTGTAAATTATTCTAACGTATTTGCATGAAATTTCACTGGCTGCATTAATCAGGATTATAGAAAAGCCCAATGATTAACATTTAAATTATTCCATGTTTTTTTTTTTGAAATCTCAGAGTAGCTATTAAAAAAACACAAAAGAGATACTTTTTGATTAACCCTTCATCACTATTCTCCAAACAGTTGAAAGGAGGGCTACAACTTGTATTGAACTCTGCTGTGTGGGTGCCAGAAGGAGGAATGCTTCAGATATCCAGAAGACTTCTGCAAGCAAAAGTGCCTGGTGCCCCTGACTCAAATGTCATCTATACAATCACAAATGAACAGCCAAGGTTTGGTAAGTACATAAGTACATGCCTTTCATATCTTCCCGGCTTTATCAGTTCAGGAAAATTCGAAAAATTGTCATAAAATACACCAGGTAACGTGTTGGTTCAAATACAGCTTTGGACAAAAATAGCAATAACAAGGTGAGGAAAAAAAAAAGAAATGAATGTTATGTGTGTTTTATTGATCCACGTATAGTGGCATTACATCAAAGTAGTTTGCACGATATCAATGTGACGTATTTAATAACAGGCTATCAAGGAAACAGGGAAAGATTTAGTAGCATTTATTAAAACCGTCACAAATACCACACGAAACATTTCGCTATACTGTCTACGCATCTAAAATATATGTACAGTATGCTACACAGCCCCATGATTTGCGTATAATGGAACCGTGCTTTCTTGTTACATACCAGGCGAAGTGGTGCTACTGGTCCCAATGCCTGCTGATGGACCTGCTGATGGCTGGCAGAGACTGCCTGACGGAAGGCTGGCTACACCCGCCACAACCTTTACCCAGCAGGACATTAATGAGGGGCTTGTGTGGTACAGGCACTTGGGACCCCAGTCACAAGGCAGAGACTCCTTTAGCTTTCAGGTACTGTGGAAATAATGATAACATTATGTTGTGATATGTATGTTTGAAGAGTCAATAAACTGCAAATTGCCACCTTGTAAATGTAGGAATAAGCCTTAACGCATTACTTACTGGCCAAGGAGTCTGATGTATCCCTCAAAGGTATTTGTAGAGCTTCTACACTTTCTAAAATGTTGCATTAGATCATTAATTTCATGTTATCTTGCCCCAACCTCTGCTTCTAAATGATATATGACCCTTCACAAAGAAATAATCAGTGTATCACATGCAGGTGTACAATCTTCACACATGACAATCACCATTTCTGGTCCTTGCAGTGTCGTTGCTGGCCATACTTCAGAAGTCAGTGAAGTGGGAAGCTTGGATATGCTTTCATATCCTAGTGCATAACTTCTAGGAGTCCCAATTGCCCTTTCCTAAAGGGGAAAAGGACTGCACAAAATATTTTTTTCCCTAAATCCCAAAGGCATTCCTGTCATTTGGCCAACACAGTACCACAGATCCGCCAATGTATCCAGGATGGAGAATACATTGCCCTTGAGAAGGAGCTTCTGTATTTATACTTCAACAGTTTTATTCCCTATTCATTTTTTTTAAATCAAAAGATGTGTTCCTACCCCAGAGAAAGGGGGTAATTTCAAAAACTGAGCTTGGCTCAGCTTGGCTGATTTTTGTACCATGAGATAATAGAACAGAGTATGTTTCCGAACACTCTTAAGTGTTAGAAGCATCTGCTCATTATAGGAGTTTCAGCACACATAGTTCATCCCAGTCATTATCACAAGGACCTCTTGATGATTGTTCTCTGGCTATCCATCAGTACAAGTGATTAAAGTAATTTGTAAAGTAACTCAGAAGATAACTCCGACAGATAAGAGTGCACTGGGAATCATTGGTGCAGATGTAAGCAAATCTTTTAAACACTAGACTAAATTACTGTTATCGTGTTTCATAATGAACTCACTATCCTGCGCTGTCAGAGGAAGCCAGCCCTATACATTTAAGCAGCACCTGGTTTAATATTTGCATAAGGCATACTATAGATATTCCGTTAATGCTGCAGTCATTATTATTTATGTTCCAAATTGTCATAGCTAATATGCAGCATTAGCTCTAATTCAAACACAGCTTCTAATGTCTCCCTAATGCTGTCCTGGCTACCGGAGACATATGAAAGCGCCAGCCTTTGCAAAACGCATCAATGGATTCCCTCCTTTTATGAATCCATTATATTCGTTATCGCTATTTTGAGACAAGTTTTCTATCATGAAAGGATGGAGGAGTCTGTTCACTTATGGATCACAGTCGTTTTAATACTGCATGGGTTTATTTTGTATAAGCTGCCAAGAGTTGTGATCTCTACACCATCTTTGCTTGTGTGCGCATGGCTAGCTGATTTAGTAATATTGTGATTGCATCTAGCCATAGACTTGCACAGGGCAAATGCATAGTTTTCTATAATGTGTCCTTTGGGATGAAATGTGGCATCGATGTCATTGGTAAGAAGAGTTGGAGTGACATGCTTCATCCACAATATTCTGTGAGACCATCTCAACTGAGAACAGACAGTAATGTAATAGCCAGCTATTTTAGAAGTTTTAGCTCACTTGTGCCATTATAGAGGAATAGTCTCCACCGACATATCAATCTGATCTCACTCATAAAAGAAGTTCATAACTGAAATGCAAAGGAAATGTCCTCTGCAGCAGGCCATCATCAGACGTATGAAAAATCCTTCGCCGGGCTTGCTGTTGGTATATCTTAAGGCACAAATGAGTAAGGATGTCAATGTCTTGACTTATTGTTACATTTATTGTGACAAACTCACTATTTTGATTACATTATTACCAACACATGTATGTGTAAAAGTCAAAAGCGCAATAGCTACAAAGAAGAAGCCAAAAACTGATTATCCTTTGTTATTGTCGGGGTATATAAGGTCATGTCCAGCAGTCATAAGTATCTCATGTGATGGAAGATTGTTTCAAAAAGGACACTTACACTAATAATGGCTACTAAACTATCATTTCTTAGGGGGGGTTTATATTTTGTAGCCTTTATTCCTCCCTCAAGATATATTAGACAGGGTCAAGGCAAGACAAGGGGTTCAGTATTAGAAAATCTAGGGCTATTTGATTGACTGTCCAGTTCAGAGTTTAGGGAGGAATTAATAGTTTTTTAATGTGATTAGCATGTATTTGTGTCTGTTTCATTTGGCTCTAATTATTATCTTATGGATCTTTATTCTGTTACATGTTATCAGGTAGGGTTGTTCTTCTCAACTAGTTTGTTTAAAAAGGGCATATGTTTTAGGGACAATAAAATTACAAGATGTGTTTAGGGCAATAAACATATATATATATATATATATATATATATATATTGAATTACATTAATTACATTAAAAAACAATTCAGCATATCAGGTAGAATTGTTTTACCAATCCTACGACACTTTTAATGGTTGTTTTATGATTTTACTTACAGATTTCCAGTACAGAAAGCACCCAGGCCACTCAAGACAGACATGTGTTCAACATTGGTATTTTACCCAATCACCCTGGTGCTCCTCAGCTATCTCCTGGATCCTCTCTGCACATGACGGTATGGGATATGTATAGTGTTATTTACTAAAGTCCATTGGCAGTAAGCCCAGCATAATGTTTCTGCACGGTATTTTGTAAAAGCAGTATATGTAAGTCTGTTGTTGGAGGATGGTGACAGTTCTTAACTTCATGGGGCAATAGACGATTATAGTTCAACAATTTTAGAGGGATTTTTTTCATTAAACTATGAATTTGCAGGTGGATTGTGTTGAGATGAAACATTTCAACTCTCCCAACTTCACCAGGCATTATTAAGGACTAACCATGGTGGGTTTTGCTGGCAGAGTTGAAATGCCAATTACCTAATTAGTCTTCGAAGATAACTTGAATGCCATCAACTATTCTGTATGCCAGTCCAATTCATCCCTTTATAGAGGAGACTCTCAGTGGGGTTGACCCCGCAGAATGTATAATAAAGTCAATAAAGTAGAAATGTTTTAGAACTTACCTGCAAACTCATGATTTAGTAAATAAACCCCTATGTTTGCATCCTTATATCCATATGTCCTTCAGTTCTCTAATCATGAATACAACATATTTCTTTGTCTTTGGCACTTTCTTTTTTGTCTTTGAGACATGGTACTTGGTTAAAGCATATCAACAAAACAATAAAACAGACAATGCTGAAAGTCGCTATTTCGCGAAGAAAAGTATAGAGATGCCGTTGTTCTACTATGATGATGTTTTGGGGAAAAAACACTTTTGCAGTGGTCTTAAAAAAAATAAGTATACAAGAAAAACGTAATAATTCCTTCATTTTTTGCATGGTGTATGTTTGAACTCAATCCCCCAAGTAAAAATCACAGCCATAATAAATGTAAGTTATGTCTAAGCAGGCAGATGTAAATAAAAAAGAAAGGGCTTTGTGCTTACAGAACGTTCTTTTTTTTGTAGGCTCTTGAAGACCGTGTGACAGTGATTGGATCCCATTATCTTTCCTTTGTTGACACAGAAAGCCCGAGTGATAAAATAGTCTACAATATAACGGTACCCTTACAGCCGCATGAAGGTGAGGAAAACCAGACTTGCCTTAACAGCATATATAAAATCCAGATTTCTGCTATAGGAATAATTATTTTTATAACTTGCTAAGGAATACAGGAAGGCTTCCGTTACTTTGTTGCTTATGATAACTCGCTTAAGGGCTTCTGTAGGGCTCAAGTTTCTCGGCTTCATTATAATTCTAAACTAAAAAAGCAATATAGAGTGAGCGATAAATAGTTAATATAGCATATCGTTGTGTTGTTGGCCCTGTTTGAAAGGATTCCACTGGAAATGGTCTACGACCTTTCTCCAGGAAGAGCTGGACAACCAAGGGATATAATGTTCTGGAAAGTCAAATATTTAATTGAATGTCAGTTGCCAGAGAGAGAGAATACATTAATCATTGAAATCTCATGAGTTGAGGTAGATTCAGGAATAGCGAGCTATTTCAGTTCCATGTGTCTGATGAAGCTTCAAGTATGACTCCTTCCGCTGCCCTTTTGCCTTGCTTATGAGCAGATGTCTTTATGTAAAGACATCTGCTCACCCAGAATGTCTCATCAAGGCATCAGTTGGGTCAGCTAGCCGGTTCTGACCAAGTACAGTGAGTTGGCTACTGTGCTTTTATTTATACGTGTGGACAAGAGGAACATTTTCACCAGACCTCATAATCAGTCCAGCCCTGATTTTTCCTGGTTTGTTTTGTAATCATGGTAAACCAGCTAATTCAGCAGATGTCTAAACTGCATGGGATTATTAATCTTGTAAAGTAGCGGAATTCGACAAAGGGGGGGAGGGGTGTTCACTGGCTGAGCCATTGATGCTAGTAGAATTAAATTCAGTTCACACATTACTGTTTTACAGTGAGCAATAACCAAAACAAAATTGGATTTTAAATTGATTTATTTGTTCAGTTTGAAAACTCAGCTACATGTGGTGTATATTAAAAATACCGCTGAAAATCATTACGGCAAGCGTTGTAGAGACTGGACTGCTCACATTTTCGGTTGATCATTTGTCACGTTATAAGTGCTGTTTGTCATCAATCACAGAAGACCATTCATTAAAGGTGTTTATTGCCATAACACAAACATACATACAGTGGTTTTGCTTGGCATTGGTTTTACTTTTTAAGGTTCCTTTACTTAAGGGACAGTTCAATTTCCCATACAGGCCAACTAATGAAGTTGTCAGTACTATGCATTCATTAAACACGTAGGGGGGGCAGCTTAAGGAGAAGTTGCAGCTTCATCACTCTCTCCCCATGTAGTATTGGTTACTTGAAATAGCCAATCATTGAGCTCATGCAGGGGGCTTCATTAGACACTTGGACCTCTCTCCTGAGGCTTGCTTTGCACTTTACGGTATAAGAGAGGCACAGTAGGTTCACAGGAGGCACACACACCTAATGAAAGGAGGCCAGAGCCAATCTGGCTGGGATGCCGGTATCATGGGGGACTCTGGCATATCTCCTGGTTTCTACAGGTCCATGTAGTCAAGAGGTATAATAATGCAATAAATGCATGTATATTCAGATGTGTAATTGTCTGCACTGCTGTATTTGAGCAGTTTTTTTGCAGTTCATGTATACTACCCATGTTGATAGACGCAAGTTAAACCAACTGTAAAAATAATAATAATAAAGGCGATCATATTTGTAAAAGAGTCACTTTTCTTGCTGCTCATTTCACAGGCATCTTGGAACATAAAGATAAACCTATGTCCTTTGTAAGGCACTTTACCCAAGCAGATATTAATCAGGGTAATATTGCATACCGGCCACCTAGAGCCGCACCGCACCTCAGCGAGATTATGGACTTCTCTTTCACTGGTAAGAAAACTATGTTCACGTTTTTGTTGTTGCTGGAAAAAGAAAAGCTTATTTTTGAAAATAAAGTAAGTAGCACAGCATTATTGATAATTCTTCTTTGAAGTCATGGATTTTGACCTCATCTCTGATTCCAGAACCCCCCACACTCCTTCCCCATATCCATACATCAATACAGCCCCTTTTATCACAAGAACAGCCATAGGTATATAGTATAACATTTGCAATTTCGAACACAAACTTTACTTTAAATAAACCTAGGAAAAACAGGACATATATCTTGCTCATTAATTATATAAACTAACTCGTAGTAAAGTCTTCAATATGTAGAATAAAATAAAAGAAAGTATGATGCACATACAGTATGGACATTACTTTACAAGCTAACTTGTTGGACAAATTTAGTCTTCAGCATCAGGTTCCCATTCTGTGGAGCTGTAATTACATAGAATTGTAGTTTCCACAGGAAATACTTAAACATCCTTAAACTTTGACACATGTAAAGCATTAAATACTTACTGTACAACGTCATCATTTACCTAATATGACAATGTTCTGAAGTTGAGTATCTTCACCTTGTTCCTTTCTGTGGCCATTGAAGCCGGATTGACCATAATGTGTGATCAGGTTGGCTTCAGTGCAATTACAGAAACATCACTAATGCTCAATACTAAAATTGTCATGAGTTTTCTTCAGGCATGGCTTTTAGGTTTACATTAATGTAATCAGAAATAAATATTTCAGTATGATTGCAGCCCTACAATATACAAGCACCCATAATTTTCACTCATATACTTCACAGCTTCTGATCTCTACAGTTTGTGTATAAAACAAAGCAATTATTTTTCCTTCAGGACTTCCGGGATCTGTGAACTTCTTCTTTACAGGTAAAACATAAATATCCTTTCTAATGATCAAAGGTCGTATGGATTTTTTGTTTGTGTTTTGTAGAAAACAATGTTCAATCTGAACAGTGATATTTATTTAACATGTAATATATAAAATAAAAGAGATTTGTAAATAGTCATGAGCATATTTACTTAATATTCACATATGAATTATTTCTAAATTACTAGCCACATTAGTAAATCAATTCATATAAAGAACTCCTTGTTTGATAAGTAGTATGCCATCTTTGTTTAGAACCCTAAGGCAAGGGAGTATAGTAGAGATCAAAGGTATCTTGGTAGAGTATAGTAGAGATCAAAGGTATCTTGGTAGAGTATAGTAGAGATCAAAGGTATCTTGGTACATCACCCAGAGCTGTGCTGTTTTCATCGATGTGCCCTGCTTTCTCTACAGTTTCAGATGGAGAATTCACTACACCTGAGATGCCATTCACGATCCATTTTCTCTCCAGTGAGCAGCAGCCTCCTGTGTTTCAGATTACATCCCCGTTTCTTGAGGTTACGCAGGGAGGACGAGCTCCCATCGGTGAGGAGTGGCCATATGCATTTTAATCACTTAGAGGAAAAAGGTGTTGCTGAAAAAGTTTCTGATAACAAATGTAACAGAAGTAAAAGTAGCAATAAAGCTCCAAACATTCTTTAAATACCATTTTATTCTTGGGTCTTCCATGTTTCTCCCATTTCTTCTGCCTTGGTTTATTTAATGTAGAAACCATTGATCTTGCCAAACACACAAACACTCTATTATCAGGGTAAAGTGCAAAGAGCCATTAGGGACTATTGTTACTAGTCTTGTGTATAATGAGTCCACTAATATTATCCCCTTAAAGTGTTTGATATTCTACGCATGTGCGAAATTTAAAGCACGGGTCAGGGCACAGTGACCTCTCTTGACACATTTTGTGCCTAGTTTCATGATATTTTACATTTTCAGCTAGTTGGTAGAAAACTAATTTAGGCCAATAATAATACCATGCAAGCAATATGAAGAATAGTGGTATGAGCAATTGGTAGACCTCGTGAGATGTTAATACTGCAGCAATGTCTTCTGCTTACACTCAAATGCAGATTATCAAAGATTTTAATTTTGGACTCTGGGTTTTCAGGGGTACATCTGACCGTGACAGATACAGACACGTCACCAGAAGATCTGTTTTATGAGCTTGTTGAACAACCCCGGCATGGCCTGTTAATGAAGTCTGAAGCTGGCATACAGAGCGCTATGAACGCAGGTATGTTTGTACACCATCCATCCACTTGATATAGCTGTCAGGGACCACTGTTAATACACTAATTATACAAAAGAGGGTTTTGCCTTGCATATTATAAAGGCTTCAGTTCTCAGCGGCAAGCATTTTTCTTTCTGAAGATAATTCTTATCATTTTGGGGTTGTCTTGGCACAGGAGCTGTACCTGGTCACAGGCGTCTGCTAAACAGCTGTTCCTTATTCAAAAGTCATTTGTTTCAGTTGTATCTTAATTTGTCTTGTTGTTAAAAATTCATTGCGCATTTGTTTTGTTTATCTGGGATTATGCAAGATGCTCACAACTGTTGGGAATAATTTTCTATAAGACAATACGGAAACACCTGCCTAGCTGTTCAAGGCTGCATTGACATATTTATTGTCAGTCCCACACTTTGACAATGCATCATTTTTGGTTAAATAAATGCTATTAATTAATGTTTGTGTGCTTGAAAGGTGATACATTCACATATGAAGATGTCAACAGAAACGCATTGTACTATGTGCACGGAGGCTCAAGCACGACAGAAGACAGCATGGAGATTGCGGTGACAGATGGTATCACCTCCACCACAACCCTTTTGAGGGTGGTAGTGTCACCTGCAAATGACAATGGACCACGTCTTGTTCCAGGCACTTTGTTGGCTTTAACCGTGACCAGCAGAAGCTCTATTATTATAACAAGGTCCCATCTCGCTTACCTGGTATGTTTTTGTTTGGTATGTCCTACCTCATGTCCCCTGCAGGCTATAAAAGTAAGAGTTATGAAAAACAAAAACAAATTGCACAACTAAATCAATAATTCTACAATTGCAAAGAATTGATCCTTTGTTACTGGTTTCCTATTGTAGCAATACCTTGCACAGGCCCTGAGAAGCTTCTTGGTTTTTAGCAGCTGTCCAACCGTTGGGTATACTGGACCTGCTAGCCTGGTTAAGTCTCTCAGTATGTGAGAAGTTCAAAATGTCTTGAACAACCAAGCACATGGAAGGATGCTGGAAGATAGAAGCAGATAGGACAGTATTTAGTGTCATTGACAACCTCTGACCTCTCCCCTGGGTGATAATGGACTCCCTGCTAACGCAGACGAAGGTGCACATGATCCAAAAATGTCTGTTCACTAAAGTGTAGGTGAATGCGAATTGAATCATTCCCAACGTCTGCTTTTGGCCAACTCTACCCGAATTATATTTAACCTTCTCCATTTTATACTCTGACCAGTTCAGGAATTAATGAAAAAAATCAAAGTTTTTATTTTGTTTAACCTATCTGTTTTTTTTAAAAAAACAAATCCAGTTCCTTTAAACTTGCTTAAAAGTTAAGGTTCCCTTAATTTTCACAGATGTACAGATAGGCAGCTTTGTATATATTTTTATATACGGTAACTTGCAATTTTGGTATAAGAGGTAAGCATTAAAACAAAGTGACGGGAATAGGAATACAGCCAAAACATAGGAGGTTGAATCAATAATGCAGCTAAGAGACCAAAACAGACTATCAATAGATTATCAATAAAAGGAAGGCTTTGATCACTTGGCTGTGATTTCTGTGCGCTTACTGTCTGACATACTAATGGGGAACATAAGGAAATATTGTAATAAAGGACGGAGCAACTTCAAAGAACAACAACCATTTCTCAACAATTACTGCCTAAATCAGTGCACATAACATCTTGTTAAGCATGTTTTCCTTGAACAGGATAATAATTCTCCTGACTCCAAGATCAGAATCCAGCTGGTCTCTCTACCCATGTATGGCCTTCTTACCAAGGCTGAACCTGGAGAGGATGCCGAAGAGTTGTCAGAATTCTCTTTTTTTACAATGGAAGACATTGACAAACAGAAGATTAAGTAAGTAATGCCTCCTTATTCAATACACAAAAGCAATGCAATATACTATGTTATATCGCAGAGGTTAATATTACCCAGAAATTTGTTTACTGGTCTCTATGCCAGTTTTCACAAACCATCAAGTGCTGTGGGTTTAGAGATTCCCTAACAGTGGGCATATAAATAAAAAAACAACATTAATAATTCTTCATGAGAACCTCTACTGTAGAACCTACAGAACCTATTTAAGTTATGTCTAACCAAAGGCAGTGTCCCTAGACGCTCTATGGCCACTGTTCTTACAATTGAGCCTAGTAATATGATGCTCTACCATGATGCTCCTCTTACGGACACAAGGGGTCAGGTACAGCTTGCTATGGAGGTTGTGATGGCTGGACACAGTCCTCCATAATGTAAAAGAGCCTGATGTGCAACCTTCCCATTGAGCAGCAGTGCACCTGGGAGCCTGATGAAGTGATGTGCCCCCTGACCTGTTATCCTGCGATAGAATATGCTGCTATCTATACTATGTAGCAAAATAGGGTATGTAGAGTAACTTTGGAGGATTCCATACAAATTTCTTTATATTGTATATCTGTTTTAGATATTCTGCAATAACCGAGACTGAGAGTCAGACTGTCACTGATACATTCCACTTCACGGTCTACAATGCTGACAATGTCCACCTGGACAACCAGATGTTTACTATAACTATTACTGCAGCCACCCAGCAGCTTCCTATCATCCGGTCTGGAGACCAGATATCTGTAAGTGCCCAGTTGCTTTCATATTGTTTGTCGTCAAACGTATGTCTATGCATTTATAATTAATGAGGAGGCCTATACAATAAACAATGCATGCGAATGGTTGCTTGAATTGACACTCACCTTGGATATACTTCACTGCGCAGAGTTGAGTGGAGTAAAAAATAAAACCAAAAACAATGAACTCATATTAATTAACCCATGAGT
This sequence comes from Spea multiplicata, assembly GCA_009364415.1. NCBI lineage: Eukaryota > Metazoa > Chordata > Amphibia > Anura > Pelobatidae > Spea > Spea multiplicata. Next base: position 27,708,408 of record VKOC01000001.1, read on the forward strand.
TTCAAATGCATCTTCAGGGGTCACCTTATTCTCCACCTTTTCCAACACCGTCAAAAAAAGATTACTGAAAAATAATGATAATGAAATATAAAAATCATATATAACTATTTTTAAATACATAACTATAGAGACAAGAATCATCTCAAGTTGCATGTATATGACAGTAACTTGTATATATGAATTGTTTTGTGAGTGATAGCATTCCACTCGATTTGATCTAGGTGGCCACTTGATTTGAATGGACCCAAAAATTACAAAACCTTAGCAAACTATGTAGCCATTAATGCTTATGTTGACGCACATGTAAATTTTTTTCTGACACTCTTCTTGTTGCTCACTAGAGAGGGTTGTTTTCTTTTATAGAATAACGAATAACGCAAAGGATTTTATTTTTAAGGTGAAAGAAGGAGGGAGGATTCTCCTGTCACCTCGCTTGATAATATCCCCAGATGCTGCAACTACAGGAAGGCAGCTGAAAATTCAGATAATCAGTGGGCCAAAGTTTGGTTACCTTGAAAATATTAAGAATGGTAAAACTTTTTAAAATAAACATCATTTTTTATAATTACTCTTAAGCGCCTGTATGTATGCTCATTTCTACCTGAGTGAACTCCACACCGTGTACAAAAAATAAATATTTTCTAAGATATTATTCCTTACTCTCTTCAGGCAGTAATTGAATCTGTGACTTGGGCTTCTGTTTAGAATGAGCTCAAAAGTTAGTAGATTAAAAAATAATGAAATCTAAGGCTTTGCAGGCTCCATGTCTTTCAAAACATGTTAATGACATTTATACGTATAAATAAAAGTAAATATTAGTAAAAAAATAGTAATATAGTAATTTATGTTGACAAGAAACACGTCCACCAAATTCACTTTTGCTGTTAATCCAGAAGACAAAAAAAGTACACTCATTGAAGCGACTCCCAACTGTGCTTTAAAAAGGAATCTGATATGTCACTGGATCAACAAGCTATAGCTAATCGTTTCCTTATAGCCAATTACATCCGTATTCTCCACTTTATATGAAAAATATTATTGTTTATGACACTATTCACTATTGTTTTCTTAGGTGGACGTACTTCTGTGGCTGGTCAGGTGGGTTCAGACAGTTACTTCCTGTTTCAGGATTTTGCGGAAAACAACATCTATTATGTACAGAGTGTCCACGATAGCGTTGAGCCCAGTGGGGACTTCTTTAGTTTCTACATAACAGATGGAACTAGCCAGACTGACGTCCGCAACATCAGTATTATCATACAGGTTAGTCTGCAGCAGTCTACATTCACACGATGGCTACTTCCGGTTTATGTGCAATTTGAATAATTCTATTTTATTGTCAACTTTAGGGAAAGAATGATGAGCCTCCACAGATCTCTACATTGCCGCTCAGGGTGTACGACAACACAGGAGCAGTGATAAGAAACACGTGTATAAGTGTCCAGGACGTTGATACTCCTGACAATGAACTCAGGTTCATTGTAACCAAATCACCTTTCCATGGTATGATGATTTTGAGTGGTGGATCAATTGTAATTATGTAGACATTACAAATGTAATTTTACATTATGGTATATAATAACTCCAGTGTGACCCCTGCCACCCCATAGCACACACTTACACGCAGTAACACACACGCTCTCTCACACTGTCTAACAATGCACACCTCTTACCTCGTCTGTAGTCCTAGTAGCTACTCACCCACTGTGTGGGAAGCCAGGCTCTAGCCATGGGGCTACTTTAGTTTTGTTACATGACCCCACTGAGCTCCTGTCCTAGCAGCACTAAGTACTGAAGCAGACAATCACCGGCAGTAAAGTAGTGGAGGCACTTTCAGCACAAGCATGCTGGGGGTGTGGGAATCTCTCACAAGATCCAAATTTTCTGCAAGTTATTTTCATAGTTTACCAAATTATGGACAGTTTTTAAAATAGTTCATTTGTAGACTTTCCCTGTCCTATAATAGGTATTCCCTGGTTGCTGAGATGATTGCGTACATGATGATATATTATTTGAATGTTCTGTCTTTTCATACTCACATGTATTGTTGTTGTTTCTCTCCAGGATACCTGCGAAGGAGGCAGTTCTACTCTGAACCCTTGGACAATGGACGTATCCTGTCCCAGGGATCCTCTTTTACCTACCAAGACGTTTTAGATGAACTGATTGTATACACCCCAGAAAGCATGGTCAAACCTTCAGACGAATTCCGCTTCTCTCTCTCAGATGGCCAGTACACAGAGACTGGAAGGGTAGAGATTTCTATTGAGCCACAGAGAAGAGAACCCCCAAGACTAGCTACAAACAGAGGCCTACAGATCTCAGCAGGTACTTAGCATAGCTTTCAATTACACCAGAATGAATCTACTCATAATCTGTCATACATAAAGATCATATTTGAGTGTAATTGCTAATTTACACAGGTGTTATAGGTTCCAACTTCCTGAATAGTCCATGCTTCTACCTTTTTTGTATAGTCTTGTGCATCTCAAGATTGTAAGCTTGCGAGCAGGGCTCTCTCCAGCTAATGTATTGGTTTGTCTTAGTCTGTCAATTCTCGTCTTGTCAGACCCCTTGAATATATGTGTTGTATTAAGCGCTGCGCAAACTGTTGGCGCTATATAAATAAAAGATAATAATAATAATAACAAAAAATTCAACTGACCGTTTTGTCACTTCTGATGTCTAGGAAATCACAGATCTCAAATCAAATCTAAATCAAATCTAACTTGTTACCTACAAAGGTACATTTCCACAGTACAAGCACCTCTTGTTATTGTGTTGTTAAAACTATAAATGTTCCACTTTTTATTGTGAGTTTAATGCTTTTAGAACTACATGCAGCAATAGAAAGCTTACTGTTACTGTTGAATGCCCAACCACTTCCCAGAAATAATGATTTGATCATGCCACTTTTTGGCTCATTCATATTTTTGTCAGGAACATTTCATTGTCACATGACACAAAAGTAAGCAAAGATGGGCTGTTGCCATTTCTACGTGGTTAAACCTTCAGAGGAAAGAATAAAATGACAGATTTATCAAGGTTCATAATCCTAGCGAATACAATACAACTACAATGTTGTAGTTTCTCGTTTATATAGTTGGATGCCTCCTTCCTAACTCATTTTCTTTTTATTTCCCGTAGGTTCAGTAGCTACAATAACTGATCAACATCTAAAGGGAACAGATGTTGATTCAGATGATGCCAAACTCCGGTACGTCGTGAAGAAGGACCCAGCTGTGGGGAAACTACAGATGTCAAGAAACAACAACCCGGTGCAGATTTCAGTGAAGGGACCTATCAGTAGCTTTACACAAGTGGATATTAACAAAGGTCAGCTGACAAGTCCCGCTGTTTTTGTTTTTTTCATGTAGTCAGATTTTTTGGTATTTTTAGGCATCTGTTAACATACAATGTGTTTCTGACCCTGGATTCAATTATAATGGTGTTAGGTTCAGCAGAATAGGTAGAACAGCTCTTTTGAATGATATCAAATGACACATCGTATCAGTTTAGCATTTTTTTAAAAATAGGTAAAGTTGCTAATATTTGCCATTTTGAATAATTTTGATCATCTGATTCTTTTTGTAGGATTTGTTCAGTACAAGCACGTGAAAGGAGAGCCAGGAGGAAGCTTTTCTTTTAAGTTTGATGTCATAGATTCTGAGGAGAATAAGCTAATTGACCAGTCGTTTTACATAAGTATTTTAGGTGCGTATGTTTCTGCACCTCTTTTTTGGGTCACGACCTTATCTTTACCTGTTTTGATAACATTTTTATTAATTTTATCAAGTTAACTAAGATTTTAGTAATTAAAGTATATGTAAAATATAGTGAATAACGGGATAACAAATATTTGGGTGGGGAGAGTCCATGTTTTCACTAGTTACTTTATACCTCACTGAGTGGGATCTGCTGACAAAGATATCATGGCATCTTGTAAATATGTCTGCTGAAGCCATCCTAGTTATTGTTGCTGTCACCCTGGCAGAAGACAAACTACCTCCATCCATTACCACCAATAAAGGACTCACGTTGGACGAGAACTCAGTTAAAAAAATCACCACACTACAGCTCTCTGCCACGGACCAGGACAGCGAACCCAGGGATCTCCTGTTCCGCATAACTAAGCAGCCCAGCCTTGGTCACCTGGAACATATCGGATCACCTGGTAGGTTTCCTTTTGTAACATAGTGTTTGATGGCAAAGAACCGTTTCCCACATAATAGGTTAAGGCAGGGGTAGGCAAACTGTGGCTCTCCTGATAATGTGGACTACATCTCCCATAATGCTCTTACGGTCATACTGCTGGCAAAGCATCAAGGGAAATGTAGTTCACAACATCTGGAGAGCCGAAGATTGCCTACCCCTGGATTAAGGGATAAGCACTTCTACTCCAAGGTTAATCCACAAAGTACAAATTTCTATTTCCTGATTCTAGAATGTTTTTCCCCAACTTTCCTTTCCATCAACTTCAAAACATCATCCTTTTCTTTACTCTTGTTCCTCTTTTCAATGAAATATTTTCTACTTGTACCTCTGGTACTAATATGCTTGGGTCTTCAGGGCTCAACATACTTTACATAGCAATTAAGTTTAATATTAACTGCTGTGCTTTAAGGTACTTCTGCAGCATTAATTCAGAATGGAATAGTTAATGGTAACCATGCAAAGATGAATACATTACTATGATTGTCTACTGTCCATGCAGAAAGGAATTTGTTTTACTTTTAGCAGTTAGCAAGCATTCACATACATCTGTACATCCTCGGAAAGCAGTACTGTTTTTTTATATCAATAAGGAAAATGGAGTCTTTAGTTGAAATTGCTACATTTTATTGGACCAAAATAGGAAAAAAGATGTGGTAACAGAAGCTTCTGTGGCTTCCTTTTTTATTAATTGAGAAAACATATTGAAATATTGATGCTGTTAATATGGTGCAATATTATGAATTTTATATTGCTTTATAAAGGTCCAACTGCGTTGCTTGGCACCGTTTTACTGTGTTCAAAGAGTGGCAGAGTGTCTCTGAAAGACATAGGGGATGTTTTTATACTTAGAAATGGTGTATATAAGCCCCCCCCCATTTGACATTTACATTTTTGGGTGGAAATGGCAGTTTTTGGACATTTTTTTACTTTGTACATAGGCATGAAAATTAGCAGCTTCAGCCAGGCGGATCTAGAATCTCGAAGCATCCAATACATCCATACCAGCGCTGAAGAGAAGCACGCAGATGAATTTACCTTTGCCGTTTCTGATGGTGTCAATGAGGTAGAAGAAACTTTTTTTCCTTTATTATTGTGAAACAGCATTTTTATTTGTTTTAGAACGATCTTCCTACAGATGCAATATCCCTGTAAGAGATTTCCCAAGGCACCAATGCTTACACCTCGTCTACATTCTATTGTTCTGGGTAATAATCGCGGCTATGCCAAGTGCTTCGGGCTCATGTTATTCATGTCTCACCTCACCACCTTCTCTAAAATTTACAACCTTCTTGATGATTCTGCAGCGATACATAAAGATTATGGGTCGTATAGGATAAGCTGCCTTACGTGCTGTGGTCTTTTCAAAACCTAAACAATTTCAAGGAGCTCTAAAGCACCTACAGATAGGCCTCATGGGTCTATGTAATTTCTAGGTGGACAAGCTGAGCTTTCTACCTGCCAGATTCAAATATCGATATCTAGTAAAGTATCCTTATTTTTATGTATGTTTTTGAAATAACCTGAGCCTAAATGTATCAAAAAATTTAATTTTGTGTTACGTTGAAAGTTTTGGCATACTTTTAGTTTGCCTGCTCTGTTCTAACCAATTGAGGCAAATTTGGGCATTTTATAATTTCATTATACCACATATTATATACCAGGAAATGTATTTTCTTTTAAACAGAACCTGGATTACAATCCCACATTATATGCTTCTGTACTTTAGTCAACTTAAATGTTTTCATATATTATATACTTTTAATATGGATGCCATCATTTATTTTTCCAATGTCTTATTATTAAATCAAGCAGTCCTTTCTGGATACAAAGCAATGTTTATTAGTAGTTAACTGTAAAGGGACTGTATAGTTCTATGCTAATGTAAGACTGATGCAGAAGGGGACCACTAGTTGGCCTTGGAACCCATCATTGATGTGTGGTGGCACTTTAGTAACCCCTCCAGTTGCAGATTTGATAAAAATGTAAGATTAAATCTGTAAAATATCTCAAAAAGGGCACAAATTCCTCAAGTACCACAGTAAAAGGATATTTTAACTGACTAAGGTGCAGGAAAGGGCACAAAAGGGATTGAAATGACATTTAAGTTGAGTCAAAAATAAGGAAGCCTTTCTGTGTGGGTGCTTAGGGTTTTCCCAGTGACCCATCAACTTCAAGGATTGACCTACCATAGCAGATGCACAATAATAGAATTATAACTGATTTTGGTAGAATAAAAGTTTTTTTTCATTGTATATTTCTTTAAACAAATGAATTTTCCCTCTCGTGGTAATGTATTTAAATATAGTTAAAATAATGTATTGGTTTTTTTTTTATTCTAGATTTCACAAACATTTTATATCACTATAAATAAAGTAGACGACTCCCTGCCTGTGGTTCACAATGCTGGAATGCGAGTGCAGGAAGGCGTACGGAAAACCATCACTGAGTTTGAATTGAAGGCCGTAGATGCGGATACCGAGGTACAGTAAATATAGCTGCTCTACTGGAAGGACTTTTGCCATTGGCGGAACATTCAGGGAATATTTACAGGATCCACAACTGTAGTTATTACACTGTAATTTGCATAATACGTTGAAATTAAATGCAAGCTAGTTTTTGATGATGTGTTTAAGTAATGTATATGATACGCGAGAATAATCGCTATGTGAGAATTATCAAGTACTGAAAAGGTAGCAGGTTTTTTCACCTCTGGAAATGTACACGTAATGCCCAGACTGATATACAATGCTACAAATCAGTATGCTTTGTCCATTATAAAGTACCAAACAATGTGCTAGAGTTTTACAAATAATGTAAAAATATTATGTATAAGTAATAATTAAATATTAGTAGCCATTACTATTTGTGCTGTTTTAGTGGATTCAGTTAATTAATTTCAACTAGAATGCAGAGTGTTTTTTTATTATCATGTGAAAACTACTCAAATGCTCATTTTAATCATTTTAACTCAATTACAATCATTATTATACTCCTGCACTTATCCTATTTCCCTTTTTTTTAACCGTGAACTGTAAAACTCTAGGTACGGTTGTTATTGATAAATAATCATATATACATACTATAGATGCTGTCCTAAATTGATACATTTTCCATATTCCTTAAACAGGCAGAGACTGTCACATTTACCATTGTTCAGCCCCCTCGGTTCGGAGTTATTGAACGTACGAGTAATGGTCAGAGTTACCGCCAAACCACCACATTCACAATGGACGACATCTACCAGAACCGAATCAGCTACAGCCATGATGGCAGCAACACCCTCAAAGATCGATTCTCTTTCACAGTCTCAGATGGGACCAACCAGTTCTTCATTGTGGAGGAAGGAGAGAAAGAGGTGAATTTGGATACTTCATAACCTTGGGCCTCTTTGACTTATGTGTCAAATGCTCTACCATCAGCCCACTGCTGATGAACCACTTATACAGGTGCATGCTACAGGTACAAGACTCTGTTGGGTACTGGTCCACGGCCCTTTGCCTGATGTGCCCGATGGCCAGCGTACAGTGCATTTTAATGGACTGCTACAATTTTTTTATTACTATTTAAACATTTTTTTTAAATACTGTCTTGTCTCCTGCTCCAAAACAACAATATACTTCACATACAACATGTGGTATAGTATTATGTTTTCCAATATGTAGGTTTCATGTTATTCTAACCCACTCTATAAACAAACATGCAAATTGCTTACCTTGCTGCCTTTAATTGATGAATGTTTGCACACCTTTTTAATACTCTTTTTAATCCATACGAACAAGCAGGAGCCGTATCATCAGCTCAGGAACACTGCATTTCCGGCTCACAGCAAAACATTGATTATTTCAACTCTGCATTTAAAATGTTGTCCTTGTGCCCATTCTTAGTAGATATATGTTTATCCCTTTGTTGAATAGACATTTTATTGCCTGCAAAAAATAGTAAATGGTGAAATGAGAGGTTCCTAAACGGGTTACTTGTTTCAGATCGTGACAGCCGCTCCCCAGAGGTTTAAGGTAGACATCCTTCCGGTGGATGATGGAACACCGAGAATTGTCACTAACCTGGGCCTTCAGTGGTTGGAATACATGGACGGCAAGGTACCTTCATTAACCTATTCCGGACTGTGTGTTTTCTTAATCTGAAATTATCGATAACATCAGACAGATACAGCTCTGGTGCTTGAACCAGGCCCACTGAAAAAATAAATGATATAAAATTACATCTTCTATTGATAAATAAAATGGGTCCACTGTATGCTTTCTTGAGTAGATCCTCAAGATTGTAAGCTTGCGAGCAGGGCTCTCTCCACCTAATGTATCGGTTTGTCTTAGTCTGTCAATTCTCATCTTGTCATACCCATTGAATATATGTATTGTATAAAGCGCTGCCCAAATTGTTGGCACTATATAAATAAAAGATAATAATAATAATAGATTACTATTCGTTTTCCATTTCAATTTTTTGCTTAATGGGCAAATATCACTTGGTGATAAAATCTGCACACAAAGCACCGTGTAACAAACAAAATAATATAAAGAACATGATCTACAGCCATCTGGCGTGACTGAGTTACAAAGATAATATTGTTTTATCAAAATACAGGTACATATTCTGTGAATGAAAGCGAGTGTTAATTTCTGTGGCATGCTCATTCCTAAGCAATAAGTCTTTGTGGCTGTAACATTATTTCTAGGCTAGCAATTTCATTACCAAGAAGGAATTAATGACTATAGATCCAGACACTGAAGACAAGCAGCTGGTTTATGAAATATCGAGTGGGCCGAATCACGGATATTTGGAGAACAAACTCAAGCCTGGTGTCTCTGTCAGCACATTTACTCAAGGTACAAATGCCTAAGGAAAAAACATGCATATAATTATATATATATATATATATATGTATATATATACACACATATATATATATATATATATGTATATATATATACACACATATATATATATATATTGTATATGTAATGTGATAAAAAAGAGGAATGCTAACAAGCTGCTTCAACACAGATTCCCCAACACATATACGTTTAGCCTCACACAATTGATCTACCTGTCTGTCCACATGTGGTGCGTGTTTAAATATGATATTTGTTTTGTATGTGCAGATTTGTTTTTCACACTATTTGTTTTATTTCCCTTCAGAGGATATAAACCTTGGGCTTATTCAGTATATTCTGCACAATGAAAAGTACAAAGAAACAATGGACAACTTTAAGTTCCTAGTGAAAGACAGTAAGCCTAATGTGGTCAGTGACAACATGTTTCATATCCAGTGGTCCCTGATTAGCTTCACACATGTTAGGTAAGCCTACAACATTGCGAGGTTTGCTTTACATTATCTGGGGTGAATTCTGGGACATATTTGCATTCACAATGCATACTTCACTCTTCTCGAGAAAAAATATATATATTTTAATAAAATATTGTTGTAAGAATTGGGAAGAATGCTCATACCCAGCCCAGTTCCTCCCTTGAAAGCATTTTATTCTTTTAGGCAATTTGAGAGCCTCATTTTCTTTCCTGGGGATTATTCAGAATTAAATCTGACCAGCGTGCAAACTGAATTAATCTTGTGTGATAGTACCCTAATTTAAGGGGTATGCATGGAGAAATTCTAAAGGAATCCGTGGATAAACTTTCAAGACCTCAGAGGTCTTTTGTTAGGTTGCGTAGTCTACAATCTCTCTGATATATTATTTCTTATTGATAAATTAAAAGCAGGTTTAAATACACTGATACAGAGGCATGAGTTCTTTTCTCACTAGATCCTGCAGTACAAAGAATGCTTGGAAGGGCTTTTGTGTGAATTTATTTAAAAACGTTAATTTTTTAAAATACGAGAACATAAAAAAAACCCCATAATGTTTGTTCATTTTAACAGTTACAACGTGAGTGAAAAGGCAGGTACCATCAGCGTTACTGTAAAAAGAACTGGGAATCTCAATCAATATGCCATTGTACTATGTCGTACAGAAGAAGGAACCGCAAAGTCCAGCTCCAGTGTGGGCTCGAGGCCGGGCCAGCAGGACTATGTGGAATATGCAGGCCAGGTATGATATGCCTCATTCCTAGTGGACTATAGTGGACTCTTTAAATAATTGCAGCACTACTCCTATTGGCTGAGCCATGTATGATGGCTGAACCATGCATGATGGTGAAATCATGATGTCCCATGTTGTAAGACTTGGAATTTAACTCATCTTTGTATGTTGACAGGTACAATTTGATGAAAGAGAAGACACCAAAGCTTGTACAATCATTATCAATGATGACCAGGTATACGAAAACATAGAGAGTTTCACAGTGGAGCTCAGCATGCCTGCCTACGCTTTACTGGGCCGCATCACTAAAGCTGTCGTCAACATTAATGACACCGAGGATGAGCCCACCCTGCAGTTTGATAAGAAGATATATCGGGCCAATGAGAGTGCTGGTTTCCTTTCAGCGCCTATTGAAAGAAAAGGTTTGTTCTCTTGTATTATAGTCACAAGACTAAAATAAATCAATATTTTTCCCCACGCCCAGCTTAGAGAACCTGATAAAATGTCCCGGGGTGCCGGATCCATCCTATATTTGACACTTCTGATTTTCAGATACCTATAATATGATGATATAGAAAATAGATAGAAAGTGCACATATTCATGTTTTCTTAAATCGCTTTTTAATTTGAGGATGTGGCTGTTGCTGCCATTCATAAATGGAAGAGGAAAGAACATCTGCCATTTTATTTATATTAAGGCATTACTAACCTTTTATGTTTTTATACCTTTTGTTGGCTTTTCCCGGTAAATGTGAAATCCTCTAACTTTTTATTTTGCCAGTGTTCTTCAACAGATGTCATACCTTAAACCATACCCAAGTTTTTAGCTTACTATTTTATTATTCTCTGAAAATGTGCAGAAATGTAATTATAACATCAATGGAAAGGCTCTTATGTTGTAGTTCGTATGCAATTTCACACTTATCTCAAGTATTTTTGCCACCTGCCTGCTTAGTGAAAATTATCTATGAAAAAGGTTAAAGTTATATATGTTAGGAGATTTTTGCAGGGGAGTATAAACAATAAACTACCCCTTAGATAAATGCTTAGAAACTGTACTCAAGTTAACATCTTTGAAAATAAATCTAGCCGGTCAGTAAAGAAATATTCTAATTATCTTCATACATGAATGAATAGGAATGCTGATGAACTCCTAATATTAGTATAGTCCAGTACACATCTGACCTAGATCAGATCTCCAACTTGGTCTACCATGTACTAGAGACACCTGCACAATTTGTCTGCCTCAAAAAAGGAAAAATAAATTCAAAACATAAATTAATAAATACATAAAAACATTTATCCATTTTATTTTCAGCATATTTTTTTTCTATTTTTTTTATTTAGTTCAAATTTTGATTAATGAAACAACTATTCCTTGTTAATGATGTTTAGTTCTCACTAGAGGGAGGGCCCCAATCTAGATACATTAATCCTGGTTGTAGCTGTTTCTGAAGCACCATTAAAAAGCTTGGCCATTTTGACACAGATGGAAAGAACATTTTCAATACTTCCATATAGACATGTGTGGTACCAGAATTAAGAGCAGTGTGCCGATACTATGGAAAAATAGGTGCTATTTTGTGAAGCCATGGTCATAACTGGGGTCTTTCTAAATTAGCTGATCCCTTCGTTGGCCGATGGTAAAGGTTCTATGTAGCAACTCGTCAAATGTGTTACCCAAATGGCTGTAGTACTGGCCCTCATACAAATCTTGACTTATTATTTAAAGATACACTTAACTGGGTCATTTAATAGGAAGGAGTCAGCTCCAGACTGTGTGGCCCTGAGAATCTGCCCCTTCACCCGGAGAGATTGGGCAAGAATCCTGAGAATCTGCCCCTTCACTCGGAGAGAGATTGGGCAAAACCCCTGAGACTCAGGATCAAAACTGAGAGTTCTCGGTTATGGACATGGTGCCTGTTAACAAATACACCATCGATCAGATCCAGTAATCACAGGCGGACCAGTGACTGTGCCCCTGATCTACCAATGTTCCCTCACACCAATAAAAGTATTGTTTGTATTTATTCAGCAGATTGCTGTACAATTATCTTGTATTTGACCAGAGGTTTTTTTATTGTTATTTCCGGTTGTAAATTAGTTTATTCCCTCCGACTGTGATATATATAAGTCAGAGGTGATCTCACCGCAGCAAATCCATTTTTTATTTGTGACCAGTCGCTGGCAAAAGGCAATTTTACCGCCATGGCCTATTTAAATATTAACATCCATTGCTTGAAATATTATTCTGTATTTTATCTATATGCCTGATGAATGGGTTTCTTTTGCCTTGATTGAAAACATCATTTCCATTATTTGATGTGCCCCAGAATTGCTTCTTTAAATGTAAAAACGTTTTTATAGCCTGCAGAAAATTTAAATGAAAAATGTAAGAAAAAAAAAAAATAGTTGAGGTTCATATTATACATTCAGTTTTTCTATATTAGAAACTGGTAAGACAGGCAAGCATTACTTTTGTTCAGAGAAAATAGCAGCAATATTATTGTACAGATTAAAATGAATAACGAAACCTGGAAACATGTACAGCATACAAATGTGAAAGTATTGATAGCTGTAGAACTGAAGTTCAGGCCCGGTCAAATAGTCCTTATCTGCCAGAACACCGCGTTCGAACACCAACTTTTCAAATAAGTTCAATCCATGCTGGCCAGCTAAATTAAACATAGGATAGTCCTCACTAAAATAGACACCATTGATGGGTCATAGAAAGAGCAAAGAGAGAACTAATCAGCGACTAGTAACACAAAACCATAACTAAAGGTAATAATACCAACAATGGTAATATTAGTAGTAACAATATTAGTATTATTATTATCTGCACTAAAAATTAGTTCAGACACACCTGCAGAGCTACATCTTGGCCAACTAGGCCAACTAGAGGATTTTTTGTAAAATTCAGCTATAGTTTCATTGGTTTCCTCCCATGGCTAGATGTGTGATTACAATTATTTATTATTATTATTGTATTATTATTATTAATGTATTATATTATTAATATTTGCTGGATACAGTTGTAAAAGTCAATAATATCCACTGAATTAACAATAAAATGATGCATACGGCCTTACTACATTACAGAAAAGATGATACAGTCCTGTAAAAAGTCAAGTAACCCCCCAACACACACATGGCCACATATATTACAACATCATTGTAAATGATGTCCCAACTTGTCCCAAATGTTGGTAGGTATGTTAAACGCAGCCATGCCCTGCTGATCAATGTATGAAGACATTACTGTGTTTCCTCGCAGGTGATCCAGGAAGCATTGTTTCGGCCATTTGCTATACTATTCCAAAAACCGCTAAAGGCAGCAGCCTCTACGGATTAGAATCCGGCTCAGATTTCAAGTCCAGGACAATGTCCAACGAGAACCGCATCATTTTCGGGCCTGGAGTTACCATGTCCACCTGTGACATCAAACTAATAGATGATAGTGAATATGAAGAAGAAGAGGAGTTTGAGATAGCATTGGCGGACACATCTGAGAATGCTCGGATTGGAAACATAGCAACAGCCAAGGTTGTTATTGAAGGACCCAATGACGCTTCCACCGTCTCCCTTGGAAATGCCACCTTCAGTGTCAGCGAAGATGCAGGTAAAAGCTTTTAAGAGCAAAACTCCCACCATGTATCAAAGCGTATCCTAAATACAGAATTGCATTTTTCTCAAAGTAGACTAATACTTGTTTTCCAACTTTTTAGTAGGTTTTTCTGTTATGTATAGTTCAACGAAATGTGTTCTCACTATTTTTATGACACCATGTCACATCATGAAGGTCAGAAGAGGTTAATGATCCTGAGCTAGTAAAATATATAATCTAGAAAAAGAGACATCAGGATTTCACATTTTGTATGCATTTTGGTTCACATTATAAATTGCTTTATTATGTTTTTTTAAATTTGTATTTTTGGTCATTTCATTGTAGGCTCTATAGAGATTCCTGTTATTCGTAGTGGACCAGATCTTTCTGTTCCCACTTCTGTGTGGTGTGCCACTCGCCCATCAGACCCACCATCTGCTTCTCCTGCGATTGACTATATCCCAAGTTCCAAGAAGATAGAATTTGGGGCAGGAAAAACAGTAGAGGTACCGTAAGCTTTTTAATTGTGTGTTTACTGAGCTAGGGCAATAAAAAGGTGCAGTTACTACCAAATTTAACACATTTATAACAAAATGCAGCGTTACGCACATTATTCATAATACCATTACCAGAAACATATTTTTAATTATTTATTATTTGACCTCATTCTTATTTTTGACTGGGGACCCTTAATTGCCATAAGACACAGGGGTAGGGGCTGATAAGATATTGCCATAATAACTAAAAAAAGGATTCTCAAGGATTTACTGTGGTTTATTTGCTTAACATACTAGAGAGTGGAACAGCGCCTTTAATTGATTAACTCCTTGACATGGATCTGTCACATGTGAAATGTTTATGGCTGTCTTGTACAGCGGGCAAGTACTCTCAAGGGATCCATGTGGATATAGAGGCAAAAGGTGATCATTGTTTACCTTATTTGCATGCGGCTACCCAGAATCCCTTGTGGCTGTGGCCGTACCATGAGCTTTCTGAGGAAAAAACAAGCCTTCTGGCTTGTCCGGTGTCTGTAGATGAGTGTTTAATAATACTTCTACTACCCCCTTAATTTTAAGTGGAGGGTTTTCCATCACCTTTACCCACCATAACTTTTATTAGTAAAAAAAACATAACATACTAAAAAGCAACACATATTAAATTGCTGTTATAAAAATATAAACAAGTCTACATTGATGCTACATTGAGGCGAACTAGTAAGCAGTTTTAGACAAATCAGGTTACTACTTTTTTTTGGTAGTGTTATCACTTCTTCAAGATGGTTTCGTAGTTTGTAAGATTCATATTCAAGTAGCTACCATGAGATGTTGGCTAAACTTGTTTTCAGATGTTTGCTATTCTACGGGATGATGTATGTTTCTTTCCTTCAGTTCTGCACTCTGACTATATTGGACGATGCTCAGCATCCGGTGATTGAAGGTTTGGAGACGTTTGTGGTTTTCCTTAGCTCTGCACATGGGGCACAGCTGACCAAACCATTTCAAGCAACAGTTGCCATTAATGATACTTTTCAGGATGGTAAGTTATGTCATTATAGCACTAACATGGATGAAAAAACAAAGAAATTCCTATCTTACTGGATATAATGCAGCTTAATAATTTTATTACTACCATTAATGACTGCATATGTGGATGAGGCCAGTTCCTGGCTGTAGGTCTATGTGATTTTATTCATGGTTCTATATATTCAGAACTGTTGCTTTAATAGATGTGTATTTCAGGGTCTCCAGCCCAACTTTGCCAAAGTGTTGACCATAAGCATCAACTTGTTGTTTAAATAGAAACCCAATCTGGTGCTCAGTCTCCAACCTACTGAAACGTATCCAGTGTAACACTTTCCCCATACAGAAGTTGCAATAGATGAATTGAAATACGGCATAAATATGTACATTCTTTATCGGCAGTTCCCAGCATGCAGTTCAGTAAAGATGTCTTGACGGTAAAGGAGAAAGATGGAGTACTGCATGTCCCTGTCATACGTACCGGAGACTTGAGTTACGAGTCTTCAGTTCGTTGCTACACTCAGTCTCATACAGCTCGTGTGATGGATGACTTTGAAGAAAGAAGAAACTCTGATGATTCCCGGCTGACATTTTCCAAAGGAGAAAAAGTACGTTTCTTAAGCTGTGCATGCGCTTATTAAATAGGAATATTTTAGATCGTTTTCTTAAAAGCGCCATGCATATATTTAGCTGTGTACATTTCAAACATGAATAGATTGTCTCTGAAACTTCAAGGACATTATTTTTCAATTGATTGATGCATGTGAGATTTCTTTTCATCCAATGCATTGAAGAATGCCTGTGCCTTTCAGACAGCGCTTGCTTTGCAACAATATTTGCATAAATCCTTTCTTCCCATTGAAAGCATACAGTAGATTATCCATGCTATGCAGGCAGAAAATCCTTAAGAGTAATACAAATTGAAATGCTGGATCCTGTTGTACTTTTGTTAGTTGTTTTTAATGCGGTTAGCGGGTGATTCCTTACACCGTTTGCTGTCCCTTTAAACTTCGGCTGACCTGATTAAGATTTAGGGACCTTGGCTGATAGATGGAACCAGACAGCTTCGTTATCCGTTTTCCAGCGAGTCTCTGTGATGTACAGCGGCTGCTGAGCATGACGGAGCATCGGTGCCTATACAGTAATAAAATACCAGATGCTTGCTCACAGTCGTTGGTAACTCTCGTGGCAGGTGAAGAACTGTACTGTATTTGTCAACGACGACTCGGTGTTCGAGCCTGAAGAGCAATTTAGGATTTATCTCAGCAATCCTCTTGGAAGTCACTGGAGCGGAGCCCGAATTGGGAAGAGTGACATGGCTACAATCACTATTTCAAATGATGAGGATGGTAAGAGCGCTTACATCACTAAATCTGAAGATGATGTCGTCCAAAATGTACACTGTGTTTACTTTCCTTAAACCTTTAATTTACAACATAAGTGCTCTGCAAGTTGTACACTAAAGGGTGAGACTGCAGAAGCTTTGAGGCTTAAACCGAAATTAATTATGCATGATGAAGGCCCAACGTCTGGGGGCTTCACCTGTTAGAACTGGCCCTGTATGATATCTACATTATACATACATACAGAGTGGTGCAGAAATTGTAATGCAATCAAATGGTACCCAAATACTTCCAATGATATGGACGTAATAAACACTGGGAAGCACTAACCTAAGAAGAGTATAAATACAGGTAAATATGTATAACGGATCTTATAAACACTATTTAGAAGCCCTATCTAACAGGAAAAATGGGGTCAATCACACACTATGGCCAATTTTGGAGTATTTAGATTTTTGAGGCTAAGAAATATAAGGGTATGCGCTGAGTCCTTGTTTTTTTTGTATGTATATAAATATATTCCAACTCCGAGGCTCAGTGACATATTGAAAGGTAGAAAACATGGACATTTTTCATGTTAACATGCCTTTTAAATGATATATTAATTCATTTTGTGAGATGCTTACTGCTGGAATACCCTGAGTGAAAACACTGAATGAATGATATACTATACATTTTTCTCACCATGAGACACAAAGCATTGCTTATTATATGGCAATACCTTATTACAGTGCAATTTGTTTAGGAGAATTAGTAGCATCCATCAAATGAACGTCAGGATGTGTAGAATATTTGGAGTAAATATATGGCACATAAACACATTTTCCATACACGTTTTGACCTGTTAGCAAATGGATCAAAAATAATACAATGGGTTTTAAATTAATTTATCTTTCTACCTTTGTGGCATCAATAACCTGAATAATTTGTTTCCTACCCCCTTCATTGATGCCTCGAATCCAATTTTAAGAGAAACATAGAACTCACTGTATTAGCCTTTATCACTTATGTTAGGAGGCTGCTCTATTTATCTTCAGATTGTAAGCTCTTTTGAGCAGGGCCCTCCTCATCTGTTATTTCTGTATGTCATCTTGTTATGTCTAACTAATGTAGCTTATCCATAATCATAACACACTGCATATAATATAACTATGGTATACTAAATATCTACATACACTCAGTTAATGGAAAATATTTTTTTATGTTAAAAGCTTACACTATTGTTTATTACTTCTAGCTTAGATTCTCACTAATTCAAGGTGTTTGCATTTTCCATTCCCAAAGCCCCTACAATTGAGTTCGAAGAGAGCACTTACCAAGTTCGAGAGCCCCAGGAACTTGACGGAATAGCCACACTTAATATAAAAGTGATCAGAAGAGGAGACCAAAACAGAACTTCAAAGGTCCGCTGTAGCACAAGAGATGGATCTGCCCAGTCTGGGGTCGATTACTACCCAAAAAGCCGGGTTCTTAAATTTAGTCCTGGTAAGTAAACAAAAGTAAACAAAAAAACAGTTGAACTTGTAGAAATTTCCACTGCACCTCATAAAAGAGTCGATTGAAAGCCATCTAGGATAAAAGGAGGCTTAAGGTATGACATTTGTTTGTGACGCATGCCAGGTGGCCAAAGAACACAAGTGGTTGTATTTTAAAGCAGAACTTCTGTCTGGTATTAATTGAGCCACCTGTGTTCAAGCAATAATGGTCCCAGCTTCTAGGCTCTAACTGTAGATTTCCATCCTGGTCATACACACAGAAGTTCAAGTGAACATGAAAAGTGATCATTACAAAGCATATAATCTGATATCTCATGTTGTAATATTTTTATTGTAATCAAATAAAACCTACTACTTGAAACAAGTTAACACATTAAGAATTCTTTCTGGAATCCAAGTGGTTTCATAAAATCCTTTTAAATTGACTATAATGATCCACTCTGTTCCATTGGTTTTGCAGGTGTTGATCATATCATCTTTAACGTGGAGATTCTGTCTAATGAAGACAGGGAGTGGCATGAATCCTTCTCATTAGTTCTTGGGCCAGATGATCCAGTCGAAGCTGTGCTTGGAGACATCACCACCGCTACCGTGACAATCCTGGACCAAGAGGCAACAGGAAGCCTGATTTTACCATCACCCCCTATAGTGAGTGTTCCTGCTTTATATTCCACTGTCCTAGAATTCCATGGGATCACCACAATTAAAAAAGAAACTCCCCATGGCATCCCAAGTGCCAAGCTGGCGTATATTCGATACATAGATAAATTCTGTTATCACAACACAGTTAGGAGTTGCCATCTTTAGCTCATCTTTATCAACAAATATTTTATAATTATATTTATGTTTAGGGCAATTTTCTATATTAATAGGATTATGATTCACATGAGAAGCTGATTTTTTTTTTACAGTTTTACTTCTCACCTCTTCCACCTTTCTTAAATAAATTTCAAATTTGTGGTGTTCTGCAGTGCGGAAAAAAATGTATTATTACTTTTATTATTATTATTTAATGATTCTGATACGGTTTAGTTAAACTTGAAAAATAACTTTCAAGAAATTGCCTAACATAAACAAGTCAGTGAGATATTCAACTCAACTTTAAACTCTTAATTTAGTGAATACACCTTAGTTTTATTACAGTGTATAACGCAGGTCATTGTATTTGGCTACAGGTTGTATCACTGGCCGATTATGACCATGTAGAAGATGTCACCAAAGAGGGGGTGAAGAAATCCCATCTCCTGGGTACCCTTTGGTGTGTGTCACACCATGTGATCCACACTTTCCCAAGTATTCCGTGATGAGGGAGCGTTGTGAAGAAGCTGGCATCAACCAGTCTACTATCTTATTCAACTGGGAAGTGGCAGCACCCACTGACTCCAATGGCGCTCGATCTCCTTTTGAAACAATCACAGACACCACACCTTTCACAAGTGTCAATCACATGGTGAGTATGAACAAAGTTAAGATATTTATATTGATAGCAACTGTAAATGAATTAATTTTGTTTTGTAAAGACACTAGTCATACTGCCCCTGTTGCCAGAATAGTTACAAAAGGAAATAAGAGACAAATTTGACTTCCAAAAAGCAGTTACTGTATAGTTAACATTCTTTTTTCATCTGTTTTCTAGGTTCTGGATAGCATTTACTTCAGCAGACGATTCCATGTCCGATGTGTTGCCAAAGCAGTGGATAAGGCCGGGCATGTGGGAACACCACTGAGAAGCAATATTGTCACAATAGGAACAGACAGTGCCATATGTCACACACCGGTGGTGGCAGGGACCGCAAGAGGATTTCAGGCCCAGTCTTTTATTGCCACACTGAAATACCTGGATGTCAAGCACAAAGAGCATCCCAACAGGTAATCCTTGTCAGCCAAGAGCTGGCCAGGACGTTACTCCAGACACTGGAAGGCAGAGATAAAAATATAAGCCCTGAACAGAATCCAGCAGGATCTCAGCACAGCTGAAGTGATGACCATAGATGCTCTGTAGATCAGAGTATTTCCATGTTGGTACACAATTTCCGCAACTGTGCTGGTTTCTGTTTCTTGTTACATGATCCTCATCACGGCTGCGATATACATACAGTATTTAGCCAGTTAATATCAGAAAAAAACATACACCTGCCCAGGTATTAAGAGAACAATGATATCAGCATCACTTAAACAAACTTAAGCGTGATTCAATATTGGATCATGATTAACATAAACTTACTACAGTCACTCTTACAAAGTTTGTCATTCTGGTGTGGAGCTCCTGTACTGATAAAGCTTATTTTGCAAAACACATGAGTAAAAGGTGTCAGTGGCCTGAACATCGGAGCTTTTGTAATTGTCACCATGTTCAGCACACAGGCTCACTTACTAAAGCAATAAAGTCAGGTATAAAGGTTTCTCTGTCATAAAGATCGCACAGTCACGACTCAATTGTTGTCTGAAAAATAGCATTTTTGTGCCATCTGCTGTAAAACAGGAAAGTGATCTCATTTTTAATTAAGAAGTCACAGACTGAGAAGGAACTCCTTGTCACGCTGCCTCTCGAGTTAGCAGTGGCACAAATGGCATATGCTAACCATGGATAAAAAGTCACAATTGTCCTATTTTTTTTTCCATCTGTAAAGCCCATTAATACGGCCTTGTACGTAGTCTGTAGTACAAGTTTTATAAATATATTTATACTTCATTCCTCTGCTAGGATCCATATATCCGTACAAATCCCTCACCAAGATGGAATGTTGCCGCTCATTTCCACGATGCCGCTACACAACCTGCACTTCCTGTTGTCCGAGTCTGTGTACCGACACCAGCACGTATGCTCCAACCTGGTCACCATCCGTGACCTCAGAGGTATTTCAGGTATATGACTTGCTAATTTAAACACTTTTTGCTGTAAAACCTAATTGACTTCTGACCCCCCCCCCCCAAACAATTTGAAAGAAAGCTAAAGAACTGTTTAGAAAAATACAGGGAAACCTAAAAAAAATCACATAAGCCAGGGGGAATTATCAATAATTGTAAGTTCTCCTCTTCTATCACTCACATATCTGGAAGATCGCATATAGATGACTGTCTGCGTTGTTACTGAAACTCTAATCAATGCCCTGTGCTGACGTCCTCTCCGTACACCTCGGGGCAAAGGCTTCCTGAACCAATCAACAACAAGCAGCAACTTAACAGTAGAGCAGCGATACGTTTCAGAGAATAGCAAATTAAGATAGATTCCCCATAATATCTACACAATAATACAAATTTCTTATTTTAATATGTAAGCATCATTACACGGGAGCATTTAATCCATGGAACCTAAAATGTAGCACTGTGTGTTTCTCCAAAACAGCTGGTCAGTTCATTTTTATTCATCTGTACTCCAATAGGAATATCGATAACCCTGGACCATTATTTGCCTCAGAAAGTCTCACCTAGAACAATTTTTGGCAAAGAATAGAGTGATTTAAAAGCAAATTGATGAAATGGAAAGAAAAGTAATAAGTAACACAGCTTGTATTTATTCACTGCAAGAATATAATCAGGAACTTGCCATCCTCTTCTCGCCTCCACTACCCTGATTTATTAATGCAGTCCCTCTTCCTTGCGTGAAATCAGTCAATTGCTTCTTAATTAAGATTTCTTTATAAGACCGTATCTATTTTTAGGGTAATAAATGTCCTAACCTATATCACCCCTTCCCGAACTCATAAAACCTTATTTGATGGTTTTCTGAATTGAGATTTTCATTGCTCTCTTTATTCTAGAAGCTGGATTTTTGGATGAGGTAACATATGACAGCATAGCGGTGGGTCCAGGATATGACCGGCCTTACCAATTTGATCCCACCGTGAGAGAGCCAAAGACTGTCCAACTGTACAAGCACCTGAACCTCAAGAGTTGCATTTGGACATTTGACGCTTATTACGATATGACGGAGCTCATTGACGTCTGCAGTGGAGCTGTGACAGCCGACTTCCAGGTGCTTAACATTACCTCCCGTGTCTTGGCTGTATTGACATAACCGATATAATCAATGAAAACAAAACACCCTCTGAACATGCCATTTAAGGAGGAATTAATTGTAGGCTAATTCCATTAATTACCAATAGCCAAGTTTGTGCTCTCATTACAAAATTAAAAGTGTTTTGGTACCAGCAGGATCTTCCCGCATCTAGAGCAATATAGTCGCAGGACAGGACCGTGTTGTCTAAATCAACAACGCACTATTATAAATAGCATGGCATGCAGAACAGAGTTATGTTTTGAGTGACTCCTTACGGAAACGTGATTTTGAGTTTTGTGATTTCAAATACATTGTAGGTGAGGGACTCTGCTCAGTCGTTCCTGACAGTTCATGTACCCCTGTACGTGTCATACATTTATGTGACTGCGCCCAGAGGATGGGCGTCCTTGGAACATCACACCGAGATGGAATTCTCCTTCTTCTATGACACTGTCCTCTGGAGAACCGGTATGATTTCAAAGCCCATGCTGATATTTTAAACTAACACAGATGGTACTCAAATACTGATTTAGTGCTAGGATTCCAAACATATTCCAAAATGGCATACTAAGTAAAGCTTTGCTGTCTGTTATCCCTCAAGCTAAAAACACAGCCTACATTTTTTCTATGTGGCCACCTTCCCATGGTACGCCTTTCATAAAAACTGAAGCCTACGTTATTTTTACTACTACAGACAGCCTGTGGACCACACGCTTTGGACACCAGTGCTGTGGCATATTACTGCAGTACTGCCAGTATGCAAAGCCCAGATCCAGAGAAGAGAATGCCTCAGTTTTGAACATTAAAATTCCCCTCATATGCTTCAGGCATTGTTGGTTATACAGCTGCCATCTTTTCT
Source organism: Spea multiplicata (assembly GCA_009364415.1). Classification (NCBI taxonomy): domain Eukaryota; kingdom Metazoa; phylum Chordata; class Amphibia; order Anura; family Pelobatidae; genus Spea; species Spea multiplicata. The sequence continues at coordinate 27,731,504 of VKOC01000001.1, forward strand.
ATGAAAAATACAGCCCATACTATTGTTTCCATATTATTTTCTATTGAACATCAAATATATATTTTTTTTACTAGGCTTCAGGTTTTAAATACCAAGTAAGTGGCAACCCTAACTTATCTCTTATAACTTGTTTTTTTACATACATGGCCTTATAAGTGTTCTACTTTACCTTTTGTAAAAATAGAGAACAAAGTAAAAGAAAGAACAGCAGGTGGTTGTGCCATTTGGTGTTTCTGTAAATCTACTGAGAGGGACGAGTGCTGTTCTTCTTTGTGTGAACAGAGCTGAACATCTGTCTGCTTTATCTCATAGGCATTCAGACAGATAGTGTTCTATCTGCCAGGCTTCAGATCATAAGGATTTATATTCGAGAGGATGGGCGACTGGTTATCGAGTTTAAAACCCACGCTAAGTTCAGAGGTAAGAAAGCGAATACATAGGTTATTGAGACTGAGACTACAGGATTTATAGCGTTTTTCCTAGCAAACCATATTCTAGTGCCATAACTGTGCTTAAACTTGCTTATTAACATAACAAAGAAGCTCATTGTGGTGTCTCCTGATTGCTGTATGGTAGCAAATAAAAAGTAAAAAAAATGTTTTACTTGTAACACGTAATCTTACTAAGGTTGTGTTTAACTACTAAGCGTATGATATCGTAATACAAGAAAAATGACATGTCAGATTAACACACTTTTATGAGTAGCTTATTATATGCAACCACTGCAGGTGGCAAGTACTGTGTAAAAACTATCCTGGAGATCTGTTTCCATGTGTAATGTTTATTCTGCAGGCCAGTTTGTCATGGAACACCACACACTTCCAGATGTGAAATCTCATATCATGTCCCCAGACCACTTGGGTGGAATCGAGTTTGACCTTCAGTCTTTGTGGAGCGCACAGACATTTGATTCTCCATATCAGTTATGGAGAGCCACCAGCTCATACAGCAGGTAAGCCCAAGCTGGTGTGTAAGTTGGGTCAAGGAAAGGGAAGCGGATAAATTCAGTGATGTGGCCTAAATATAATATCTGTTACAGTGAATTAAAAACATACCCAAAAAGATGTGTGATTATTAGATGCTTCCAAGAGATTATTACCCGGCCTTTGTAATCAGTTGATGTCACATTAGTACTTTGTTGCCAGTAGGTGACCTGTAAGGGTGGAGTGTTCTTACCGGGATATTTCTGCATGGATTCCAGGACTAACATCTTGTTTCTGATTTCAGGAAAGACTATTCAGGAGAATATACCATCTATCTGGTCCCTTGTACTGTGCAGCCAACACAGCCATGGGTTGATCCTGGGGACAAGCCTCTAGCCTGCACAGCCCATGCTCCAGAAAGGTCAGCAAACTGGTCCTAATGCCACTGGTGTACTATTTGTGATATGTATGCAATTTTACATAGGTTAGAGAACCATCTCTGGGCCAATGTGTAAAACCATTTGATTTGTTAATACTTTGTATATTTCTTTCTCCCTTTGTCTCCAGGTTCCTTATTCCCATTGCATTTCAGCAGACTAATCGGCCTGTCCCAGTTGTATATTCACTAAATACAGAGTTTCAGCTTTGTAACAACGAAAAGGTCTTCTTGATGGACCCCTCCAAGTCTGAAATGTCACTAGCAGAGATGGACTATAAAGGAGCCTTCTCAAAAGGTACGCTGTAGAAGATCAACTTTTACTCAATAAATAATTTACTAAATAATTTGTAGGTTGTTAATCCGAATAGTGCTTTATATCACTTTTAGAGAATGGATAAGAGAAAAAAAAACAGATGGTCTTGGAGGTTGACCTATTCATAATTTGCAGCTGCAGTTAAGCGCAAGTGGTACAAAGCACACATATTTACTATTGCCAGTTTGCATTTACAGTAAACGCAAAGTATGCACAATTAAACTGATGCAACTTTTAATACATGGCTTGATTATATCTTGAATTGGTTTTTGATTGTATTGTTAACCTCTTACAGGTCAAACCCTATATGGTAGAGTGCTGTGGAATCCTGATCAAAACCTCAATTCTGCCTACAAGCTGCAGCTAGAGAAGGTCTATCTCTGTACTGGAAAAGATGGATATGTGCCTTTCTTTGACCCGACCGGAACGATTTACAACGAAGGACCCCAATATGGTTGTATTCAGCCGAATAAGCACCTAAAGCACCGTTTTCTACTCTTGGTTAGTAGTGTAAACATTCCTTATGTAGATAAGGAGTTCACTGTGCCTGTGTCTGAATTTCCAAATCATGATATTCAGGCTTTTGTCAAGACCTTAGAGATTACAATTCGCTGTTGAGACCCATAGATGCTGACTTGTATGTCCAAGGTTTTCTTTTATTTAGTGGAGATTTTAGGTCTGCAGCACCCTTATGTGTAGAACTAGACTCCTTTTGTAATGTATTTAACCCAATTAAAAATGGTGAATGAATGCTAGGATTCTTAGAGCCTGGAGTCAGATTGGACGTCGTGCCCTGTGCTGATGTCACATCCCTGCCCAGTTATATTTAAATTCTACATTTGTTTTACTATTTCTATACTGCAATAAAACAACATGAGTTTTAGTCTATTATGTCAACCAAAAGGGTGTACATTTTACACGTGAATACGGCCGAACATAAAATACAAATTGCTAATTTGTTCTTAATGTGATTGAAGCCTGAGATATTTGTGCTGCACATCTGACATCTGGTTTATCTAGACCCATTTTAGACACAGATGCATATATATGTATATTTATATGTTTATTCACATGAGTGAGGAGAAAGCATCCTCCTGAAAGCGCCTCCAGGTTTTAAATAGAAATCCGGTAGATGCTGTTAGCATGGCTCTTTTTTGGGAGAAATGTAGTTAAAAGAATTGTCTTTTTATCACCTGCTTCCCTGAAGTGCCTTTTGATTCTTTAAATTGAAGCTGCAGCAAAACGATTTGTATATGAAAGTATTTTGTAAATTTTATATGTATTAATAAATATATATATATATATATATATATATATACCAGTGTGTGTATATATATATATAATAATATATATATATTATATATATATATATAATATATATATATACATAAATTATTACCTTTAAATTTACATTCTCACTCCAAAAAAACTTTTTTTTAGTATAATATACAGAAAGATGTGTGGAAAACAGAAATGTATTATTGTTATTAAAAAAATCTTATATATAGTGAAAAGATATTCTGTTCACATTGACCACAGGACCGCCACCAGCCAGAAGTGACTGAAAAGTTCTTCCATGATGTCCCCTTTGATGCTTGCTTTGTGTCAGACTCACCAGATCTCAGTTCCATGAACAGCATGCCAGGGGTGGATGGATTTACTATGAAAGTTGATGCTCTGTACAAGGTAAAGAGACTCATAGTCTGTCTTATCTGGTTTGTTTTGACTGACCACGTGGATCAGGTAGAACTTCGTTGTGTGGCTGTATAATAATGCACTTGGAATACGTTATTACATAGGTGGGTATTCCAATCATAGCAAACTCAAGTTATTTATAGTGCCTGCAAATGTACCACCAGCCCAAAACCCCTTATATATTTCAAAAAACTTTCCTGACCAAAAACATGTATAGAATATACCCTAAATTATTCAATAATAAAAAGTAAATATTGGTTTACCATCAGAAGATATATGTTTTAACCTAAGTCTGTACTTACCCCCAAACAATTATTAAATTATCAAATTAACAGTAAGTTGGAAAAAAACATGAAAACATGAAAAAGGATTTTAAAACATTTCTGCTATTTTTTTCCTCTTGAAGGTTGAAACTGGACATCAGTGGTATCTTCAAGTAATCTACATTATTGGCCCAGAAACAATGGCAGGTCCCAGAGTACAACGTTCACTAACCTATCAGCTGAGCCGTGGACGTAGAGATCTGGTAGACAAAAACGGGAGGCTCACGCTGGATGATTCTTTGATATATGACAATGAAGGAGACCAGGTTAAGAATGGAACCAACATGAAGACGTTAAGTCTAGAAATGGAGACAGCTGCAGTTTCTGCTTCTCAGACAGGGGCTTCCATTGGAAGTGCGTTTGCAGCCATATTGCTTTTGGTGCTCGTTCTCCTGGCTGTTTGCCTTATAATGCAGAAGTGCAGGAGAAAGAAAAAGAAGATGCCTCCTAGGGATGTGGCAGAGGAATATCCACTTAACACAAAGGTGGAAGCTTCTAGGAAAAACATAAACCTGGCAGAGAAGAATTTCAACAGGCAGCATTGTACTGTGCGGAACATTAATCTCCTCAACGACAACCAAGACGTCTATGAAGTTAAAGGCGTCAAGGTGAAGCAGGTTAATCTTGAAGTCAAAGTCCACAATAATCTACATGATGGAACAGAAGTTTGATTACCCAGCCGCACATGCAGAATATATATTTTGTTTAAAATAAATCTGTTGTGTTTTTTTTTTTATAAATTGTGAAAAAGAAACAAAAAAAAGAGAAAAGCACCAGTATTTTTATAATCTGGCATGAAAAAGGGAAAAGTAAGGACTGAGTGATGGACAGATGTGCAGTACATAGTTCAACTCGCAACTGAGCTACCTCGATATACCCACGTGTGTATGAATACAAAGGGCAAAACGTGAATGAATAAGCTGATTCTTTTCCCCTTTGTCCCCCAACAATGTACTGCACAGGTTTGGAACACTGCCACTAAGCTCAAATAGCAGATATACTATTGTGAAAATGCACTGAATGCAGATGTGATGAACAATCCCATTATATGCACATTAAACTGTTTTTCTATATAAATAGTTTGAAAGAAAATCAGGATTTATCCCTTTCATTTAGTGTGTGTGGCAGGTCATACGCCATTTTTAAAAACCATAACACTTGTACTAGTGGTTTCTGTAGAATAAATGATTTGCGATCCACAACACTGACAAGCTAACATAAAATTGGCAAAGATACGGAGGTTTAAATTATTCAACATTATATATTTTTTTCACGTTCATATCTGAAATGTCACTCCAAGGGTTTCTTAATGTGTGTGGGGGTGTTAATATCACATACCAGTCATGTTTTTGGTCCTGAAATATTGTTTTCTGGAAGTATTGGGTAGAAAGATTTAAAAAAAATGTATTTAAGAAAATAGGGGAAATCTATCCATTCCTACAGGAGTAATGGAAGTTTGAGAGGGCAACAAAAAAAGATAAATAATACAAAGGTAGTGACGTAAAGACACACCATGAAAGGAAGGGGCACGGTGATTTGGTTAAATAGTAAACTGGTATACTGGATGCTAAAAATCATTAGAATCAAGCAACAAGCTAGTTCTTTTAAATTGGTGCTCTTAAGCTTGCGGACTGAATCAGTGGCAAATGCTCTATTCTGTAGACGGCCCAATGAAGATTGTGTGATTGTTTTATTTGGTGAGCTCTGTTATAGTGAAGAATAGTTTTCTTAGGACATGGTTAGTGTATTTAAGATTATTGTGACGTCGGCACCTTTTGTGCTCGTAGACGTCCTCGCAGCTAATGAATCCCATCATGCTTTACAGATGTGTTAGTGGTGGTATATATACAGAAACAAACCTCAGGAACATGCCTTAAAACAAAACCTTCATTTTTCATTATCTGTTCTGGTTATTAGGATGTCCTCTCCAGGACTGTCTTAAACTGAAGCCCTGGGCATTTCACTGATTTCGGGCCCCGTATAACCTAAACTGCTTCTTTAATTCTTCAGTTTTGCCCCGAAAAGATCTTTCAATATATTTTGGGTATATTTGGGAACTAGTGTACTTTTCTCCACCTATGTTCTAAAGCTGCAGGCCCTAGGCAGCTTTCCCTTTAGATTTGTACTCAGCCTGGAAATCTGGCCCGAAGTTAATATGTATATATAAGAACAAATCTGAGAACTTATCACACGCTAGAGTTACTTATCAGGCAGAATGTATTCTGAGATGGTGCACTTGGGCCCATTTTATTACTTACATTCATTATAACTCATTCCACACTTGCCTTATTTTTTCCTTTTTCCCTAAGGTCAATAACACTTGTTTGGTCAGAGACAGTATATTTTGTACATGGTCTATGCAATGTGTGGCTCCTATTAAGAGATGAAACCTGATTCCCAGGCTTCATGATGAGGGGGCATTTGGTTTTTATATTTATATGCTTTTATATATATATATATATATAAATATATATATATATACTAATTGTTGGACAGTAACGTGCTAGGTAGTCACTGGAGGCTTCTGGATGAAGAGTTAGAAATTGCCAAAAAAAAGAGAAGAAAGAGGAAAATAAAAATACTGTTTGCACTTTGCAACCAAGAAGTGACTACTATACTTGTATTCTTTGGTTAAACAATATACTGTAATGTGATTTACAATATACTGTAATATGATTTACAAGGTCACATTATTTTTTGTACTGGAAATTACACATGTATTACTGAGATATTTAATGTTCTAGCACTATTTGTAAATCGCAACATTATCTTTCAAATGCCTTATTATGTGAAGCGACAAAGACAACGTGGAAGCTTTGTGTCATTGTGCCGTGTATCAGGGCAATCCAACGTCAGCCCCCCAGCTCCTGTAAGCCTATAGCCAGCTCTAACAGTTGCACAGTATTAATACAACATTTCAAGAGCGGTGCCTGGGTAGCCCTGCCATGCATTGTACGCAGAACCAAGCTCTGCTACCGTAGATCTTTGCATTTTCTTATATACCGGCCAGAATGTGACTGACAGCTGTACTGTACATAGGATGCTGAACACGAGATTTAAGGTATCCGGATTTTGCAGAGAGTCTCGCAGTGGTCACAAGCCCTATGTAATCTTTAAACGGGTCTTGGTTTGAGATGACTCAGTAACTCTGTAATGGTGCTGTATAAGAAAGTAGGAAAATCAATGTTCATTTTGTTATTTTATATGCACATATATATTGTATCAGCAAAATACTTTGTGCCATGAAACACATTTGTACTAATAAACTGAATTTTGGTAACTTTGAATATCTATATTTTCTGGTTTACATATCACTATGGAGTCTCATTCTCAGAAGTGGAAAGAGAAGTGAGGTTCTTCCTTCTTGTTAAGGACCCTAAACATGTTCTCTGTACTGGTATATTTGGGTTTTCTAAGATCTGTATTTTGGGTGGAAAACCAATAGTTTTTTCATGGAAGTCTTTCATGTATGTAGCAGGTCAACTAGGTATTAGTACATTAGCCAAAGGTCACATCCCTGCTCATATGTAGCAGTGCAGATCCTCAGAGGCCTCAAGACCAGGAAAGGCACATTTATCTCCAACATCCAGTAGGGTTTTATCCAATGCTGCTGCTACACTACAATTTCAGTAACTTCAAGGAACCATTAATGACCAACATTTTTAAGTGTTTTGGTTCATATCAGCTACCCCTAGTAAAAGTTGTCTAAAATTACCTTTTAAGACCCATTCAGTCAAGCGAAACAATCCTCATTTACAGCAACAGATGTCAATAACCATGATACAGAGTAAACACACTGGCACTCTAGATTATTTACTGAATATAGTTGAGTTAGGTATGGCCTCATTCTGCTCATCCTGAGATTAAAATTTCCAATTTTAAGCATAAAAAAATGGAATTGTAAACACGGCCAATGTGCTCACCCTGCAGCATGGGTGCTTCAGTGTACCATAGTGCTTGTAACCCCACTTTTTTGTTAAAGAACAAATCTACTAGAATGCAACATCAGAAACTATGTTAAAGGATAGTATTGTTTAACATCTAAAGTGAAATGGGTTTCAAGATCAAAATTGCATTGGTTTACTTCAGGAAGATCATGCCAAACCAAAAAAAGAAGATTTTGTGTTATTTAATCTATTTCAATCTGCATATTTTATTAAAAAGGATTAGTCGTATTAAATTGTGGCTTTAGGCATCCCGTGTATGATGACTTTTTTAGTGTACTGTCGTGCTCCCAATCCCATCACATTATATCAACATGTGTCACGAAAAGATGGTCATGGATAGTGGGCTGATTTGTTGGCGCAATGGGCCACTTGACTAGACTTGCCCTCCAGGCCGTAGGCTGCCAGCCCTCCCCTGTTTTCTGCATCATGCAGACGTCCACCGGCTGCTAGGGAGTAGGATCCAGGTCCCCTGCAGCGCTGCGGGGAATCCAGATCCTAACCCTGCTGCTTTCCCGCAGTAGGGGTAAATTATAAAGGAAATGAAAAAAACACCTGCACTGTGCCCAGAAATGCATATCCCGGGTATCGGGCGATATGAAATGCGACACCTGCGCATCCACCCCTGACTTATAGGGCTATAATGCGGGCCAAATATGGTACGTACACAAAACACAGGACTAGTTAGCTACGGGGTAAGTTTTTATTATTATATTAATAATAAAATGATTACTATTTACAGGGAAAGTGGATGCATGGAATAGCCTTCCAATAGAAATAGTAGAGATTAATACAGTGAACGAGTTTAAGCAGGCATGAGATAGACAAAAGGCGAACGTAGATAAGGCTAGGGACTAAGGAAAGTATTCAGAGGTTGGGCTGACTAGATGGTCTGAATGGTTCTTATCTGCCATCACTTTATATATTTCTATGTTTCATGCTTCTATGTAACAAGAAGTGCCGGGCCCCTGTGAGATGTATGATTGAGGCACCCAAGTTCATCCTACACACACAGACATACACACTAATATACTTATACACGTACCCAGTCAAATATTTGCACATACTAACACTCGCTAACATATGTACTTACAGTGACACGCTAACATGCATACACATATATAGTAACATACATTTTCCCACACTAACATACAAACACATATCTTAACATACTTACACATACTGCCATAAACACAATAACATACCTACACACACAGTAGCATACCTACAGACACACATAACATACTTACACATGCTTGGGGTCAAGAAGGAATTTTTTTTTCTAGTTTGCTGCAAAATTGGAAAGAGCTACAAACTAGATTTTCTTGCCTTCTTTTGGATCAACAGCAATTAACAATGGGAAAGGCCGAACTTCATGGACGGATGTCTTTTTTCTGCATATTTAACGATGTAACTATGTAACTTACACACATAGAGAATAACGTCTTTACTTGCACATACACTAAACATACTTGCACACGTCTACCTTTGTTGGCTCATTGGCGGTAGGCCAGTGCCAGCTCTTCTGCTACAATGCGGTCCTCACACACTGTCTAAATGTGAACACTGGGAAAATAACGCCATACCCCGGCCCTTACACTCAGTCTGCTCCATCCACTACCCCGATATCAATTCCTACGAAAGCTGACGTCCAGGGAAACAATCTGGTTCCAACAAAATACTTTGTGCTTGAGTAATGCGCAGAAACTTTTTTCTTGTGCATTTTTTCCATTAGTTAAACTATGCCAGGAATTCAATACTTAGACACTTAACACACACCAGTACGCAGCATGAGACGTGAACTGGTGCTGCCCACAACTCATTCTAGAGAGAGAATTAAACACGTACTAAGCTGTACCTAGGCAAACATAGATTAGAATCTATACGTTTATGTTGAATGTTTTGTTCTTCGTTCATTTTGTAAGTATTTAAATGTACTCGACAATGCATTTTATTTGGATTATAATTTTTTTAAATTAATACAGTTTGATTACATAATAATATATACATGCACGTGTTAGTTTTGTAAATATAATATTCCAGTCTTAATTCAAATTTAGAACTGACAGATGTCCCCTTAAAGCTGCATTATACAGAGCAGAAATTATTGAATTGCAGTTCTGCAGTCAGTGGTGTATTTATGGGAATAACATTATTATTATTATTTATTGTTTTATATAGCGCCATCAAATTCCGTAGCACCGTACAATGGGTAGACAGGACATAACAAGTAGTATGTAACATAACAAATTGACTAACAGACTAACAGAGACAACAGGTGAGGAGGGCCCTGCTCAAACCAACTTACAACATATGCCACTTCTTCGGGTCTCCAGGTCGCAGGAGCAGTGTTTTTTCCTGGCCCACTTCACCAATAGCGAGTCCCACAGCGTCAGCAGGACCGCCCACCTAGGGGCTCCAGGTAACCAGGCCCAGAAAGTCGCCAGGTATGATGGGGTGCATGCCGTAGGCCTGGCCTGGGTCTTCTCCCCAACTGCCCCCTCATGCTGCGTAACCTCTGTTCTGAGTATGGGGACATGAAGTCATACTCTGGGGCCACTGAAGGTTGTTCAGTGCGGGAAGAAAAGTACTATGGACATGGCTAGGAACTCCCTGAGTTTAGCTAGGAGTCTCAGGGTGAAAAGCTGCTTTTCTCAGTGTCGCTTTTGTGTATTTTCTGGCTTGGGAACGGTGTTTGGTGATCTGTTTAAAGCAGCCTGGGCTAGCCACGCACATAAGGGTGGCACAACATGTATGGCTGGCACTGTCTCCAAAAGATGGAGCGCTCTTGGTAGCCTTGGAAAGTTCCCAGGTATGATTCTAGCCAATCAGGTTAGCTAGCAAGTATGACGATCCTTTGCTAACCCTGTGGTATTGTTAACGTGTAGCGAACAGTGATGTCAAATGTGCCCCCCCCACTCTAAAAAGATGAAGAAAAAAAACTAAACACACACGTTAAAGTATTTAAATAACAAAAAAATTTAATTAAAAAATGGCTTGATCAGCTTTTGTGGACATCAACTCTCAGCCAGAAGGATCAATAATGTGAAGGTAGTTGTGGATCTCACAAGCACGTGCATATCATTATACATAGTTTGGCTTAAATAAAGCAAAACGACAAACAGGGGTCTGGCTAACCGGGGTTCGGGATTGTAACCGAACCCGTGGCACTCAAAGGGTTAAATTCTTCTTTTGTCTTTTCCTCAGAAACGCTGTCCCTGTTTTTAATACCACATTTACAGCTTTCCATACTGTATCCCCGGCGACCAAAAAAACCGCAAAGCATCATCAAGTCATTTGTTATCTCAACAAAATCGTGGCACCCACCGTACAGCGCTATGGAATATGATATCACTATATAAATCAATAAATAATAATAACAACTCAAAAGTTCAGCTTGGCTTACACGGGTCCAAACTAGGACGCGGGGTAGCAGCTACAGAGCTACTATTTTTAGTTTGCCAGGATGAGTGGGGCAAATAGCCTGCTTTTAACACTGCTGAACCCTTTCACGCGCCCCACCTTAAAACTGAATTGTGCATTTTGCATGCTGGGCTCAAAATAAACAAAGCCTCCAGCAGACAAAGGGTTTCAGAAAAAGTAATGATTTTGTGAAAGGAAATGTAAGAGCCCCAGTGTATGGGGAGGATCTCCATGAGAGGTGTGCAGCTGCACCCTCCCAGCTCCTCCTAAACAGGGGCAGAGGCGGCTCCTCCTAAACAGGGGAAGAGGCAGCTCCGGGTGCGGCTGCAGAGGCTCATCTGACTCTGCTGTCTGCAGGAGGAAGCTGAAGGAGGAAGCTGAAGGAGGCTGGGTGTCTGGAACATACTGTGCTCACACTGCTCAGGGCTCACAGCTTGGTGAGTTCTCCTGGATCTCATGACTTTTCATTCAGAATAAACTTTTTAACTTACTGCTGTGATTTCCATGTCCAGCTCAGGGTGTGCTTCACACCCATAAATACTGGTAGGATTTCATGTGAAATAGAATGTGTTTGTACCTTGGAAACCCCTGCAGATCCTCTTGCAATGCCAACCTTATTGCCCACAAGAGGCTCTGCAGCAGCTAAACAAGGAAAAGGAATGAAGGTTTAGAGAAGCACTGGAGGCTCACTGTTTTGGGCACCTTCCTCTAGGTGCTCATTCTTACTATTATATATATTATATATTATAGGAATTCTAATCAATATACATGAATTTCTTAGCATCAAGAGAGACGGGAGCCTTTCACACCCTCAGCACCGAAAGGGTTAAGGCTCTGCTTACTGGCCGGTCTATTATAAGTTGGTAGTTTAGGACTGGTAGATGATGGTACCGAATAAACAGGCCTAATGTTTCTCTGTACCCCCTGTCCGTCTCGATTGTAAGCTTGTGAGCAAGGCCCTCTTTACCCAACGTATCGGTTTGTCTTAGTCTGTCAATTCTCGTCTTGTTATACCCCTTGAATATATGTATTGTATTAAGCTCTGCGTAAACTGTCGGCGCTGTATAAATAAGATATTATTATTATTATTGATCCGTATTATTATCTTATATTTGAGGTTCAGTTAGGAGCAGCACGGGTTAAGACAATGAATGACACAAATATGTCAAAATGCCATAACGCTAACGTCTTTACAAATACAAAAAATAATAATTTATAGGTTTTTGTTTTAGATTTTGGATCTAATAGTGTACCTAAAAACTCTGATCTGTCCATGCCACAACTTTTACTATTCGCTTTTTTGTATTTTTACTGTTTGTCTGCATGCTGTGAATATCACTGAGCTGCAAAAATCCTTTATAACCTAAAATTAGTAGTAATACTATACTAATAACGTTAATTACTGCACTAGCCCAAATCCAGGATACGGTTATCCCTATTGATCCTGTTGGCTGTAAGGTATGAGGTTACATGGATAATATAAACCTGTTTATCGGTACAGAGCAACGATGACTCATGTAGAAAAATCTATATTTTGGATTAACTTCCTGAAAAATATTTAGAAATATGCTTTAATCATTGATACATACAGGACGGGTAAAGATTTTAATAAAAATACTATTTATTTAACCTGTAACTGGTGGGCCTAGTGCCATATCAGCTGAGATCATAATCATTGGTGTCTATAATCGACTTGATAACATGGGCCTTTGGAGCTCATTCTTGGATACCATTGTACTCGAAGCTGAAATTTAAATATATATGTGTCAAATAATTTTGTAGCGCGATTTTATTCAAAGACGGTTCCCAGATAGAACCTTAGGATTGCTAAAATGGTATTAACATTTTACAGGCGTTAATCATCATATTTGCTGTTCTCATACTTGATTATCATATCCTAGCTTTACTCCTCTCCTTGTTTAAGCCAGATATTGAATAGCATTATTGGTAAAATTAGATTGTAATGTCGTTTGAGCAGAGCCTGTTGTCACCTGTTGTCTCTGCTAGTCAATTTGTTACGTTAGATACTACTTGTCATGTTCTGTCTACCCATTGTACAGCGCTACGGAATTTGATAGCGCGATATCAAACAATAAATAGTAATAATAATAATTAAAACGAAAACGAGTGACGTTAGAATAAGCACCTTGAGGGTTCTATAAAAGTTTAGAGCGAAGGTAAGGGTGTGTGTTTGTGTGTGGAATACATGAAGCTTAGGTGGGGCTGCTGACTTGCATCACATCCTGATGGGAAAGTTTACATAAGCTGTAGAGGATGGAGTAAAAGTATTTTCAGTGACCTAACATAGTCACCGAGTTCTAGCCATGGGCTGGGACTGTTTTAAAGATGCTGTTCCACATAGACAAAACATTAATTGCACTCGATCTTGAATGCTAAGCAAATCATCCTTAGCGGACCTGTCGTTTTTGTTCTTTTTTGAAGGTTTAATCACATCAAGCAGAACATGAGAATGGTGTTCTCTTCAAAATATGAATTAACTTGATTAAATAATTTATTTCTGGGAAGGGTTTGGGTCATAAACCAGTTCTTGGGATACTGCAATTGGTTGCAAAAGCGTTCAGTTCCGCAGAGAAACTGGAACAGCACCTAATAAACAGAACTGGCACACAATGGGCAAAGCTGCAATGTTTCAGTCAACCCCTTAATTGTACAGGGATCCACGGGCAGCAAAATAAACTATTTCATATGGACATTTTCATTAGGCTACAAAGTGGATCTTCCATGTAGGAGACACATGGTGATACATGTCTGGAAAGTTATGTTTACATATATACAACTTCTAGCAATGCCATAAACCCCGACAATCGACAAAACCCAAGTATGTTAGTGTGTGTGTAACTGCTACTGGGTATGTGAGGTGTGTGTGTAAGTATGGTAATATATGTAAGCATGTCAGTATGTTAATGTGTGCATTAAGAGTTTTAGTATGGGGGGGCACGACTCCTGGAACCATACCAGATTTGTTGACCCCGTCATAAGGATAATATATAAATATATATAACGTGTCATATATATACCTGTAGTAGACAGTGTAATCTACACCTTTTTGATGCTAGGTCCACTTTAACTTTACTTTACATCAGTGAATTTCTGCTCATTCTGTGTATTCTTATTATGTGTGTATATATATATATATATTTTACGTAGTCTTATTTTGTATATGATGCAGTACTAAGAGGGCCATACTATTTTTGGTGAATCTGTAATTCACAATAGAAACGGTACCCAGTAATTTACTGCCTGCTTGTGCTAGTAAGACAGATAGATGCAAGTGGATACCTGCAGAGCAAACGTGGCCATTGCCCAATGTGGCCAGATTCAGCTTGCTCTACAGGCTTGGGTTTTTTTTTTTGGCAGATACGGGTTAGGTCACAACCCTCATAGAAGGAGCCAAGCGTTGGTAATGGGGATGATGCAATAGGAAGGATATGGCCTTACTGTTCGTTGAAAGTAAAGCTAGGCAAATTTTTCTGAACTCTTTTGTAATTTTTCATTTCAGATTCATTTGAAACCAGCATGGCATCTGCATGGGTAAGTAAACCAGCAAGAGATTCTACATTACTGAGCTAACCTATGCCTTCTCTAGACATCTTCACGCATACAATGTATGTATTTTTATAGGCTCAATTTTTTTACATAAATATTGACAGATTGTAAACTTTCACCATTAACGTCTCAGCTCTATATAAAGCATAATACAACTGGTTTTACCAGCTTTGAAAAGTAATTGTACGAGCTATAATATAACCTCTGTTTGCACACCATGTAGTCAGAATTGGTTATTGGAGTGTTTTTTTTAATGAACTGAATAAATAAGAAGAAAATAAATATTTATATAATGGAGCAAATAAACTGTCTAAATCACCAAGTTTCTTTGGAAAAAAGGATCTGTCATTTCTACCAAACTTCCATTAGATGCATCAGTAATGTACAAAAAAATGTGTAACATACAAAAAAAACGGTGGAAATATCCATTGCTTTTTATTTTGAGCGCCAGAAAATCAGGAAAGGATTTACAATAAACAATGAAGGTCACATTCCACAAGCCTTTGTCAGTGGGCAGAGGAACTGAAATGTAACAGCTCTGAAAACCTATTGTGAGCACTGAATTAGTGGGCTCTAAGCTACTTTTCTAAAATTGTGATGGCTCATGGTCTGATTTGGGAGTTTTTTGTTCTGAAGAGCTGCCTCCCAGCAACAGCTGGAAAGAAACAACAAAATATTCCTGGTTTATTTTACAGATGTGAGCATATCAAATGGTAGAGGTATCTGTGGGCTCGTGCTGATAAGCCTGGTTGCCATCATTGCCTTGCAGGCAATTATGGTTTGTTCAGAGTACAGGCCACAAGCAAGTGCACATTGGGAGAGCATACACTGCGCTGGCAGAGAT
This sequence comes from Spea multiplicata, assembly GCA_009364415.1. NCBI lineage: Eukaryota > Metazoa > Chordata > Amphibia > Anura > Pelobatidae > Spea > Spea multiplicata. The sequence goes on from VKOC01000001.1 coordinate 27,746,975, forward strand.
GCAGGTAGACAACAACAGCCCCACATCCATTCTAACAACTAGAAGGTCAGAGTATGAAATGGAGCCAAATGGTGCTTAGACCCCGTAGCCAAATACATTTGGGGTTTCACCCTAAGTTTTGCTCTTTTTATGCAGTAAGTTCATTCCTTGCTTGCTACATGCTCCTCATCTGGTGTTGGAGTGTGTCTTCTTGTGTACATTCACACTTTACCATAGTTCTAGAAATGTACTAAGGAGTACTGACCCACAAAGCTACATCGTGTTTCCATATTAATGTTTTCCTGAGTTAATCCAAGTGCATATTAAAACCTTGGGGCTCACTAATAGAGGCTGAGGCATTCTGAATTCAAGTA
>VKOC01000001.1:27757962-27769147 GCA_009364415.1 Spea multiplicata
AATTATCGCAAACTATCTCCGCCTCTGTGAAATGAAGGGGTAGACACCACCACAACCCACTATTAAAGGGAGGGAAGGTGGGACAACCCAGATTTGGAAAAACAGTTAAGTGAGCCTCTTACAAAATAGCTCCCACTTAATTGCACCAATTAATTTAAATCACTCATTCATGCACGCCCACTAACTCTGTCAAGGCCCACTCCACTAAGCTGCGCTGCTCCATGGGCTTCATTTAATGTGAGACGTTTCAGAATTGTGTGTACATTGTGTACATGTAGTTGATCGATTAGCACAAACTTCACTGTACCTTTACGGAGGGGGGGGGGAAGGTTCTGGATTCTTCTAACACTACTAGGAAATTGAACTGGCATTGGTTAGGTATAAAAAATAAAAATAAATCTAAAGCAAAATTTGAAAAATGATCATTTTACCTGTACAACTAGTGGAATGCATCAGGAACATTTCATTAGTTTCTATGGATCCAATTTGAAGTATTTTCTATTTTTGATGTGTAATATACTATAAATACATCTAAGAAAGGGCTTATTTATGATATTTGATGTTTCTCTACATATTATTATTATTATTATTTATATATCACAAAAAATGTAAGGCCATCATTTCAAAATCCAAAGCTTAACAGAGGCATAATTTTCACCATAGCTGAAATTTTCTAGGTTTAACTTTTTCCACAAGATTTAAGACTTAAAAGTGTGTATTTAATGTTCTGTAAAAACAGAACATCTACTCCCACTGGGCTAGACATAATAAAGCTTTTATGTTACAAAATGATACTGCATACCCTAAAACGTGAGCAGTGGAGCATTTCAGTGTTGAACTTAGCTCTAGTATTTAAGGACTACAAGAATGTAACATTCTTGTTTGTACGCTTGTGAGTTTTTGTTGCTTAATTTTGTAATATTCTCTGATTACTGTATTATGAGTTGTACAAAACACATGCAGGAACTTTCCAGCTTTGCAGGCCCAGAGGACCTATAAACCTCTCCATATGGGAGCTGGAAGGGGCAGAGCTGGGTTAGGGGACTATAAGTGGCCAAGCTGGCAGAATATGGAGTTCTCTGCCTAAGGATGTTGTATTATCTAACTCTGTGGATATTTTTAAGAAAGGTCTGGATACTTTTCTGGTTAAGCGTAACATAAAGGGCTACAACTGTTAAAAGGACAGTCGTATTAGCAAGTTGATCCAGGAAGTAATCTAAAAGGGGGGACTCCACAATTACTGCCGGTGTCCTAGAGAGAGCAGCCAGATCGATTCATGACCAGTCCCTCCGGACTGACAGAGACTGGCCTGAGGAGAGTGTGGGCTGGGGGAGAGGCGGGCACACAGATGGGACACCGAGGGGTCACGGGTCAGAGCAAGTGAGAAGCAGCCCGGACATTGTGTGGCGTTATAGAGAGACAGCGACACCCCACTCAGGACTATTGTACTATGTGTCAGTTTTTCATCCCGTCCACTGTGCCCATGATACCGTGGGCTTTATTATCTAGTAAAAGAATACACCCAACATTTGGTTTTTAAGATTTCCTCAGGTGTGAACAGTGTATTTAGACCTATGGCCCAGCTCATTTAAGGAGAAACAGAAACCCCCCACAATTGAGAACTTGAGAAATTCAGACGTACCACCGTAGCACGCCAGACAAGACCCTGTGTTTCCTAAACCTTTAGATATAGACATTGGGCATTGGCAACACAAAAATGTATGTATGATTGAATATGCCAGATTATTATTATTATTAAAACAAAGAATGCTATTTATGGGACTATACCATGGGATATTAAGTTAAAGATAACCAGCCCACACATAAGATAATTTGAGCATTTGTTAACATATGCTCAATTCAACTTCTACTTGTAAACCAGTCCTTGAAATAATGGAAAAGTTAGTGATTTCACAAACATCATTTTAGTGATGCTTACATTAAATGTAGGATGGATGTTGTTGGTCACTTTTCTGAAGCTTGCCTAATAAAATCCTGAATTTGAAAAACATAGATAAATTGCCCTGCCTAACACTGTTAGCATAAATCATGATTTCATCACTTTTGTGTTTAGAGTTGATAGTTAATTTTCTCTCCCAAGAACATATATGGCAATTTATCTCTATCTTGTATCATCAAGAGGAGAGGAAATATAGGAGAAATACTTTGATGGTCCATTAATCCTGAAATTGTCTAGGTTTCGTAGGAGAATATTCTTTTTTATCCTCCTCACAGAAGAAAATGGTCACACATTTAATACATCTAGTATTATTCAGAGCGCAGAACGAAATAACACTTTTCGCTAGTTCTGAGTGATATATCTTCCCTGAAAAGGGGGCCTGTCAGAGAAAAAAGCTTTTGCTATTAAATGCACAAAATAAAATTGTGATAGTATTTCACCAGTGATCGCAAGGCCACAGTCAGCTGAAAACACAAAGACACACACAGAAATCCCCATATCTACCAAGTGTTCTGCTTCTGAAAGATCAGGCCACCTTCAGACCCAAACCCCACCATTCTTGCATTCCTATTTCCTGCCTTGATGTCCATCTTTTCAAAGGACTCATCAAAGTAGAACATTGATAGTTTTGCTTTTACTTTATCAAAATTGTGGCTCCCCTTAACTATGACTAGTTACTAAATGGCCAAGTGTCTGAGTTAGTCTTAATATTTGTACAAAAACAGTACATTTTTAAGAAGGCTCTGGAGATTTAGTACCTAACTGTATTGCTAAAAAAATTGTCTAATTCTACCAGCTGAGTGCTGAAAACTATATTGGTATTTAATAAATGCAGACCCTGCTGAATGAAGACACTTGCGATACATGGGTTGAAAGATTCAAAATGAACTAAATAGCCTACTGGGCCTATGGCAGAATTTATAGTCACATTTCAAATACTTTGCCACAAATTACCCTGTGGCTGTCATGCACATGGGGTTTAGAGAAGGAAGAAACTGGCCCAGAGACTCTGGGTAAAACCCAGTGATTTCCAAGCTACTCAATGTAGAGTGCTACTGCATAATTCATGAATATAGTGACCTTCATTATTTCATTAAAGCATGCTGTTAGTTCTGCAAAACACAATAAGAGGCACATGTTAAGCAAACTACTGTATGTCCAGATCTATATTTTTACATGTTTAGTTAATTCTCAATAAAGTCTCAATGAAACATTCCAGTACACTTTTATTGTACTAGAATGTTATTTGTTGGGTTAAGGTACTGTATGAGTGTATGAGCCAGCTGTTTACATCCACACTATTCCATTTAACTTGAAAAAGGGGGTTCTTTATAAATGCAGGTACGTCACTACATCATTCCAGTGCATCTCTGCACTCCCAATATGGGACAAAACAGTGATTTATAATCTTGAAATACTTTCCTCGGATTATTATTAGCACCTGGCATTCTTTCTTCCCAGCTGCGCTGCTTTGATGGTAACTTTTTCCTGTCTGGACTCCACCACAGCATTGTATATGGTGAACGTAGTTGAATACAGATCACCTGAGAGCTTTTCAGTTCCCACTCAACACACCAACAGGTAGAGATTTATTACATGATGAAAAGCTGAAGAGTTATACTATCTGGTAACTGTCTGTCATCCCTCAAGAAGGCTTCTTAGACACTCTGCAACATTCCACTCTCCATCTTTTTATCACTTGGCGAGCCTTACCCTCATTGTGGGAATGGAGAAGACTAAATGACTTGGGCTGGTAGCAATATTGACCTGGACGTTTTAGGGACATGGGTGACATATTCTTCCTATATCGCCAATTGTGGATCATAGACATTAGTCAACTGACTCTCTCTCACTACTCAACTATTTCTGGAGTTGCTATATGACTGGGTCTTAATCTCCTTTGCTCTTCAGTAGGTCAGTGTTTACAGGTACAATGGGTACAGATAATAGTGGCCACCTAGGCTTTATGGAAACAACCCTGCAATAAAGTAACGGTCTACCCAATAGAAGGGGGTGGGAAAATAATAAAAGCCCAACAAGTGAAATGCTGTAAACCTCTGTTCCAGATGTGCTCAACTACAAATACATAATTGTCCTTTTAAACGAATACAACATTTCATCATTATACGTGAGGTCTCATGGTAGCACTCTCGTACCATTTCACACTTCATTTGTTGAAAAAGAGGAGTACGTGAGAATTTAAAAGCAGTATACTAGAATGCAATAAGCATCCTTGTCCAATCACCATTATGCTGCCTGAACAGATTCCCCTAGGACTGCTATCATAAATGCAAAGATGGCATATGTCCATAAGAATATGTGTGCATGTTTGAGAAAGAAAAGTAAAGAGGTGGTATATATATATATATATATATATATATATATGCATCCACCATTATTAAGCGTGTAATTGTTAATTGTGGGAACGCAGTGCCTTATGGAATGCAGTGATTAGAGTGTTTTTAACGCTCCTGTGAAGTCTAGAACCATTTTGTATTCCAAAGAGTCTGTTGTTGATACCAAGGAATGCAGGTTGAAAGTTAACCCACCACTGAAGGCTTAAAGCAAACAGAGTCTGAAACACATAAAATGGGTTTCTGACAACATCAAAGCGTAACAGGGTCTGACTATGCAAATAGAATTGTCAAGTGCCTCTCATTAGAAACTCTTCTGGCTAATTAGACAACTCTCTGAATCATTCCCTAATTGAAGAACTCTTCATAGTTCAGCAGACACTGGAAAGGGTCACATTTTTTTATTTACACCCCTGCATATTGATTAATGGATCAAACACCTCTCTTTGGAGTGTTTAAAATAAGTCCTCTTTAACTATTTTATTTTGTCTAATAATAAAAGAGAAACGTATTCCAAATGAATCACACTCATTTTTTTCTGCACCCATTTGTTGTATGTGTATTGCGTGTGAATCACAGCATCATACAATACAGAAGATGTCTTTCTTAAAATGAGAGGTCCATATATTTTATGGGAGTAATTTACCAGTTTACCATAAGTTGTTGTGACGTCTTCATTCCCCATTGGTTTCAATAACTCCCTTAAATTATGGATCAGTGATTGCTAAATACACATTCAAATTATGTTTGAACCTAAGACAAAGGACTTGGTTCATTTCCATTTACTTTATTATGGTGCTACCAAATGCAGTGTATTTTTTGTGATCTTTTGTATATTGATTGTTAGAATCAATGTCCCCAGAATGATAGGAGAACTTCAGCCCTATTTTCATGTGAAATTCAAGTTGGAGTCTATTTTGCACGGATATGCTTAGTTATCGAAGTTAGAAAATTAGACTTCTATCTCATTTAACTCCTCCCACAGCGGCTTCTACTGGAAGCCGGGAGCATACCACAGTATGCTTTTCCCACATGCTCAGTAGACTATAGTGAATGCACCCAAGTGACTCCTAATGTCTGGCTAAACTTAACAATGGCTAAACTTAACAATAGTTGCAGTTCTCAAAACCAATATTGCCTTAAGTTAACTAACTTTTTTCTTTATTTATTTCTCGCTTACTGAAAGATAATTATATTTGGCCCTTGGCCAAGTTTGTGGCAAGCTCTGAGTCACCTTAAGGCTAATAACATTAAACTACAAACACATCTACTTTTCCTGGTTTTCCACAATGTTTCTTGTTAATGCTGAACCGTGCAATATATTCACAATATGCTGAGCTTTCCTAATTTGTCCCTGATAGGAAGTAAACATTGCACTTGCACATAAAAAGGAGAAGTAATAGTAGGTACGCTGAGTTTGCCAGTACCACTGAGGATGAACGTTAAGTCTCAGTGCTAATGTGAAGGCAACTAGGATTTCTATGGGCTAATAGGGCTCATCTGGGACCTAGATGCACTAACATGACAGATGTCTCCTGAGTGAGAGGAGGCTCTCCAGCTGGAAGGTTGCCAATCCTGCTGCTAAATACTAAATGATAAAGAAGAGCTCTAGATAACTGTGTATGTATGTATGTATTTATACATACTGTATATATGCAACCCTCATTATTCAGCGCTGTGGGGAATGCTGGTCATACCTAAGTAAATAAAGGAGACAATAATACTAATATTTTTGTAAGCTTCTTGGCTTTGAAGGCACTTGGATCGAAAATTGACAATAATGTTTTCTATTATGCAAATTTGTGTAAAATACAGATAATGTTACTGTTCTACGTCTATTTTCAGTCCACCATGACTAGGGGCATAACTAATAGAATAATCATTTCTCCATTATGAGGCTTGTATCTGGCAGTCCAGTGGGAGAACATGTAGATTTGTGCCTTCTCGTAATCTCAGTTATATTAGGTCCTCTTCTCTTTTGAACAGCAAAAACATAGTACCTTACTACTTCTTTGATCATAGATAAAGTAGACCAGTAACCAAAAAAACAACATTAAAAATATCTGTCCAGATACACCAAGGCGCCCTTTACAATGGTTTAATGTACTTCTGCTGTGAATACAAATCAGCCTTTGTTTTGTTAGTTTGAGTTTTTTCAGCTTGCCTTCTAAATGATGTGTTAGAAGTGATATTTCTGTGGCAGAGATATCAGTACAAAAGGACAAAGAAACCATGAGAACATTAATCAGGCAGGTACTCTGCTTTTCCAGGGCAAAAGTCACAGTGTTCTGGCAACCCTGTTATAATGGCAGCTTAATTACATTTATTTTCATAAATGATCTTGCTGAAAAATCTACTTTTGTATTACATATATATATAGAGATTGTTTTGTCCTGTTGATATATATGCACTGAAGTACATATGGATACTTCAAATGTGAAAGTTGGCAATTGAGTAGAGATCCTGTAGAGGAGGTATGCTGAAAGGTACGCATTAAAGTCAGCATGGCTGCCCAACTCGATTGACAAACATTGTGACAGACATGGCCACAAACTCACAAGACCACCTCTCGGAAGTGCTAGTTAACTGATTTTATGTAGTCAAAGTTCTGTTACTGGACTAATCTTAGTTAATAGACTATGTTGAAACAGAAAACTTCTATCTTCAGTCTATCTGTACATTTGCTAGCATACTGTGGATATATATATAATTTGTATTGAGTTTTGTACTTGCACATTAGTAACATAAATCCTTAATTTCCTAAACTACCTGTTAATGTGATTATATGAAATATTTTGACCTCAGAGGTGAATCTACCACTTCACATCTAAGGTCTACCCCCACTACAGCTTGAACACAGAAAGAGTTGACATTAATATTCTTTTTAACACAAGACTGGAATGTACATAAAAAAGTGCATTTTCTCCTCTACAAATCTTCCGAACAGTGCTCCCATTGTATTTTGCAATGACTACATAATCTTCCTGTAAAAACCTCTGTAAATACCTCTTTAAAGGAACCAAGACAAATATAACTGCGGTAAATACACAGAGAACTGCCTATGTCAGCCTACTGTGGCAACTGTCCCCATATACCCCATATATATGATATACATATATATATGTATATCATATCCCAGCTCTTAGCTATGGGTTCTGCAGCATGATGTAATAATACCGTCGACCTAATAAGCAACCCACAAGAACAAAACAAATACATGTTACTACATACTTTATTTATAATTTTTTTCTGTATTTTATGAATATTTAAGAACATGATGTGAAGAAAAAATAATGGCATACATTTCAATGCCATTTAATTATTTAAATAATTCTAACAATTATTGCTACTGAGCAGGCCTTGGCATGTCATCATTTTGATTTCATGTAGCCTTTGTGCAGGGCCGGCCCTGGCACTTTAAGGACAGCAGCTACCTAATGACCTAGGTGCGAGAAATGGCTGCATATGATAGCCAGGAGCCAATATAAAGTTAAATAGTGATGTTCCTCAGAATAGAAGTTCACTATAATGTACTTCACATTATTTTCATTTTTAGTATACCAATTATTGTCATTTCTCTTCTAGTCTTAAGGTTTTTTCCACCAGCAGCAGTTAAGTAATACAAGAAGGACAGAGGTTAGAGCCTCAACATAAACACAGGCCAAAGTCCCTGAGGGCCCATCATTATTGTGATTTTATATCAATATCCAGACTTGCGTTCATCTCTCATTAAGTTTAGCTCTCAGCTTTTGCTATGACGAGTCTGCAAGTCAGCGTTTGTGAGCAATCCAGCAGCCCTCCGTCCAAACAGTTCGGCACAGCTGAACGGTGTCCATAAATCACGCATCAGGCTTTGTCCTCGGGCTGTAAAGTTTTACAATTCTTTTTTCCATCATGAACAATATTTGCACCTCTGTCTCCATTTCTCTTCTGTAATGTTACGTAATTGAAGACTCCCTGTCTGTTCGGCTCGTGAAAATTCCAATATACCTTCCTCTGTACGGCTTAAGATAGTTCTTTTATTTTTTTATGAGGAGAAAAGAAATGAAGCGACAGAATGAACTTTTTTCTTTTTCTTTCCTCCTTGTGTTAGTGCATTCTAATCATGCAAAGCATATTGGTTTCCGAGGAGCTGCTTTAGCCAATATAACAGAAAATGATAATATTTTCAGGGCTCCACAAGAGGTTTACAAAGTCAAATAAATCTCTCTGTGCTGTTTTATACTTACTTCTCTTAAATAAGTGTTTTAGACTTCCTTGTTCAGCAGTTTCTTTGAGCAAAGTATTTCAGTTACAAGGAGTAGTGTGTTAATTTGTTTCATTTCCCGAAGGTCATAAATATTAAGTGCTTGGAAAATTACACATTAAACCGTTTTTTGGTGTACTGGGTGGTCAGAAGACAAGAACGCACTTTTCTGGTTACTTGGAACCCTCTTTAAGTTATAAAGCAGCAGTCAAGCCATTTTTTTGTATAATCTCACAAAAGGGAATCAGTTACTCCTAGTATATCCAGCATACTGCCAGTCATCATGTTACATGTGCTGGTCTGCAACATGTGAAATGTGCCCCGCAAAAAATCATTGAAAGGACAACGCTTCTACCAGAAGAAACTTTTTTTCATTTTCTTTATGCTTCCCCATTGCCTGCAAAATTTGAGCACCTAAGCCATGTTTTCCAGGACACGTATACATTTCACATATTGGAAACCGGCCCTGTAGTATGTGGGATGTATAACTTCACAAAATAGTAAGTTACTTAATTATATGGGTTTTATTATATATTATATACCCCAATTATAACAATATTATTGCTCAAAAAACATGTTACATTAGTTACCGGAGTATAAAAAGAAGTATATGCATTTTGAGCAGTTAAACAGTTTTAAGGTATCAATTGTGACATTATTCCATAATACCTACCATTTATTGCAGTCATAAAATGTAAGCGCAAGCAATTTGGGATTAATATGAGTTCACATCTCTTCCGAATATTAGAAATTGTTTGTTGTAATACGAAATCAGAACGTGTTGGGATGTTTTTAGTAATGCAAAAACACTCGGAACTTCCAAATCTGCTGCTGGCTTACGTTAATATGTTTTCTCACCGCATGTATATATAGAAAAAAAAAATCAGTCTTCATTACACGTGAGGTTTTCGTCACTAAGCATATGTTTGCACATATCTAAAGGGATGGGGGATTCCCAAGAGCGTCACTGATGCAAAATTCTGATGGTAAACAACATTTGTGACAAATGCCCGTGTCATAAATAACATCTTGAGAAAAGGCACGATAATTTATAATGTATTTATTATTCTTTTCCATTCTGGATCATGTTTCCATAATTGAATATTGAGTAATGGCGTTTGTTCACTGCCTGAGACACAGCAGCATAGTGTAAGGATGCAGCACTGTGTATTACAATCTGTAGGGTTTAGCTGGTGCCTTTGTATTAACTGGTTGGACCTCTGGTTCTTTGACAGACACCCACTGAGAAGTTTCATTACTTTTTTAGAAAAATAACACAAAAAAATATTAGTTTGACTACTTGTGCACATTACCTGTTCATGCGTTTTAGTTCAGGAGTATGGTGATACCGCAGAAGAGGAGAATGTATTTAGGAAGTTGGGGCACCTTAGACTTAGTTACATATACTTTATGTTTAGGGTTTAGTTGTAAATGTGTATATTTGCTGAATATTCAATGCACTTGATGAGTACTGCCATTTTCTTCATCATGACAAATATAAGTAACACTACAGCTGGTTTATTAAAGTAGAACTTGAAAATACACCAAAGAAATGTGGAAACCGTTGAATTTAATGGGAAGGACCTACAGCAGGTATAGTAGGCGAGGAAAATTCATCATTTTAAAGAGGGCTTCCCTCCCCATATAAGATAGAGTTAGATCAGAGTTTGTTTATGATTTTATCGATGATTTGATATTTGTGGTAACAAATTTGTTGATTCATTCGGGTAGATTAATGCCCAAGTATTTGAAAGAGACCTGTGCCCATATAAGTGGTGGCTTGGGTTTTATTAAAAAAAAAGTATAATGTTAGTAGTTTTGTTATTTAAACAGTTTAAATTAGACTTGTGCATTCGTCTTCGGGCGAACATGGAAACGAACACGAAGAGTGCGTTTTCGTGTTCGTTCCGAAGACACGCCGAAGAGAAGACGGCGGCGGTAAAACGTAGGCGAAGACGAAGACATACACCACGAAGATCTTCGTGATTGTCTTCGTCTTCGTCTACCATTCTTCCCCCCCTTCTAACTTACCTTTTCTTCGCAGCTTTGCGGCTTCGCGGCATCGCGGCAGTTACAGGGCAGTGCGAATGAGCCTATTGGTCGCCTACAGGGACCTCCTCTGGCATCAACCAATTGGTTGATGCCAGAGGAAGACCCTGCAGGTGACCAATAGGCTCACTCGCATGGTCTTTGTAACCCCTGACAGCGAACCTATGGATTTCTGCTCACGTTAACCCCTTCGATGCTGCGTTATCTAACACAGCATCGAAGGGGTTAACGGGAGCGGAAATCCATAGGTTAAAGGGCCGTGCAAGCGACCAATAGGCTCACTTGCACGGCCCCTTAACCCTTTAAAAAAAACGTTAAAGTTAACCCCAATGCTGCAACTTACCCGGCAGATTCCACTGGTCTCCCTCCCTGTTCAATTAGTTAAATGTCAGTACGAGCGACTTTATTGGTCGCTCGTACGGACATTTAAACCGGCACAGACTTACTAATTGAACAGGGAGGGAGACCAGTGGGATGTGCCGGGTAAGTTGCAGCATTGGGGTTTTAAAACCCCAATGCTGCAACTTCCACTGCAGATGCCACTGGTCTTTAACTAATTGAATAGGGAGGGAGACC
>VKOC01000001.1:27778141-27813650 GCA_009364415.1 Spea multiplicata
GTATTGGAATTTTTTGAATCGTGTAATATTGCACCTTTACTCACACTGATTTTTTTTTTGCAATATTACACGATTGTGTTTCTATTTTTGTTTAACACATGTTCTGCGCTCCCATCTGGTCCAAATCTATCTCGTTGTACCTTTGGGGATTGCTGCAGAACTAGTAGGGGAGTTATTTTTCCATATTGGTATACACGTTCATGCGGAGTGTGTTTTTCTTATTCGATTCTTAAAGTGACAGGTTGTAATAGTACGTCATCCGGTGTCAACTGCTGGAATATTGTGACATGCTGGTAAAGAAGGAAAAGAGCGCCCTGCTCCTGCAAGGTTACAATATTACAATATTATTTAAAGTAACTAAGGTGCAACATTCGTGTTATGTAAGGTTTCTACGTGACGGATCCTTTTAAGCATGGGTGAATTTGTAATTTGAAATATCCTTCCTGTTCTTGATCCATACAATATTATTTTGCAATAGCTGGTGCCTAATTGCAATCCCATTCACTTTAATTGTAATCCTTGTATAATGTTTTTATCAAATAAAACTGAGCAAAACCGCGCATAGTTCTAAATAACTGGTGTTCAAACTTAGTATATTTGTTATTTTGCAGTACTCAGCCGCTGTCACATTCTGAAGCAGACTGGGTACAGTCTTCCATGCCTCATCTCTACAAGCAAAAGTTGGGACTCAGTTCGCTTCTATGCAGCAAAGGTAGCTCCCAAGTAAGTTTCAAATGTTTTTTAGATTTTATTTTTTTCTGATCTCATGAGCAGTATCAAATAACTGACCTTTGCGTGTGTGTGTGTATATATATATATATATATATATATATATTATAATATAATATCTCAAAAAGAGAATTATTATAAGAAGCTGCAGGGAAAAATGACCAGTAGATTGGTACATTTGTGTTGCCCACGCACAAGTAGGCAGAAATGGCTTAAATTTCAAAGCTTTGGTCCGTTACATAAGGAACCATGCCAAGCAGCAGTTTAAGTCTGCTTGTTCTTGGGATGCTAATTGGAAGTGAATCAATGCCTTCCTAGATCGTATTGTTATGACTATTGCTTGAGGCAGTTTAACTTAGCAAATATGTTCTGTTCCTTTCCTTTGTGCATTTTTTCTTTTTTTTTTTATGTCAGCTAAATGAAAGTCACTTAAGAAGACCTAAACATTGATTATATGTGTAACTATGACATTTTTTATTTTCTTTCTTCTCGATGGCCTTTCAAGATCTGCAAAAAATGTTAAAGAACCTCAAGGCAAAAATGAAAAGGAACTCAAAGAAGAAATTGAACAGAAGAGGAAAGATACCAGTCGGCTTAAGCCTTATGGCCTAACAGCGTGGGAGCCGACTGACGATGTGTACATCGCCCGATACTATCCCAAGCCAACGCTTGAGGTTGAAACTGCTATTGAAATGCTAAAAAAATTTCAACAGTTGGACTTTACCTATCCAAATCAGCCAGTCTATGCGGAGCTGAAACTGGACATGAAGCTGGAGAAGAAGGTACGCTCTTAATAGTCTTAAAATTGTTCCTACGTTGCTTTTCTGTTATGTTATTGATGTTGGGTCTCGATTTAGAAAATATTGGGATGACCCAGAGCCTTTCTCTGATTAAAAAAAGCAATTCTGGTTTTTCACATAATGAATGGGATGATGTTACTGTATTAACTTGATTATAAGATCACCCCCAAACTTTGGATATTAATGGAAGAAAAAAAAAAGAAAAGGCCTGAATATAAGATGACCCTATTCGAAAAAACAAAACCACTCTGATTACAATTTTTATTATTTTCATGGGAAGGGTTTGGGCATTCCATACTCCCAGGAATAACATTTGCAATGCTACAGCTATTTATGAAAATAACATATAAATGCACACTAAAGACTATATAATTATCGTTGTACTCGTACACTGAATTTATTTTTCATGAATACTGGTTGTTTGTTTCATTTTAGAAAAGGGTAGATCCATTTGTTGGCTATGTTAACTACCCTCACCCCTTTTTGACTGAAGAAAACAAGATTTTGGTCTTTACAGAGGTGAGTTTTGATTATTTTATTAGCACGATTTTTTTTTTTGAGCATGCTAGTACATCTCCACCCGACTACACTCATGCTCTCCTACCTCCTCGGATAAGTAGTGTGGATCAAATTGATAGCTTTTGCTGTATCAAAGTTCATATAGTGAGACTCCCGTAAGATTTCCAAACCTTAATCTTAGTCTGTGGAGGTTGGTCTGGTGCAGGGTTACCACTACCTCCTCTCGTACCATTATAGCTTTATGCATTCTTTTTTATGGTATCCATAAAGAAAATGCTTTTCAAGGGACGTGTCCAGTTCATATTTTTTAAATGATTATTAAAATACTATTGAGTGCTGTACGAGAGATTTATTTTGGAGCCCCCCCGGTCCTAGTAGCTGTTGGCACCCCTGTAAATATTGCTGGCCAGGAGGTGAAATCAGTGTAGAGTCTGAAGGACATATCTAGGGACGTAGAGACTTCTAGACTCAGGGACGTACTCTGAAAGTTCCCTTGTATTCATGTAATCATATCTGCCTATATCTCTGTTTTTAGAGCGCTGGCATTGGAAACATTGTTTTGTTTCTCTTGAATTTCCACCTCTTATGAGTTCAGATTTTCTTTCTTACCATTGAGGGCTAGATTGTATTAACCCTTCCACATGCACTGTATTTTGGAAAGGCAAGTCTTTAGATATAAGTTTTGCCATTGTATGCCAACACACATTTTTGCTGCCTTATTTTTGTATTCGCACGACCCGCACACAGAGGGTGTGATGCTTGGTATTAGAAGCTAAGAACAGCTGCCGCCTATTTCAGCAAGGGAGTGTTTGCCGCTACATGGCCTACCCCCCTTTGTTGCTGGCCGAATGCTGGTGTTGATGAGGCCAGAGGAATGTTCCAGTATCTAAATGGAATCTTACGCTGTCGTGTCTGGTTGTGTCATGTTGCAGGGCAGAATTTGTTAAATACGGTGGCGTATACTTACATGCGTTCTCAATGGTCTCTAGCGTTGAGTGCTCACCTCCGCTGTGATGTCACTTACCGTTGAGACTAATATCCGCATTGCCCTCTAGCTGTTTCTGATCATCTGCAATGGATGGCCTTTATTTAGATATCGTTAAAGAGTTAAAGCTGCTGTTGTGAACAAAAAACCATTGGACTTTCTGACGCAGTTTTATTTTATTTTATTTTTCTCTCTCTCTCCTAACAGAGTCCTGAATCTGCTGAGATTGCAAAGAATAATGGAGCTGCATTTGTTGGTGGAAGTGAACTTATACCTCAGGTATCACTGCCCATTATTATTTTTTTTTAATGTTTTTTACATTTTTATGTTTGTAATTTTTAAAAATAAAATAGTTCTACTGCTTAAAACAACGTAAACATAACAAAATATCAAAACAACATGTCCAAGAAGCAAGTCTCGCATCTACGCTGAACATTTTAAAGAAATCGGTATTAAAATGGTTTGCCCTTTGGGGGATTTTGAGTCATTAAGCAAAACTCAGAGAGCCAAACAGTTTATAGCTGATGTGCAGTTTACTAGATTTGTTATTCAGTAAAATTCACAGCTATATATGTATATATGTTTTTGTATATGGGTGGTATCTGTCCTGCATGTCTTATGTTAAGTCATTCCGTTGCAGATTTTAAATGATGAGATACAAGCTGATTTCTATGTAGCAACACCTGACATTATTGGCAAGTTAAATCCTTTAAAGAACAAACTAAGAAAGAAATTTCCAAAGAGCAAAAGAGGTATGATTCTTACACAAATATACCTGTAATTATGGATTATGTGTTTGTGATATTAACTAGACTTGAATTATGCTTTTGATGGTTAGTTGTTTTACAGCTTTCAATACATTTAACAATCCGACACCCTTTTATTGGCGTTTAAAGAATAAAGCATGCATTAGAAAACCACTTATGGTAAAAATAATGCTTTTCGCTATTGCTCCATTAATCGTTAAAGTGGTAAAAAGCCCCTTTTCCATACCTGCCGGTGCTCGCTTCAGCCTGTTGCATTCTTTCCACTTTTCTCTAAAGAAGCCAGACGGTACAGGATCCGGCTGTGCCCATAGCCCAGATCCAGTAGAGCTTTACTCTTAAGTATGTTTATAAGTTTGAATTCTTCTCGTAAGAAAGAAATGTAATGGCGCTTAATGTTGTACCTCCGTTTTCGTGGAAGCTGCTTCTAGCCGCCTTACATGTGCGACTCCACTTTTTTTTGGGGGGTAAAACTGTATCTTCCCTTTTGAACTATATGTATGGAAATCAATATATGTAAACGGACACCATAATGTGTGTGTCTCAAGTTTAAGCGTAAGAGCCTTGCATTTTTGCGTTGAATAGACAGTCTAGTGTACCCCCGTGTACTCCTGCCAATGGAGAATACATATTGAAGTACTTTGTACTTTACCATAGGAGACGCTGCAGCTCCAGATTGGAACACGTGTGCAGGTCTAGGAGCTGGGCGGTGGGTAAAGAGGATGCAGAATCCACTAATGCACCTGCAAGGGTGGGAAAAGGATACATTAAAGGGGATACTCGTCTATCCTCTTTAAATTATCCCTTTCTCCCCATTGCAAATCAAAGTGTATATAATAGCTGGGACACCCTTTTAGGTGTGCAAGAAGATGCTTGGGGCAATTCAATAACACAGGATGTTCTATCTAAAAAAATGTATTCTAGCGTGTTTGGTGAGGTTTGCTATTTATATACTTAACTATTACATATACAGCGTGTGTGTGTGTATATATATATATTACTTAAGCATATACTTTTTATGTTCAATTTTCTATTCAAATCCCATATTGTTTCCTTCTATTGTTTAATAGGCTCAGTTGGCCGTGATATTTCCAGCATGATTCAGCTGTTTAAAACATGCCATGAGTATGTAGTAGAAAAAGAATGTTTAATACAGACCAAAATAGCAACGGTAAGTGCAAGAAAAATTCTCCCTTCCCTCAGCCTCCGTGCCCATTTCCCAGAGAAAACCAGTATCATTTCGTGCAATGATGACCGCTTTTTCCTGCCACATTGATGGCCGTAACCCACTCTGCCTATTCTTGTATTGGTAAGACGTGCTTATCAATGAGCGTTGTGTATCTTGACTTTTTGTTTGAGTAGTGGGGTTTTAATTGTGTGTGTGTGTGTGTGTGTATATTATATTATTATATTATATGTATATGTGTGTGTATATATAAGTAGCCCCATTCTTTTGATAATGTTAATGGCAGGGCATGTTGCTAGTATGTAGTCATCCAGATACACCGATATGTGTTGTTTGATCCATACCTTCGGTGGACCCCATACCTTCTGGGAACATGTTAAGCCAGTACAATTTCAGTGCATCAAGGTGTGGCATTTTACTTATTTGTTGATTTATTTATTAAAATTTGAGGGTTTTTTCTTTTCATTTAAGTACTTAAAAGCAACAACAGAATAACTAACATATGCCAGCTGGGTGTGGAGAGCCACTTGCTCCAGGTCATGTGGAATCTTGCCAGGTGGTCACTCCTGCTTACAAGTTCTTTTTCAGTTTGTTAAACAAGTCCCAGCCTGTCTTTGTAACATTAGCTTGCCATTCTTCTCCTTAGAGCTGTAAATGTCCTGGCAAGAGAATTTGAACCCATATACAAGGCATGCCTAATTAATTTCCACGCATGTCGCTTTAATTGTCAGTTTGTTTTGAATCGAGCTGCTTTTGCCAGCACAGAACACTTCCCACCAAAACCATTTGACTCGAGACAAATTCTGCAGTTCTCGATTTGCTGACAAATATTTGCTTCAGAGTAGGTATGGACATATTCTCCATAGGCCAAGTATCTAAGCTTCTAGATATAGGGTATATCACACACATTTTTTTTTATTTTATTTTTTACAAATTATTACTTTCTACTTTATACGTTATGTTGAATCCATCACTGAAAATAAATACATTCAAGTGGTCATAAAGCATAATTGCTTAATAAAATTATTCAGAGAATAAGGTCACCCTGTTCAAATAGCCATTTGTGTCCTTCATGTGCATTAAGAGCCAGATTTCCCCTTTGGCAGACTGGAGCATGACATAGAGCACCATATTTTTTAGGGATGTCATTGACTCCTGGCATATAGGTCCACATTGTGATCTTTGGGATGTGAAGATTATAAAGCCAGCCCTGAGTGTATGAAATTACATCAAGTACAGTGCCTTCTGTTATTGTTCATTGTGTGGTTTGGCATGACCGTGTTTGCATTTAATGTTTTGAGTATTATTAAAATGTTTTTATTAACCATTATCTTGTTTATACCTGTTGCCCAAGCCAAGGAAGCCAAGACAGTCTGACCTGTCACGCTTATCTTCTTGGCCTTGATTGTCTAGTAAGATCATGCGCAATCCATAATTACGCGTTTGAAGGCAACAAGGACATTTTGGAAATACTGAGCTTAACTTCGCAGGCATCAGTAATCACATTTTTAGTGTAGGGAGCCCAAGCTACTGATGGAGTTTGCTAACCTCTGTAGATAACCAACTGACTTTTTTTTGTTTCCCTGATGCCAAGTAATCGGTGCCCAATTTGGGCTTCTATATGACTCTTGCCATGTCTCTACAGTTGGTTCTCTACTCACTGATTACCGCCTCCACTAAGCCACTTTCATTTAATTCATAAGATTGTATAATATTTAAGTTATCAAACATTATAATTCAAACATTTTTGCCCAGTGATACAAAATGAATATCCATAAATTTGTTAAACTCTTAGAAAAATGGGCAGTCACGGGTCTTTGTAGTAAAGTGTGTTTAACACCAATTTATTTGAATCAGCACGGCATGAGATATATATACTAAAGTTACAGTAAAATTGTTATATATAGGCCATATTTTTTGTACACGTGAATAATAACCTTACTTTCTTCACCTGGCCAACAACAAAAACTGTGAATATGTTTTCTGAGACTTTTAATACATAAACCTGATTTGCGTTCATGTTCTCTTTTTATCTTCCAGCTGGGTATGCCTACTGAACAAATAGTTGCCAACCTGGATGCCCTTATAAAGGATACTTGTACTCACAGGCCACTAAGTTTTGGTGAGTTAAGTGTTCTGCTTTCCCCATTGTTAGTGTGCTATGCTTTCTACTCAGCAGTATTAAACTAATGTTTGGAGTAAAAGTAGTATAGTTACATGGGATGGAAGTCATAAATAACTTTTTGGTGATGGTGCAGTGTTGTTTTATACTCTAGTGCCAGATATGTAATTGTTCTTTGGTGCCTATTCACTGAACACATAATATGTAAATATTCAGCTCCTCACTTGTACCTACATGGGTCTCAGAGCTTGGGGCTTGCCCAACCAATGTTGCCCCTTTTGTCTACCTAAACCGTCCTTCATTTCTCCGTCCTGAATGGTAAAACCTGAAACGGTCATTATCTACCACATGACCAAGTCAGAACTTTTACAAATTCCTTGAATCCACCTTAAATTGGATCTACAAGGTTAGATAGCTTTTAAAAGTCTATCCATATATCATTGAGGAGGGATGTTAACTTCCAGCTCTCAGGATCTGTAAGATTCCTTTCCATTATTTTCCCCTATTATTAAGTAATGAATTACAAGGGTGGATGAGAAGAAAGGTAGTTAAACTTCAGGAAAGGGAATAAAAGAGATGAGATCGGCCCTGTCACTCTGACACACTGTTAGCGGCTTCCATTAAGTGATCTGATAAACCAGATATCTTCAAAACCGTTATTGGCAAACAAAACATAAACCCTGGAGGAAGATTTAATTAATAACTTTACTTATTATGAAAGCTGTGACACAGTTATTGCACCTTTTTAAAGTTAGCTTACTAAGACAATTCAAACCTATTCTATTCTTGAATTTTCATATAAATAACATACTTTGTTGCGTCATACAAGTGTTGTCACAAGTGTGTGCCTGTACATTGTGTCCCGGTTTAGGGTTACTTTCTTATAGTACATATCTGATAAACCGGTAATGTAGGCTTCTCGGTGGCTTGGTGTTGCATATGGTGTTGCTATATGCTGAAATCATCATTTGACAGATTGTTTAGCAGGCCGGCGCTAGACCTGATTTCAAGAAGGATAGTAATACTACGAAATGCGTGTAAACATAGGGGAACTGGATGCTTTTGTACGTTATTATTTGTATTAATGAAAAAACATTTTGTTTTTCATGAGGTCCCTTTGTGGAGAGAGCTATTATTTCCAGTGCCACTAGCGAAGCCCTGTTCATCAAGTTCCAGAAATTCCTCCCACAAGACCCAGAGACTGCATCAGATAGCTGAAGAACAGCCACCAATTTCTGAAGATGTTTGGAAATGAATTGCTTTTTGAATCTTTTACAATAAAAGACTTTACTCTGTATTCCAGTGTTGGCCAAGTTGCTCAGACGCCATATACCAAAGTTGACTCCTCATTGTTTAAGTATAACCGTGCCCTTGAAGGGCTTATGCCTCTAATATGTTTGGGGTGTGCTATTTTTAGCGAATACTATCTTCAACATCCCTCAAGAAAGTTTTTGAAACTGTGATATTTCAGAAGTAATAAACTTCCATGCCACCAAGGTTGGAGCAAGTGAAGTCAGAGACCTGGGTACTATGTTAAACAGGACTTAATGACTACTGCATAACATAACAATTTTGACTCACAGAAAGGTGGTCTTTGCTCTGCTCAAACAAGCTCACAGTGTAGAAAATGTTGAGAGTTGCGATCCAGAGCATCCATCACTTGGATGGCCCTTGAAATGGTTTCCAGAATGTATCAGATGAGTCCAGAGTGTCTCAATAATGTGAATCTAAGGTCATGTTTTACATGTACTGTACAAAGACTGTCTCGCCCACAGAACTCCCACAGCTAAACACATCTCCAGGCATTAAAGTGCATGTATATATATATATGTGTGTGTGTAAATGGGCGAAGCTGTATTAGTCAAAAAACATAAAAAGTGGTCCAAGGAAGGAAAAGAAGCGAACTGGCGACAGGGTTATGGGCGACCAGGGGGGGTCCGGCCTGCGTCACATACAACAGACGAGCTACTGTAGTTTAAGTTGCTGAAACCGTTTAAACTTACAATGTTTATTCATGTCACCTGTCAGTGGCCATAATGTTATGGCTGATTAGTGTATATACTGATAGTCTTCTGTCTCAAGGAGGCATGAACCCCTCTCCTGGATTTCAAGAGGTATAGCTAAAGAATTGGGCCACTGGTTTTCAGACCAAGGAACAATTATGAGCTGAACCTCTAGTTTGTTATTTGGCAACATTTATGTCTGGCTTAGATTAAACAGGTGCCATTAAGTATCGCATTGTTCTGGAAGTCATGCTAAAAAAGTAATCGCACTTCACCCATTGGATTTTATGTATTAAAGGGACAGTTTGTATAGTTCTAACTGTGTCCTTTTCCTATTCATTATAGAGGGTCAACATTGGCATGACTGAGCTGGCTTTGTATAATGTATAATTCAACGGGTGAGCTGACTGATATAACTAATACATTATACAGGGCCAGCCAATCTTTTCCTGCAGCCAAAACCTCCCTGGGGTTGGCTCTTAATAATGAATAATGGAGTCAAGACGCTGAAACACCGCTCTCCCTTTAGGGAATAAATTCCATTCAACCGAAACTGTGAACTTTCATATTTTTCCATGACTCCCAGCCTGCAGCATTTTTTCTTTCATGTTTTACTTTTTGTTCTGAAATCTTTTCATCATATGTTAGTAAATATACTTTCAACTGAAAGCTTACTATACACTAGCTATGTTTTTTTTCTTCTTTTTCTGTAAACATCCAATGAGTGGCATGTTTGTCTATAAAGCGTTGCTAGTACAATTTTGTATGTCCGTGTTTATTATTATTGAGTCACCAATTGTGCTCAGTACAAGTAAGACAGCACATCACATATTTAAAAATAATTTATTAAATGAATCATTTTAAGTGAATCGTGTGATGGATGTATGAGCAAAATGACACATAATAATTAGGATGTGATCATGATAATGAAATGTCATTTGTTTTCAGGTTTAATGTATTCTACTGCAGATGTAGAACCTTTAAAAGTAGCTAAAAGGTTTTATGGTAACTATATTGTACACACTTGAGCCCACGCTTCAAATGAAAAACAGCACGTCCCTACTTATAGTCTTTTTTTCTTATGATAATTTGTTCTGAAGCAGAATCAAAGGAGAAAGAGGCTAATAATCAGGGTAGTGCACTGGAAAACTGTACGGAAATGTTAATAAAAAAAAAAAAATCCTTATGAGGTTTCACAAAAAGAAAAAATAATTCAGAGGTGAGAAAATGCCTAACCTTAAATAATACTCTTTCATCATTCATCCTGCACACGTATCTTTTATAAACGCATTTAAAGGCAAGGTCTGACGTTTTTGTAAGTGAGAGAGAGAATGCTACTTTGTCACAAGTACCCGATATTCATCAAGTACCGGTACGTTATTGAAACAAACAAACAAACAAACAAAAAAGCACACACACAATGTATGGCCAAAACTATATGGACAACTGACCATCCAAAAACCATGGGCATTAGTATGGAGTTGGACTCCGCTTTACTGGAACGCTTTCCAAAAGATTTTGGAGTGTGTCTTAGCAAATTTACTATTAAACTATTTAAAATAAAATAAAAAATCCTATGAAAGTTTAATCACATAAAAGCGTTTCTAGTTTCAATGGCGATATCCTATAAGTGCCTGCGTTTGCATTTACTGATAAATGTCCCTGGCAGTAATCATGAATGAAATATAATTTTACATCATGAAACAATTATTTCTTTGAAGATGCTGGGCATTCAGCAGTTCCACAAATAATGCTTTCAATGCGGCATTTACGTACAAAATCACTTCTTGGCCTATCGGTCAAATGTGTATCTGTGAGAGAGAGGAAGCTTGGTCATCTGGCCTTAAGGCTGAGTGGGTTCTTTGAAGCTCCAGATCCTTCCAGAGCCCCCTGGTTTGTACTGCCAGGGCACCTAGATGGAGGACCTAGATCATGGATCTCCAAACTCGGCCCTCCAGCTGCTGCAGAACTACATCTCCCATACTCCTCAGCCAGCCCCTTAGCTGAAGGAGCCTTATGGGAGATGTAGTCCTGCAGCAGCTGGAGGGCCGAGTTTGGAGATCCCTGACCTAGATGATCTGGCCATCCCTCTGGCTTCAGCTGTTGAGGGAAGGAAGGGACCATACATCCTCATCAGTGGTCTGAAGACTGGGATCCACTGTGGCTTTATGTCGCTTTGGCAAGAAGCACTGGGCACCATTTCTTTTCGCATGACACCCCGGGCTTCAAAGGACAGGAATAAAATGAGTGAGACTTGAGAAGTATGATGAATACATTTTAGGAGACTTAATAGGGACTTTTTGATTTGATATGTATTATTATTTAATCTGATCTATGTCTTCTCATTAATTCTACTGGAAGTCTATTCTGACTTTTACAGCAATTACAGTGAAAGCCTGAACGTGGCTGTTTTGTTCTTCTATAGTGCACAGGTCGTCTTCTGTAGCCTGGATTTCCCTTGTTTCTATTCTGTTTAATATTTATATGCATAGAGTTTCTTTCTACATCTGTTGCTTAGGTGATAAGACCAAGTTTGCACCAACCCCATCTCTTTCCCATTTTTTTTTTTGACTCGCCTATCATCATGGTTGTCTTTTTGATGGGACATGAAGACTAGGCTGAAAATTCCTGGCTCTACCCTGGTGACCACTTGCTTTTGAAAATTAAAGGTGTGAAAAAATTGGCCACGTCAAATATGAAAGCAGTCAACAGATAAATAATACCGTATATAGGGATACAGAGGAAAGATGACTGGCAGCAGGGGTATAACAGCATAAGATAGTAAATAAAAGTATAAAGTCAAGCCTTAGGCTATTGAAGTTGTAAAGCAAGCAGATGTGGCCCTAACATAGGGGAAGATTTAGCAGGTGCTTAAATCATACTCCTCCCGCATTCTCTATAGTGCTAAGAGACCTCTTTAGGGGATGCTCAAGTGGTGATTCTTCATAAAGTTATACTACTTATACTGCATATTTTCTTTAAAACTATGATCATCAATAGTGTTCTTGACTTTATGCATAGTTATTTTCTCTTCACTTGTATTACAGACGGGTAGCACCTATATCTCTTTAGAGCCCCTACAATCATAAAGCTGCCACAGAAGGTGAGGATCCAAAATAGTTTATACTTTGCTTTCAGCCTAGATGGGAATTATGCTTGAGGTGCAGAAGACGTAGTATGAGCAGCTCGGCCAGAGAAAGTACAAACTGTACCCTTGAGATGCTGGTTGATGTAGTAGGAGGGAGGCGAGAGCTGTATTTTATAGCCAGCAGGCTAAATAAACAACTCAAGTGGCTAGAGTCTGCTTCTGTGTTACAGGGCTAAACATATCGCTGTCCAGCACATGGCACTTGACAGGGCCACATCAAATAGGAGACATAATCATGTTGAAAAAGAGGCCCATGACTTATTTCACTGCGGTACACGGAAGTGTATGAATGTTCACCGCTGCCAACAGAAATCCTCAAATCATTTCAAGAATAAAAATAGTCGGATCTCGATAACACCTCCACATTCTACTATTAAACGTGTTTGTATGAGCATATGGCACCGCCTAGTGGTCAAGATGGAAATCACAGTATCTGTGAGCCTAGTAGGAAAATGTGTTCATTGACCACATTTTTTTAAATAACCCCTTCTTTACTGAAAGTATTTTGTACCCCAAGCTGGGCAGCTTTGCAGCTCATTAGTTCAAAATACCCCAACGAAAGTACGGTATATATCTCTAGAAAGCAAACAAGACAGCAGTAGTAGTTTTCAATGCAACTGTTTTGCCACAAATCCCAATTTCACACAATGTACATACTTGTTGCAAACCATGAATTAGTGGTAGAATCTCATTTTCACAGCATACCTATAGGTGGCACCATTTACGCACAAAATTGTGTTTTTGTACAGCAAATATCTCTAAGATGTACATAATTTTTTTTTTCTAGAACACTCCTTCAAAAGCTTACATTATTATCTAAAGATAGGTCTACAGTAATACATCTTTTAAGGCAATATAGCTGAATATTCATGACTGAGGTAGCGTCAGTGCGTCGCCCTCTTTTCCCACCAAATAAATACACAAACACCAAGTAAATAATATAATGCTTTATTATAAGTCAACCATGGAAAATTTTGGCCACGGTGCTGTTCCGCTTTACACACTGTGACACAGGTATAAATAACTTTATTTATAGTAGAAATGTATATTATTTGAAAACATAATATATAATATGGAGATGCACGTGCTGCACCACCTGACACACTTGTGACACCTGCAAGCCTTAAATATAACTTACAAGTGTAAGCAAAGTGTAAGCTTCCCCTGCACGGCAGCCATTGTCACGGCTGGATTCACCAAGGCACAAGCCCAAGGAGTGTCCTGCACTTTGGCCGAGGGCCTGTGCACCACACCTAAAGGTGGTTAACCCTTGCTCTATGCCAACTTAATAACCAACCGCCAAAGCCAGGGAGTGCGACCACCTTGCAGCTCACTGGCCCCCCACCACAGACAACGCATGCTCCAAACCAGACTGGACGTTAAGCAGCCAAATGTCCAGACCAACATCAGACAAATGGGTACCATCCGGCAACTCAACTCCAACTCAACATGCTTAACTATGACACCACCCCGAAAGGAAGTAAAGCGGGAAATAGTCTTATTAACCTGTTTGCGAGCCCTATCAATCCCCGCGTGAGAGTTAGCCCCGCGATATGTTACCAAACAAAGAACGCCTGTGGATAAGCAGCCCAGAACTGCCGAAAATCAGCCTTCATGGCGGAGATGAGGGACCTGATAGGAACCTGACCCAAATCATTCCCCCCAACATGAAGCAGCAGGACCCGGGGCACCCCATGCTCCCTAGACACCTGGTCCCAATGCAGACCCCAGAAACCGAGCCATCGCACCAGCACCTTAGACCGGTGCTGGTTTCGGACAGGTCGAAACCGAGCTGTTTTCCCCCGGGAATAGCAGCCCTCCGCGCCGCCCAATAATAAAATGAGTGCCCCAGGATCCACACGAGAAGCTGTCCTGAACCTAAAAGAAAACAAAACACGTAAGACCACAAAACAACAACAGAAATCACAACAAGTGAGGGCGAACATAAGAACGGAACCTAGATGACTCCCATTGCCCAATCCTCATAATGACGTCCTGGTGAAGACCCCAACGAGCCACCTCCTTCAAACAACGAGTCAACCGAATAAAATGATGAGGAGCCCAGACACCGGCTGTGGCAAACTACAACCGGCGCGAAAGAAGGATCATAGGAAGGACCCTACAGGCAAAATTGAGCTTGCCCAATAAAGACTGAACCTGGCGAAGAGTGACCTTAGCCAAACCCAAAAAACTCCCCACCAAGAAGCGCAATTCCACAATCTTAGCCTCCGGCAGCCGGCACAACATTAGGTCGGAGTCTAACTCAATACCAAGGAAACTCAAAACAGTACAAGGGCCCTCCGTCTTGTCAGGGGCCAGAGGCACCCCAAAATCCTTAGCCACCTGTTGAACAGAACGCAACAAAAGCAAACACTGTGCAGAATCTGAAGGACCCAAGCAGAGAAAATCGTCCAAATAGTGAATGATATAGGGGAGGCCCGACACCTCCTTCACTACCCATTCCAAGAATATGCTGAAAATAGGCGCAAGAAATTGAGCAAATACCACCCTGTCAAGAACAACCCAAAAGATGAACACAGTCAGGATGAACCGGGAGCAAACGGAAAGCCGACTCAATATCGATCTTGGCCATCAGCGCAACCTTCCCAAACGAACGGACCCAATGAACCGTCCTATCAAATGAGGTATTGGACAGCCCACAAATATCCGGATCAATCCCATCATTGACTGAGTTACCAGGCTCCTTTTTAGGAACCACCTCCCAACGGAGAGATCCGCAACCCTGGTAAGGGAGAAACCTCAAATAAGCCAGACATACGGCCCAAACTGACTTCCTTACCCAGTTTATCAGAAACCACCTGCGGATTAGCTAATGCAGACTTCAAGTTCCGGGAACAAACCGCCGCATCCCCATCCCAAAATGGAATCCGAAACCCTATATATTATGCCTGGAGGTATTACAGTATAACTCCCGTAAGTATATACTGAGCCTGACTGAGCCTGACAGTGGTACATAGTCAAACACAGATGATGGTACAGCATAACACTTACTCTCTAACACTCTCACTCATGCTCTCACATGCTCTTGACTTTTTCACACTCCCTCACTCTTTCATACTCTCACTCACTTTTATTCATGCACTTCCCTGTTCTCTCACACTTTCTTAAATACTCTCACTCATGCTCTCTTTCAGTTATTTGTGCGCTCTCATTTCCACCCACTCTTATTCATGCTCTCGCACTCTCCCGATCTCCCATTCACACATCCACTCACGCTGTCTCACACTCATGCTCTCTCACACTCTCTTATACTTTTATGCTGTCTCACATTCCCTCACTCACTCTCTTACTCTTGCTTTCTTACACTCTCACTTACTCTCTTTCACACGCTCTCTCTCAATGTCTCCCAACCTTCTCTGCTGATCAGTTCAAAGTCCCTGTTTTCTTTCCTTCAGCCCCACTTCTTTCTTCTGCCCTCTTCTCCCTTATACCAGCTGTGCTGACCAAGACATCACAGAGCGGCGGAAGAGGCGGTTTGTGGAGGCTCCACCCCTTTGACGAAACTCCCCTCGCCAGAAGAAAGAATGCACAATCTTTTCAGCGGCAGTGGCCCTCCCACAAGAGTTTCCGCGGCACAGTGAAGAGAGGTGAGACACACATATGCCGGGACACCTGGACGGACAAATTTTTGTTAGAAGAGTGCCTCAAACATCAGGACTGTCACAACAAAATCGGGACAGTTCCCAAGCATGTATATTTTTCCTCCTCTTTCTCTTTACCTCACCATTTTTCCCTATCTCTCACCTTTTGGTTTGTCTCTTCTCTTTCTGTTTATCTATCCTGCTAATTCTCTTTATCTTTTCCCCATCTCTAATTCTTATTCTCTCCCATCTTCCCATTTCTTTTCCCATTCTTTCTCATTATCTCCCCCTTCTCTCAATTTCCTCCCTATTCTCCTCATAATATCTCCCCTATATGTTTCTCTTTATCTCTCCATTTTCTTACTATCTCTCCCCTTTCTCCCCATCACTTACCTTGCTGAGGTCCAGTGGTGGGAGTCTCTGTCTCACTGCTCCATCGTGGTGCTCATGGCTGAGCCAGGGGCAGATTCAGACCCTGACCTCAAGAGGGCCATTCATGCTAACACATAACCAGAGAAACATATTCAGACACTCGCACTAACGCACGCACACAGACGCTCACACCAACACAAATAGACACTCAGCACTAACACACATCCAGACACTCAGAACTAACACACGTGCAGTAAACATACACACCCAGACACCTACACCTCCAGCGCATCTGTGTGGGGGCACCTTCATTGCAGCAGACTGGACTAACTGTCCAGCCCACCACAGAAAAGGCGCTCCCATGTAGATCTGCAATCAAGGCCAACACCTACCTTGTCTATAGGTAGTGCTGGCCCTTTCTCTGATCTTGGTTTGGACTTTTTTAATCAGGCGGTTGGGAGATTGTCGAAAAAGTACGTTTATTCTGGGTGGAGGAGCCAATCCAGCTGAAGGTGTCAAGGGATGGCCTAAGACACATGCTAGGCATCTAGGGGTTAATGGTGTGGTGAGAATATTTGGTGCTAAAGTTGATGTGAGGGTCCTGGCTGGTCTGGGTTTGGGCATCAAGAGATATCCTTCCTTAAGTTGGTGTGGCGTGGAACCTGAATAGTTTCATAAGTTTGGGGGTTTTTGGTCTAGGTTATTTATTGGTGTTCTGTTTTGGTAGTCATTGTCCCTGTTAATGCATCTATGTTTTAATTACAGGTTTTCCATGGTAATACTAATTTTAAATAAATTGGCTGTGGCCTTGTCAAATCGAATTCTGACTTTCTTGTATTTATTGGTATTTTAGTTTAGTATGTAGGCCTAGCATAGGAAATTGAGGCTAGATCTGTCATGCAGTCCATGCATTCTTAATTCCAGGAAGGTTTTATGATTTTTTATGAATCTTCTCTAATAAGCATTCTGTAAGGATATTATGTGTGGTAATACAATGCCTGGTTCTGGTAATTATAAATGCTAATGGATATGAAACGACATCAAGTGTGTAAGAGACTCAGAGAAGACAGCTATTTCAGGTACATTAAGATTACAGGCCAGTAACAAAAAGTCAATTTCAATGAAAAGCAATAAATGTACCCTTGTATGCATGAATATTAGCTATAAAGGGCATCTCACAAATGCATGTTGCTATTTAATATTCTACTAGACTTTATCTTGCAAAAGATTTGGTAAAAGAGTTGAGGGAATCCAGAAACCAGCACAGCATACATGACTAATCTTGATAATTTGGAAAAGAAAATACAACTGTATTAAACATAAAGTTAGCACAAAAGGAATGATAAAGCAGTGCATGCAGTGAGGCTGTTGCTAGTTAAGGGTTAACTAACCAAAAATAATATTAATAGAAACTAAATGTTGTGTGGCAGTTTGGTGACTAAAGAATTATCTTCTGGGGCATGGAGCCCACTCTTCCCACACTTCTATACCATGCCCAATAGGGAAGGTAGGTTATACATATTTACTGTATATAATATATAGTACCATTTTCTTGGTAGACATAGGTCAAACACATAACTCTCATCACATACCCATCACATGTAAATATAAAACAATACATTTGGTGACATAGAGTCCAACTGCACCACCCTCATTCTGTGCCCAGTGGCAGTAGACCACACACACTAACAGAGTGGGGCCGCTGAGTGCTGAAGTGTGCAGTGCACCTGTCCTCTGTGTCATCACTGGAAGCAATATCAGTATAGGCACTGTGTGTCTGCAAGCATTGGCCTGAGTGGTGTAAACTGCGCTGCTTATAAACTCTCGAGTAGAAGAAATGTGTTCTCTGGAATTACGCTTCACTATCTGAAAGTCTGATGGACAAACCTGGGTCTGGCGTGCGCTAGGAGAATTACCTACTGAAAGGCATAGTGGAGCAGGGATAATAGTCTGGGACTTTTCCTTTTTGGGTTTGCCCTAGGCCACTTGTTCCACCATGATAGTGCCCCAGTACACAAAGCAAGGCCCATAAAGACATGGTTGAATGAGTTTGGAGTGACTAGAGAACTAGAGTGGCCCGTACAGAGCCTGACGTTAACTCCATCAAACACCTTTGTGATAGAGTGGAACGCCGCCTGGAAGCCAGGCCTTATTGTCCAACATCAGTGCCTGACCTCAAAATGCTATTATGGCTGAAAAGGCACAAATTACAGACACACTCCAAAATCTTGTTGAAAGCCATACCAGAAGAGTGGCAGCTGTTACACCAACAAAGGGAGGGGGTCAAATCTAAATTAATGTCCATGGTTTTGGATTGGGATGCCCAACAAGCTCATATAGGTGGTCAGGTATATGCATTTTTTTGGTCACATGGTGTATTTGGCTAAGATCATGTTTAGGGAGTGGGAGACACCTGGCAATCTGGCTGTAAAGATGTGACAGCTGGAAGCTTGATATTTTGCTGAAGCTTCTGGCATGCTTAACCCGGCTACCTGTGGCTACTGTTTGGGGTTCTGCTGACCTTCTTGGTAAGTCCAACCTGGTTACCTTCTGCATTGTGGGTTTTTTTTGTGGTAGCCAACATAATGTCGGCAGGTATGTAGCATGCACTTGCACCCTCTTTGTTGCATCATTGTCTTTCCTTCGGCCCTGGCTTTTTTTGTTTGTATAACATTTAGAAGTTAACTACAGGCCTTCAGGCTTAAAATGTTTGGGTATACAAAACATTGAGTGTGTCATACTTGATTTTACATTAAATACTTTTTAATTCTTAGTATTGATTGGGTTTCATTTTGTCAAATATCAGATCTAATGATTTTCCCTATTTCATTTTTCTCTTCACTTAATGAAATTCTGAGGTTTTAAATCAATTAGCCTGAAGTAGTTCTTAATACATTCCTGTTTATTTATTTAATTGAATTATTTGAGCAGATTACAACAGACAAACTCTAGCAGTGTACTGGGACATCATAAATGTGATGCAAATTAAAGATTAATGAAATCTATGTTTGAAGTTTCAAAACAAATCTAGTTTTTTTAAGGGTGAAGATAAACCATTTACTTTAATGTAACAGAACACTGAGGTAAAGTGTAACTCCCACAGGTAAATCAGTGTCTGCCAGAAGGACTTCAGACCAAAGAAACTGGTAATATCCTCCACTGAAGTCAGACGCCCTTTGCATGAAAACATGTATTCCAAAAATGAGGTCACATTTTGAGACTTTCACGCAAAGGGCATGTGATGCCACTTGCGGTCTCCGTATTTATGGCTCCTGGAGCCAACCAGGCAATTTACTTTAAAGGATATTTGTGTCCTACTATGTAGAAAGTCCTTCATGTTTTCCCCTTCTCCCCCTTTCTATATCCTGCTCGCGGAGTTGACAGGGATGGTGTGGCCAGAGGTAGAAGGCTCATTAGATGAGATATCTGACTCCTCGCCACAGTGTGCGTGTATGCAGATCAATGTATGTCTTGCCTCTGATATACACCTACTAGGGGCGATTTGTAAAAAGTTTGTGAACATATAGAGAAAACATCAAGGGGTGATCCAAGCGCATTGCCTTGTCAGGCCTATGTTATCTAGTACTATACATTTTACAGAGATACCATTATTAGCATAGTTATGTAAAACTAACAATTTAAGAAAGGGTTACCTGAAGAACATCAGCTTCTGTTCCTGCCGCGCCGCTATTTATTGTAGTACTCAGCATGAATCAGGTTTTGAGGTCCATGGTTCATGAGCAACCAAAATGCAGAACCTAAACTTATGCAATGTGAAGTGACAGCACAGACTCGGGTGATCTGGAACCTTACGTTTCCGAAAATCAGTGTTGGTGGCACCTAGATGATCATTTATAATAGTCAGACCAAGGGATGTTTTTAGTAGGAATTTGCTAAAACACCATTATCTCCACTTCTAGATGGGAAGAGTCCCCACACATTGCTCTTTCTGTTTGATATTTTTTGTTGGACAAGCGACTTCAATGTGTTCCTTACTTGAACACAATACAATATTTATGTTTTAAAAGGAATCCATCAACATCGTCTATGCATGAACCTTAAGTCGTGTAATGGAATTGTGTGTTTCATATGGATGCAAACGTACATGAAATTCCCCAGAGGATTTGTTTAAAAAACACATAGTAAAACAGGATGTATTTATTTCTACTCTCTCTCTATGTACACTAACACTCTCCATCAAGCTACCAAAATAATCACAGACAACCAATAAATAAAACATTGATACAGCATACATATTTGCCTCTGCCTTTAGAGATTAATGTAGCACAAATATACATTGTTAGGGATTAGGACAAAAGAACCACAGACAGCACCACATATCCTAACTTTCACAGTATCCAGGATCCTATTAGTTACTCATCCTGGGGAAAAAACTCGGCATTTTAATTATGGATTATAAATTATGGATTATAAATGTATGTATGTTTACATGCATGGGACTACTAAGTAAACAGTATACCCTATTTTGTAATTTTAACGAATCATCATGCCCATGCTACAGTTACTGCTAAATATCTTGCAAATAATTAATTTGCCCACAATTTTTGATCATCATAGTGAAGTTGAGATCTTGAAGGTATGCATGCATTTATTATTCTGTAGTTTATAATGACAAAACAACGTGTTTCTTTCTGAATATAATGTGGAATATATGTCCCCTTCAATGTAGCCTGTTGAGGGCACTGTTTCAACCCTTATAGTAAAAAGTTCAAGATATTACACAATTATTGCGACAAATTGTTTTGTAGCTGAAATTTCCCTCTGTGTGTGATTTTAGTGCCACTAAACTCACAGTTAACTTTAAAAATAAACAACGGGGCTGTTTGCAGAGAGTGATGCAGTTGCAGACATTCATTGTCCTTGCATCTTATTTTTAATCAAATTCCGTGAGGAGGATCTTAGCTAGGCCCTCTCCACCAATTGTGATCAGCTGCCACGTATACATCAGATGATACACCTCATTTTCTGGACATTTAAAGTGGCCTGCGCTGGACAATTGAATGATGTTCTATGGACCTTCACAAACCTTGCCACGAACCCTGATGTCCTTGTATGGACACTTTTCCCATTCCTGTCCAGAAGTCATATTTCTTTACCACATTCTCAGTTAAACTTACTACCCAGTTTTCAGGCCCAAGATACTCACTTATGCAGGAGACGTCATTCTAAAGATGAGGAAAACAACTCACCTTAAAGGAAGTAGCTGAAAAACCTGCCTGTCCTAATTGGGGAATACGGCTGCCACCTTAAAGATCACCGGGCCAAGATCTGAATAAAAATTATTAGTTGGTACACAAATACACCAAAATGTTTTATTACCCTTAAACTTAGTTTTGTTCCTTGCATGTTGAAAACCATTTTCAGAGCTGACGGGACTGGGTATAACTTTAACTGAAGAAATACATTTTTTTTTATCCCTGACTGGAAGTTGTCAGTGATATTTCAGTCATGTGCTGTATGACAGAATACTGACAATGTCAGCTAGTATCAAGGTCCAACGTAGTATTACTCAGCAGTCTGTCAAAGTCATTTCAACGAGGGCAGTGCACCCGCAATCAGTAAAGCCGTTGGAACCATTTGACAGAACATAGAACTCTCAGGTTGATAGCACTTGGTTCCAAGCTAGTCAGGCAACACTAAGTTACCCCACATTGTCTTTAATGGAGAACTCCCACTATGATATTTATTACTACTATCTGATTAAAAGATTACACAGTAGGTTTCAAAAGTACTGTGCTGCTTTTTGTAATAGCACTAGTTTTTGCATAATATAATATTTTTAGACTGTTGCATATGAGTTATTTGTATTTGTTATAGCTTTGTTATCTGGATACCTGGAAACCTCTGGGCTCCGGCTACCCGGAGCCTTCCCTTGCAGGACGCGGCCAGGACTGCACACTGACCGTTAATGGGAAACACCCCAATTAAAGGTAAATGGTTTTATTTAATGCTAATCTACAACACTGTATACAGTACTGTATTTTGAGCTCAGAGAAGATCATGTTTTCCACAACACAATTAGTATGTAGACCCATTTCATACAGTTCTAAGGGGGTAACAAATGAAGGGGACTTATGAGACACTGAGAGAAGTGACAAGGTAGAGAGAAAACATTAGTTATTATTGTTTCTTTATTCATAAACCACCTTCATATTCCAAGGTAATTTAGAATGCTGAGTTCTTGATCACAATATATCCATAGCAGAAGTCTATTGAGTCCCACAGATGATTTGTTCTGACTGATGGGCCTAGACATACATCTCCAATTGTAAGTAGCTGCACACTGAGTCTCATTATTGTACTTGTTAGGCTTCTGTACTCCACAGTAATTGTAATTTGAGAGCAGAGGCCATTTGAAGAGGACAGCAATGGACATAACATACACAATAACAACGGACCATCTAACTGACATTAGTATAAAATTTAAAGTAACCAGTGTCAGAGCCAGAAGACCAGCCCT
This sequence comes from Spea multiplicata, assembly GCA_009364415.1. NCBI lineage: Eukaryota > Metazoa > Chordata > Amphibia > Anura > Pelobatidae > Spea > Spea multiplicata. The sequence goes on from VKOC01000001.1 coordinate 27,800,853, forward strand.
TCTTGTGCATCCTCTGTGTGAGACAAGCTATATTGCACTCTGAACATTTTGGTGGCTGTACAGAATGGATGCCAGCGTGAGAACCATGTGCTAGTGTCGGATCTATGGATTTACCCAAAGGATCCAAGTATGAGATCTGATAACAGAGCTTCTAGATCTCTGGTTTGAGTTGTAGTATTTCGCCCTGCTCACTTCCATTTACTTTCTTTCACTTAGGCAAGTGAGGACTTTCAAGTCCTCACTTGCCCACTTGTAGCTAGACCTACCTTCTGTGCAGCTCTGCCTACTCTAGACTAGCCTTTCTTCCTTCTGTGGCTCATAGGAGAAAGGACCACTAGGCCAGCATAAACATGTGCTTGCTAAGCCATAGATAGCTATAGAGCTATAAAATTGTAGAATGAATTTGAAGTACTATAAAACCTGTGCGCTGTGGATAATTTAGATGTTTGGAATTTCCAAATACTTTCCTACAAAAGTGTCTGTCAGGGACTAGTGGTGGAACTAGTGAGCTAAGGTCCTTGGCGCAAGAAAGCTTGTAAGCCCCCAAACCCTGCAACGCCCCCCAGCCCCTGTATTGTACTCCACAAGCCCGTGTGGTACCCCCCAGTCCCTGTAATGTACCCCCAGCTCCTGTAAAATCCCGCAGCTTCTGTTATATCCTCCCAGCTCCTATTCAGCAGGGGGCAGTGTTCCCTGGTGGTCTGGTGTGTTGGCATAAAGCCTTGGCTGGTCCAGCGTGACTGTCTCAGGAGGGTGAGATGCAATACCATATCCGGCACGCAAGAGGAAGCCGACAAGCATTCACAGGGCTGTGCATGTATTGTGACTCCTTATAAAATAAGGCACCTAGCAATAAAATAACCCTCTATTGTGCTCTAGGGATACCACACACTCTCTAAAATTCTTGTTTTCTCAGGTAAAGGAGCAACTAAGAACTTGCTGACAGGGAAATTTTTGTTTTAACGACTTCAGGAGGAAACAGATGTACTGTTTTAATCACAGTGCATTTCTTCTCTCCTTAAAATTTGAACGTTAGCTAAGAAGTACCGTGTCATCCTTCATTCTTTGGAATTACACTTTCAGATAATGTAGCTTTATCACAGCCTTTGAAGATTTCCTTCATTCCTTTTTTTTCCATTGTCTCTCGTTATTTTCTTCTCTACCTAATTTGATTTAAAGCTTTTTTTTTTTTTACTCCTCGTAAGGGTTTTCAGAAACATTGGTTTCTTACAATTTGAGGGAAAACGTGAAGGATTAACAATACACATTTCTCTACCAATGACCTTTTGACTGTACAATTGGTAAACAGGGCATAACATGTAGTGTAACATACAGCAATCTGGAGACAGAACAAACTGTTTGGGGGTCATTGCTCGAGAAAAATTACAATTTTTTTCAAAAGTGTTAAATTGGGCAGTTTGATCAGATTTTTAAAAGGATCCTGAGTGGACAGACAGCACACACAGCCACAGTTTATACTTTTTTCACATTACAATTAAATTATATTGAGGCAAATAGGTGACAATGGGTAGACTACACAAGAGTCATTACCGACCCACCTCCACCCCAAAACAGTTCCAGCCTAGGCTTTTAAACACTATACACATTAAATGTCAGACATACATAACCATCTGATATACATTCCTGAATAATGTATATGTGTATATATAAACAATATTTGCAGTTATGTAAGCTTATATTCTATTATTGAAGGTGCAGCATTAAAACCTACACACCAGCTTGCGTTTATTCACAAACATCCTTATTTTTATCAGATATCCATATTTATTGATTATTAAATGGCTATTAGACTGTGAAAACCCCCCCAAAATAACTGTATTTGCTTTTTTTTTTTAGAACGCTCCCCTCTTACAATCACAGTTCTTATGTTAAAAAGTAATAGCCCAGCAGTTGCCGGTAGCGGTTAAAAATTATAGGGGTTATTCATTAATAGTGGAATAATCCCGACACATTATTACTGCCTGAAAATGTGAGAACTCCTACTGGCTCATTACTGCCCGATCAGCACTATTACGCTGTAAATTTGCCATGGTTAATTTTTATATGCTCGTTCCAACAAAATAGAGCCATTACCGTATGCTCTTATGTTATATCACGGTTCCACTAGGTCTTTAAGGTGGGCTGCAACGAGGTTGAGTATAATAAAGTAGTATACTGTATCTCACATAACGTGCTGAAGGCTGAGATTTCCCCACTAGGCATGTACCCAAAGGTCCGTGTTCTTAGCAATAGAAGTTAGAAGTGTAAAGAGTGGACTTATTGCGAGTCAATATCCACCCATTTTCTGCTCATGCACAACATATGCTTATGTCTACAAAGTTTCTTAGGCCGTAGTAGTCATTGTTGCCCATGGAGTGTAAATACAAACTAAAATTTGGCATCTATGTTTGAACAGCATGGTTTTGATTTGTAATTTCCAGGGCCAGGCCCACAACGTAGACAACCATGGTAGGCCTGGTCGTGGTGGAGCACTCCTGTCATACTTCATGATACTGATTTGGAATCAGGTATGCCACATTGATGCGTAAACATATAATGATATTGACGTTTTCTCATATTGATGCCGATGTTATCACTGACATTGATGCTGGATTTGCTTGGGACAATAATGGCCAAATCAGATGGCTGAGATGAAACCTACTGCTGATGCCGAATCTCGTAACGATGGGAGATATTGCTGATATTGCTAATTCTGGGTGATTTAAAATTGATTACTGATTTCTGACACTGGCATTAAAATGACGACTGATATCGTTACTGAACCCGATCGACATTGTTGATAACGGAACTGATTTCTTGTGATGTCTTCACGATTGCAACACTGAATGCTGGTTCCCTGCACTGATTATGAAACGGGTTGCCCCGACGCTCAAATTGTGTCACAGAACCAACACTGATTTTAGGGCAAACTAAATAAAATTAATATTTTCAAAGAAGAAATACTGAAAACCTAAATTATATGATTAAGAGCCTTGGCGACTTCTTTAAAAACATTGCTGCGACTAACATTGGTTTAGAATTCTTTATATTTTTGTAGCTATGCCTCTGCAGACTCCCAGCTTTTATCTCTATATCATTTAAGAGGCTGGGGGTCATGAGAGTGATACAACACATTTGACTGCTGTTGATGACCCCCTTGCCGCTTGTTAGAAGAACAGTCCTCTTGTGACACATACACTTCAGGGGTTCCCTAGAGCCCCTGTATCTATTTTTTTTTCCTCCCCACCAATTGCTCAGCTCATGCGCTTGGGCTCCCGGAGCTTTGATCCATGTGACGAAGACAAAAGCGAAGAACGAACTCAACTGCAGGAATTAAGGGGATCAGGTTGCGCGTTCTCTGCCCCACGTGACTCTCTGGAATCTCTGCCAGAGCCGCCCGTGTCCACTGACACGGAGAGATGGAAAGGTGGATGGGTGGGAGAGATAGAAAGGGAGATAAATGGATACATAGCGAGAGGAGGAAGGAGGGAACGGATTATACAAGAGAGAGGGGATAAACAGACAGAGCTAGACGGCAGGTTAATGATATTTCAGCTTTTTATAGACTGCTATGTGATGAGACCGGGACACGGGTCATTTCTTCGGCACTAGAAGCCCCTGGACGTCCCATAGCGCCCGTTACTGCTGATCACAAAAAGTATGGGCTATAAGAAGAGGCTTCTCATTCACCTATCAGACCGCGGGTGTTATGGTTCTTTCCACTAGCAGAGAGGGATCAAGGTGTTGGCAGCTCCTGGGGAGGCTCCGGTTGCCCTGCGGGGTTGCGATCTCCCTCCCTCTGCAAGAGCTCAGGAATAGTATGTGTAGCTGCAGGCGAAAGGCAGCTCGCCCGTGCTCGGTAGAAGCCTATCTGCCCTGACTCCTTGTCAATGCACACACACCCCTTTCAGAGGAGGGACGAGGCTGTCCCAGTCTCTGGAGGCCAGGAGTTTTATTTCTGGGGCAGGCAGTCCCAGGAGAGGGAGGGGGGAGAGGGTGCGCTGCATGCAGGGCAGGCAAAGTTAGGGGTGGGAGGAGGTGTCCTTCTGAGAGTGTGATCCTGGCTGCTGACACAATATGACCAGGTCCACCTTGCACCAGTTCACATCTGCCACCTGATCCAAACCCAACTTCTCTGCTGGACACATATTCTCAGGCAAAACCCTCCCTGTAGGGGTACATTGTGGAGAGGGCTTCCCATTTAGGAGCCCGGCTACCGAAAAGGACCCGTGGGGCCAAAATGCATGCAGAAGGAGCTTTGATGAGGGTGCTGTGATTTGTGATTGCCGGCCACCATCCTTCAGCCCACTATGGCCACAGACTTTTGAATCCTCTGATCAGCGAACCAGACTGGACGTTCACAGGCAACAAAGTGACCTTTGGATATTAACCTGTTAATGTTTGGGAGATTATCGATCTCGAGAATGGATTACACGAGACGGTGGCTTCCAGTGTCAGTGGTTTTCCTGGGATTCACAGCACTGTTTCTTCAGTCAGAAGGTCAGTCGCTTGTTAAATGTGCACGATGAATAATATGCTTTATTATATATGTGCATGAATTCATTGAAGCCCCATTCTTGCACTTAACTTTTAATACATGGTAGGATTCCATTCTCTGTACCTTTAAACCACAGTGCTTTTAGGTAACCCACCACCAGGGTTGCATGTACAGAATTCTGGAGGCACTCTCTTTCATGTCAGCTAAGGGTTAACACACAGAATAAAGATAATTTGGATGCATTTCTCTTACAGCATCCCATGAAGATTTGCCCAGTAATCTGCTGTAGCCATACAAATCTCATTTTCCTCTGTTAGCGCAAGTTTAGAAATTAAGATCTATCTATCTATCTATCTATCTATCTATCTATCTATATATATATATATTAATATACACCAATGCAGAGCAGCAGATCAATGCAGAAGCTCATCAATTTCTTGTGATTACATGAAGCATAATGCATTTAATAACAAATAAACATTATTACATATTTATTATTTTAATCACATCTTTTTGTACAGTGTAGAAAAATGCATGTGCAAAGAACCAATGAGTGGACGGCAGTTTAGACTGCAAGCTCTTAGGTACTCTAATTCTGTTAATTTGTCCCCTACCCTTTATTTAAAGTTGATTCATAATCATAATTCATACACTGTCTCCTTTAAGGAGCTGCTGCTTGACACTAAGCTTCCAGGGAGAGTAATTTAAAGGTCTGTCAGCACTCCAAGCATCTATTACTCATTGTTACTTTTAATAAATTGATTGCCTCTTTATGATATATATATATATATATATATATATATATATATATACACACACACACACACACACACACACACATATATATATATATGCCCATAGACTGCATTCTGTTACTCATAAAAAGTTTATTCCTCTTCTTCACAAGTAATGTAGCCTGTAGGCATTTTGAGATACAACCAGTACAACATTTATTACAAACCCACAATAGAAAATATTTAGCTAAATCAACATGGAAATACTTTTGACAGGTAATAGAGTATGTCCTCAGTATACTCCAGATTTTACTAATGAGGTTGCCTCAAGGCTGCTAAAGGAGCCATAAGTACTCGACTTCTCATGCTGATCAAGCCCACAAAATATATTCAATATTCTGTATGTATCAAGGAGTTTAGTCTGCATGGAGGATTTTAGTAACAAATTATTATTTATTTATGTAGTATTAACACTTTCTACAGAATTTGATACAGTGTATAGGGTATGGTGAACTTAAAATGATGGACAGGTGTAAAAAAATTAAGATGAGGAGATGGGACATTGGCCTCAGCTTGACAGGTGGCATCAATGCAAGGTAGATGACATTCCAGTTGACTCACAGTCTAAACTTCTAAACCCGCTTGGGCTAAATGGTCTTAGATCAAGAAGATAAGGTAGGCTTAATTCATTTGGTTCATTTTCTTTAATGCAAACGATTCTCTCAGCTGGTACTGATGGAAGATTGGAGATTTGAAAGTTGACATGGAATTCTTCAGATGCTGAGATCTGCGAAAGGGCACAATTGAGTTAATGTTGCCAGTACACCTGGAGCTATTCTGCAGATCCATGCACATGGACGCCTCCTAGGATTTCTCTGTTTATACATAATGCAGAGGCTGAATTGTGAAGATGTGGGGTGGGGAATATGGCTGTCCGCTTGTACACTTTTTTGCAACGCAATGAGAAAAACTGTTTTAACTCTCTATGTGAAAGAAGTACACTTAACCATATGCCAGTGCTAAGAACTTTACGAACCCACCCCAGTTTGGTAGACGCTGATCTGGATGCGTGTATGACCGATTGATGTTCCATGGTTATAGGATACAGCACTCTGATGTTATTTTATCAATCACAAAACGTAAAAAAAGAGGACAAGTCCCTTTCACCTACCATCAGACTGAGTGGGCAAGGTTACACTTATGCCAAGTTTGTATTACTACCAACGCAAGAGTTTAGCAATAGCCAGAAAATGTAAATAAGGGAAATAGTAAGATGTCAGTTCTTGGGGATCTGTCACATATTACACTACAACTTATACTCGCAACTTATACAACAAGATGAACGTTGGTACAGAAGGAGTATGAGGTTGTGTTCTCTTACAAGCTAGTAGGAGAGAGATGTCTCTCTTGTACTTTTTATAAGCAAGTTTTTCAACTTCCAAGAAACGCTCTTTTCCTTTCACTGATCCTTTCACATTCAACACTACAACACATCCGTAAACTGGAATGACATAATGTCATGAATGAAACCATAGTAGAGGTGGTCAGCATGTTTGTGTGTGGACATTAAAACAACTCACAACTTGAATTGCTGAGCCTTTGTCTGTTTATGAATGACACCATTAATACAAAAAAATGAAAGAAATGGTAGTTGTCATTATTATTGTATCTTGTATATTGTAGTGTTTTAAAACAATTAGAGATACAGGCATCACCGGCCCTGGAAGCCAGATCATTGTGAGCGGAATGTTGTAAGATTTTTGATTTACGGGATCATTAGAAATTTTGTGTTACCTGTAAAATTTTTACTACCTGCCGTAAAAGATAATCAAATGTAATGATCAGTTTTGATCATTTTTGGCTATTAATAATATAATGTACCCCTAATCTCTCTGGACAGAATTGACAAGTCTCCTCGTCCTTCCAGATCACTTTTCTACTGTGTAAAGTTTCTGAATAAAAATAATCCAACACTTGGGTTATGAGACGATAAATGCTCCCAGTTTAATTTTGTCCACAGCTGTCCAATGCTTGATCCTAAACAACTGCCTTGAAAATGATGTCTATTTCTGCTTTTTGCGGCCTCGCTGTGTGAAGGCTGGCACCTGTTGTATGACGCTCTCTAAGACCGGTGCCAGAATGGAATGGATTAAGGTTCTGCACCAATATGTGGACCAGCATCAGGAGATATTACTCTATTTTGCAACCTTCTCCACCGTAAAAAAAAGGGATTAATGTAGCAGAAAAATATAAGGCAGTGCCAGGGCCTGCTGTTCCGTAAGTACTCTGTTTGTTTTAGTGAGATTTCCATCCCCCAGAGATGTCGAGTGTGGGGGGAAGGTGCATTAAGGTCAAGCCAGAGATTGTGCTGAAGTTTTTTGTTTCCCACCTTTTGATTAACCAACAAGCTCTCTTTCCGTCTCTCCCTTTCATTCACACACTCTGTTTTCCCTCACTCTCTCCTTTCTTTTCTCCTTTCATACGCACATTTGAAGACCATGTCAGTTTTTTAAAAGACTGTGCTTGATATAGAATTATGGAATCCCTTTTCTATGGTAAAAACACTTTGTAGCCCCATTCCCTTCTAGTTACATTGCCTTGAGCCTGTCTAGCAGGCTGCTATTTCAATAGTCAGCGGTCTTCTGTCACACTCCATTCTTTATTGTTTCTAAACATTTTTCTTTATTAATCACGTTTGAAAGAGAAGCGTGATTGTCCATATAAACATTACAAAAAAGAATATTTTAATTTTTTTTTTACAAATATGTACCTGCAAAACTTCTTTCCTGCGGAGCCGTATGTGTTTGTTAACTGCTGATGTGGCAGAAATGCAAATAAAAATACAATTTGGAAAAAAAAATCTTGAGTTTCTAATCCAGGTATTACTAGAAAACAAATGAAAATCACAAGGTGGGTGGCAGATACGGTTATTGCAGCTGCACGGGTAGTCCCATTATGGAGTCAGCTTTGAATACCAGGGAAGAATAGGCTTATCTGAAAACAAGTTTTGAGGAAGCTTTTGAAAAGTTTGTAAGTACAGAGGGGGGGATGGTGCGTGACGGCAGTAGCCAAGACTTGCATTTAAAACTTTTAATAAGTGTTCTAAGGAACAGATTAGGGGGGAAAAGGGCGGTAGGTAAGGAGTTAACTACTGCGGTTATTTAATTATGATGGCAGAAATAGCAAGAAAATCTATCAAAGAACAGTGCACTTTTCCTTTAGATGTGCTTACACACCATAATGCCTAGAGTTATTTTAAGAGGTTTTGCAATTTCTCATTTCTAACACAGATAGCCCCACCGTACAGACTACCCATGCGCTTAGGTTGTAATGAGTGAAGGCACGCTGCTAAGGAGGTCTATGCCTATGGAGGGTCAGACCTAGTGCTCCTTCCCAAAAGATTCAACAACCGGCACTAAAACGTTAAGCCTGTGGGCCAGACCCTAGTGCTCTTACCACCATACTGCTATGGATCAGGCTTCATCTTTAAAAAGGAATAAACAGAAGGGGAAGAATGTGATTAGGGTATAGGGGGCTATAAAATGATGAGGAGAATGATAAAAGTGAGGAAGTGATTTAAGCAAAAAACTGGCATGTTAAAATTAAATAGGAGAAAATGTGCGAGAGAGGAGAGGGTGAAAAAAGACAAGAGACAAGCAAGGTGGAGTGAAAAAAATGGCAGGCAAGGTTGGAAAAGTGAGTGAGAGGAGAGAGTAACAGGATAAAAGGGGTTAAAAAGAAGATAAATGGTTAAAAAGGTGTGTGCGTAGGTAGGAGAAAATGTGAAAAAGTAGGAAGATGGAATACAGATCAAAAGGTGAGGCAATTTACCATTGAGAATTAAGCAGGAGCAGCTGGGTATTCTCTATAACCATTTATATCCCACCAATATAAGAAATATTTATTCTATGACTAGCACTGCTTGAGGAAATGCCCAAACTCAAGAACCAAAACCAACAAAAAGTGTAATTACATAAAAAAAATTTCCACCTACCACCCCAAAAACGCATAATTCAAGGAACAGCACCCCTTGCCAACCCACCACTGTGGAGTACAAACAAGTTTGAATCGTAAAATATCTGATAGGAACAGCTCTATGCAAATACATCCGAGAACATGGCCTAGCCACAGATTCTGTGCGTTTACCGTGGGCAAGATGTGAGAAAAGCCATGTACTGCATAGAGTAGAGCAGGAGAAGATACGCTCATGTCAATACATCTTCCCAACGAGACCCTTTGTTGCTGGGACCCTAAAGATCGATTAAATATATTAATCTATAAATAAATAGCTTTGTTTTTTACAAAAAAATATAGAATCTTTGCTCTAAAGTGCAAAGATTCCAGTGCACTGTAGAAGTAGTAGGTCATAAGCTGTATCTTCTTCCCATTTTTACATGGGCGCCCTTATTTTACAAATGGCTTTGAGCGCAGCATACAGTCGGAATTGCATGTCCCAGAGAGCCAGCTGTTTCAATCTTGTTAGATATCATCAATGCAGGATGGGGACAGATCTAACTCATGTTCATAAATCTGAGAAGATGCAGTAACCTCATTCGTGACTTCGCCTTCTTTTGTATATTTGTCACACTTTACAGTTTACTCATATAGCATCTTTTTTTTTTAAGCAAAATAATACTTACACATATAAATGTCCTTGCAACATTTCCAAATCCATACAATATTTTCCCAGTATTATCTGAACATGACAACAACTAATATTTCAGAACCCCTGTTGGGAATATTTTTTAATTATATATGAAAAATCTTTTTTTTGACAAAGATTTTAAATTAGAACTCTCACTAAAATTTCAGAAGATATGGTCCCCTTAAATTTACAAACCATATCCGACAAACAATCTGCTGATGGGAGATACATAAATAAATGCAAGTTATATCCCCAGACATGATATTCTAGGTCTTTTTTTAATCTCCTGGGATGATCATAGGTATAAAAATAACAGAATGTTTTAAACATGCAAATAACATACTGATCCTTATCCTAATTATAATACTGTAGGAGTAGATGAGTGTAAAATAAGACTTTATAGACCTCTGTGTTATTATTCTTATACTGCAGGCCTCACTCGCCTCAGTTAAGTTGGTGCAAAAATGGCATCCATAGGAGAGCTGCAAGCTAAAAACCACAGTTGACCAAAAAGAACACAAAGGCTCCTCTGAAATTTGGCAAAAAAAACTTGATGACCCCCCCAAGACTTTTGGGATATTATGTGGAACTCATCAGTCAAAAGTGGAAGTTTTTAGAAGACACTTGTTGCATCTAAATTAAAGCTAACATAGCATTCCACAATCAAAGTCAAGGTTTTGGAGTGGCCTAGTCAACGTCATGACTTGAATCCAGCTGAAATGCTGCCATATGACCTTTAAAAGACTTGAAAACCCTCCAATGTTTAATTAATTGCAGTTGTTTCAATCAGGTTTTGAGGGGCAATTATTTTTTTCACATGAGGTGCTTTTGTGTTTACTCAAATTACTCTTTGTCTTATATTCAAATTAGTTGGATGATCTGGAAGATTTAAATACGACGAGCAAAATAGACATAAGAAATTGGGACGGGGCCAATACTTTTTCATAGCTCTGTGGAGCTATGTGTTAGCACAACCATGTACCATATCTATTTGCTATTCATTAATTCAATTTAATATTAGGTGGCATGTCTACTTTAAGATGCAGGGATCCCCAACTTCTGTCACCCAACTTTACATGTTTAATATGCCTCGCTTTGTCCTTCATTCTACCCATTCCCTTTAAGATGTATGCAAAAGTGCTTTGCTGATATGAGTTTCTCCTAAGTAGCACATTGGTTATGATAGGTGACGAAAGAATCACACTTTCACGCGACCTGAGGCACTAGATCGCACTTCGTGCTTTGCGGAGATTAGAGTGCCATGCTTGGATCTCGGTGGCTCTGGGCCATGCAGTGTGATTTGTAAACTTTTTCTTATCTATAGTACAGGGCATGCTTGTCAAGCTGCATTCCTAGAAGTCCAACATAGCGTAGATGTTCAAGATATGCATGCATTTGCACAGAGGTTTCAGTCCTTTTGGCTGTTACCTACGTAAAAATAATACGGTTAAGCTAAATATATATATATTTATCTTAACCGTATTATTTATATATATATATATATATATATATATATATGCAAACAGAATTGTTGCAGAATCTTGTAATACCTTTAATTTGGACTAACATTATTTTATAGTATTTTGTAATGACAAGCTTTCAGGAATCTTATCTTCATTAATTAAAAGCATTTCTAAAACATTTTTCCTAACTACTATAAATATATATATATACATATATATATATATATAATTGTATGTACTGTATATACGTGTGTAGAAACTTCACTCTAAAACTGCAGTAGTATTGTGTTCAGTATTGAAGCTGTTAAAAGGTCGTTGTAATAAGATAAACCTTTTTTCATTAGAAAAGTAGGTATTTGATGGAGTACTTTATACTATAGAATGGACAATCCATAGTGTTTTTATTATTTATTAACTGTTGCCATACTGCGATCCACACTTTAGAAGTTACACTGTTCAAATAGTTTATTTAAAATAAGGTGATAAAACATGGATCAAATAACAGCGGTGGGAAGTACTATGGACAGGAGGCCATTTTGAAACTGTAGAAACATTCAGTTCATGTCAGGGCTGGCAAGAGTGGTAGGAGGTTTAAGATTGTAGACCACTGATTAAAGCTTCATTGTATGTTGCACTGGCCATTCCACACACAGCCACTAGGCTGTTTAGAGCTCGGAACCTTTACTCCTTGACTGTATCCTTTTATAAAGGAAGTTTCCGGCTTTGTTCACAGCGATTTCTTTTTTTTTTTTTTTAAATATCAGAAGTACTCACTTTATATGAATGGAGCCAGGGGCGTAACTAGACGCCTCAGGACCCGGGTGCGAGAATCTGTTAAGGGCCCCCCCACCCCCCTAAAAAAAACATGATTTTTACCCAACAATTTTTTTCAACAAATTCAACAAATCCCATTTACATATTGAATCATATCTGTAAAAAAATCAAAGAAAAAGGGGCGCATGTACAAAGGGCATAATCCAGGGGTGTCCAAGTTTTTTCTGCAGTGGGCCACTTCATCAGAATTGTACACGTGCGAGGGCCGCACTCTTTTCTCACTGTGACAAAAAATATGGCCTTTAATAAAATATGCAGATTAAAATAAATTAAAATGACACAAAACCTTTACTCTTCCTCTCACTGATTTCTGGGACTAGAAAGTTTTGCGACTACAAATTCAGGATTCCCTAGATTTATTCTAGGGATGAACTAAAATGAAAATTCTGGACCAAAACATTCAGGGTTCACTTAGCCAAAACCGAAAATGACCCCCACCTTTAAAAATAATAATATAAACTCACATTTTTAATAAAAGTAGGTAACACACAATTGGACAAAATTAGCAATATGACTTGGCATGATAGGAGTGTGATTGCTAACAGCAATCACACTCCTATCATACCCAGGCAACCAGTAAATGCTGGTACCTAGGCATGATGGGACTGTGCTCGCTGTGATTGC
>VKOC01000001.1:27816186-27868200 GCA_009364415.1 Spea multiplicata
GAGTCTGTGTGTATGTGAGAGAGAGACTACCTGTGTGAGTGTATGAGAGACTGTCTGTGTCTCTGTGTGAGAGAGACTGCCTGTGTCTCTGTTGTGTGAGGGAGAGACTGCCTGAGTCTCTGTGGAGAGACAGCCTGAAGTCTGTGTGTGTTGTGTGAGAGAGAGCGTGCCTGAGTATGTGTGTGTGGGAGAGGAGAGAGACTGTCGAGTGTCTGTGTGTGTGTGAGAGAGACTGCCTGAGTATCGTGGTGTGTGTTGTGTGTGTGTGAGAGAGAGAGAGAGACTGCCTGAGTCTGTGTGTGGTGTGTGAGAGACTGCCTGACTGCTGTGTGTGAGTCTGTGTGTGTGTGTGAGAGACTGCCTGAGTGTGCGTGAGAGAGACTGCCTGAATGTGTGTGAGGTTTTTATATTTTAGTACGAAATCTCGGAAGTGGTTACTAAAAAAATTGAATCCCACCACTGGGTACACATACCAATCAACAGATGTATGCATATAGCATCAATAATGGAATGTGATCACTACATTTGAATTAATTATTTCTGCTTTCCAAAGGCATTGATATGAAAAGGAACTCGATGATTGAGGAAGATGCCAGTGATAATGAAATTTCCCACAAAGATTAAGTTATAGGAGGTAAACAGTGAGAAATTATACAGGGCACATGACTATTCTCGGTATGTTAAATGGAAATGTTTGTTTGTCGATTTATGATGGTAAGGGAGCTTTAAATGAACAATTGTTGTGATCAATAACGTCATTTCTATGATGCTTCTGAAACCTTATGTTGGTTTGTTTTCGCATACCATTGAATTAATTATATTCAGTTCATGATGAGTTTAGCTAAATATAAGCCCTGTATTTGAGGCTATGTACAAGGCCAAGCAAGATATTTGTTGCTGTCTCTGGTAAAATCAGAATTTATCAGCACTGGCAATCCAGATGCTCTTACCTTCAGCAATCATGAAAAGCAACATTTCATGAAAATGAATATCCTTAAAGTGGGGTATGCCTGTATTATGAAGTCCTGAAATCACACACTAGTGTGTGTTCCAAGGGAGGATAGCTAAATGTTGGTAACTATGTGAAACCAAGAAAATTCACGTGAAAAAATATAGTAGCAGGTCGATTAATTTACCTAATCCCACTAGGATGCCCAGATTAGACACTGCCATAGCACAATAGGAACACTTCATAGTCACGGCATGTCATGTGAGTGCACCCACACATGATGTTACAGCTGATGCGTGTCCTGGCAATGAGAACCTAAAAGTTGGTAGGTATGCTACACATACATAATTAACCAACCACATGTGTAATTGTGTATTAATCACTTTCCAGCATACTGCGTGTCAGGTCAGCTACAGCTCTAATATAAGAAATACAAGGTACCCAAGTATACCAAAATGCCCATCTTCCATGTCAGAATGTATCCTACACATGGCATATATTTGCATTATGTTCTAAAAGGTATTGGGTGGCCTAATTTTGGTCTTAGGTTGAACTAATGTCCTGTGTGAACTATAGTCTGTGTTGTCCCTAAAAGGATTCAGGTTATCATCTTGGCATGACCCTGCTGAAAAATATCAATGTAAACCAGGATAATTTATGGACTGTGCCTTCATTTTGCATTGCTTATTTTATAAGGCAAAACATTTAACCTCAGCGTCCTGGTAACAGACCATGCACATGTACATCTATGTATTCTAGTCTAGGCCAACCAGGCCTCAGCATAGGAGGTAGATCTAGGGGGGTGGCATCCCCTCTGCCAAAAAGTGGGGGAATATCACCCTATTGGGCAATCAGGCTTCTTGGTGCCTAGCTGCTCAATGGGTTAGTTACAAGGGAGATTTCTCACTTCCCCACCCAGCCCAATATGTTTGTTATCACATTCCAAAAATCAAAAATTCCCATTTTTCGGTAGGACCATCATTTGACTTTGTGACTGCTCTAAATCTGCCTGGCATTGATTCTACACATTTTTACAATCCACATTATTCCAGAACTCATTTGACAATCAGAGAGAGTGTCTAGAGATTTTACATTGTGTTTTACCTTTAACCTTTTTCAAATGTTCCCAAAAATTGAAAGCTTTCAAGCAGGGCCATCTTCACCTGTATCAGTTTGACTTAGTCTGCAAATTCTAGGTTTGTCATACCCTTTGAATGTATGTACTATAAGAAGTGATGCATACATTGTCAGCTCTATATGAATGAAATATAATAAAAATAATAATAAAAGATGTTCGCTAGGGTTAAGGTCTGGTGATGGGAAAGCCATGCAATATAGCCATGACAAAGTAGATAAGACTTGAGGTACTCTGACTTAGTGGCGGGCTAAGCCATATAGCATGATAGAATCCCCAATATTTAGGATATTTATGCCTTAGGTAGGTGTGTTTTTAATGGTATCCACTAGACATGCGTTTAATTCTTGTTTTGTTTTGTGTACTTATCGGACATTACTATTCTAGCGGCAACCCAGGAATTTGAATGTTTATGTCTTTTGTGCTTTCTAGGTTGTGCGCTCCCCTTTCTGTATATTTTTAGACAGATTAGCACTCCTTGGCTTTCCCTGGACTTCAGGCACTCCCGGGACAGATTTGTGTTGTGTTTAGGATCATGTCCTGCTGGGAAATGAATCATCTTATATACATATAAGGGGGCAGTACAGAGATCACTCCCAGCACCTATCCTCTACGGCTGGAGGAAAGAAGGTTTCTACACCAGCACAGACGGGGGTTCTTTATAGTAAGAGCGGTGAGACTATGGAACTCTCTGCCAGAGGAAGTGGTAATGGTAAACTCGATAAAAGAGTTCAAAAGGAGCCTGGACGTGTTTCTTGAAAGCAATAATATTACAAGTTATGGATATTAAATTAATAGGGACAGAACGTTGATCCTGGGATTTATTCTGATTGCCATATTTGGAGTCGGGAAGGAATTTTCCCCCTGGTATGGGGCAATTGGCATCTGCTTCATAAGGGTTTTTTGCCTTCCTCTGGATCAACACAGTAGGGACACAATATGTATATAGGTTGAACTTGATGGACTTATGTCTTTTTTCAACCTAATGAACTATGTTACTATGTTACATCTTTAAACCAGAAGTGATGGCATGCCTCTGCAGAATAGAGTGGCCATTCTTTTTGCTCTTATGCAAGTCACCAAAACCAGATTAGGCTAAGCACCCTCACACCTGAATAGCCACCATATTTAATTATAGGTTGTACACACTGTGCTGAAAAGCCTCCCATTTCAACTGATGTCCTTCTTCTAAGGCCCTAACCAGCACTTATAGAGCCACTAACAGGAACATACTAATAGAGTAAAAAGGTGTTGGTTGTTAAAAGACGAATACAACTCACGTGTGTGCTAGGATGTTAGCGTATTCTTATAAATGGCAACTTCACATAAGTAATAAGTATCAACTAACAAAACGTATTTACCTATTTTTAAATGATCTAACAAACTCAAATATTTGGACCCCAGTGCATATGAGCATGTGAATAATGTATGTATATATATATGTATATATATATATATATATATATATATATATATATATATAAATATCTTAGTGTTTATCCCTCTTACTGGCACAATTTTTTTGAAAGAAACTCCTATAAGTTGTAATAATATTCTTTTGTTCTTTGATTTTTCACTTCCCCTTGTTTGTTTTGCAATTATCTTCCTTTATTATTACAACTATACCAGAAACGCAGAGGGGTTTTCTCTTTTTTTTTTTTCTATCTTGCTATCAATAGAATAACTGTGCAAAAAAAAGAAGAAAACATAATAATGAACTCCATTCACCGACCTGTGTAATCATTAATTGCAGAAAGCTACAGTGAAATCAATAGCATTATCAGGGAGTCTACAACTGACCTATTTGTACATATGTATGACAGATCATAAAAATCTTCACCTGGAAATGTTTACATGAGTATACAGAAATGTTATGCACTGTAGAAAGCTGAAACAACTTCCACAAAGGGTTAAAAACACAATTTAATTTTTGAATTGACAATCATGGCTCCCATTGGGGGGTACATGCCTGTCCTGGTGTACGGGGCCCCGGTGGGCTCGGACCCCCTGTTCGTCACCAGGATTGTGCTGAGGCCTCCAGCTTCACTTTCCATCTTTGCATATTTCGCAATTGATGCTGCTGGACACATGTCTTCAGGTCCAACATGCTGAGTCTGGGCTCCTGGATATGACCTCGTTTCCTAGTGCTCAGACATAGCATGTGAGAGTCCCTTGAAGAAGCAGAACAGCTGGCTCCGGCCTACCACCTCCTGAGCCAAGGGTAGGCTGTGTGGTTAGAAGTGCAAATAAGTATGTTAGTATGTGTTTATGTTAGTATATATGTGCACCCATGTTAGTATATGTACCCTCTAAGTATATGCATATAAATATGTTAGTGTGTGTTAATATGTTACTGTGTGTGTAGGTATGTTAGTGCGTGTGTGTAATTATGTCAACGTTTGTGTAAGTACGTAAGTTCATGTGTATGTTAATGTGTGTTTAAGTATGTAAGTATGTTAGTGTGGGTGAAAATTTGGTACAGTACGTGTAAGTATTTCACCGTGTGTGTGTAAGTATATGTATGCTGCTGTGTAGGGAGATCTTGGGGTTCACAACCGTAAGTCTTGCAGGGTGTCTGGCGCATCAGCTCACACAATGAATTCAAGCAGCATAGGAGGCAGGACTCATTGGGTTAAGAGGGGGGTGGGGGGTAGAATGTGTGTGTATGTATGTGTACTGTAATGTCTCGGAAAGCTAACACAGATCAGAGAGCTTTAAACAGGCATTTTGCTGGTGAATCAGCTTAATGGACAACACTTAAATCCCACATCAAATCATTTATAACAGATACTATTCATTGAGGGATTCCTAAATCTGTCCAAAATAATGATTTACTTATACGTATTAATCTCACAGAACTCCTGTGTATACCAATCAAACCTAATCCAAAACTATATAAAAAAAGTCTACCTATCTTTGGTGCCAAAACCTACCACTCCCAGTACAGTAATGTTATACTGTTATAGTCAGTGTTTATATTTTATATATGTCTATATATGTTTTAAGATTGTAAGATTGCGAGCAGGGCTCTCTCCACCTAATGTATCGGTTTGTCTTAGTCTGTCAATTTTCCTCTTGTCAGACCCCTTGCACAGCAATCGCATCCTAAGCGTAATCGGTGTTGCTGGCATGCTTCGATATTGAGGCATTCAGCAACATAGCTCCCCTACCCCGATCTCCTTGTGATTACTCTAAAGAGCAAATTACAAGATGGCGGCGCCAGCTGACACACCAATGAGTTTACCATGCAGGTTGAACACGGGTACTGCATCCAACCATGCAAGTCAATGCATATACATATATATATATATATATATTATATATATAATATATATATATATAAAACACACACCGGTATATAAAAACGTTTTTTATGAGCAAATCCTGAAATTAGCGCTATATCTTCACAAAAAATTAAAAGAGTTAAAATATTGGCATTTTTAATGCCCGTGGGGTGCCTAATTTTGACAAATTAAGTTTGACTAAGTTTGACAAAGGCTGGTGGTAGAATTAGTGCATGGAAAGAGTTAAAGCATGTCTAGTGTATGATAGATGAACAAACCACAATTGACGCGGATGCTGAAAAGCAATAAAGGACAGCACTTCATTTAGTGTTTTAGGAATGAACCCAATAGCATTCCCGTTACAGAGAAAGTCTCAATTTGTCACCTCCTTGTGTTAATACTAAAACATGATCAAAAGCTCTAAAACCTAATTGTGACGGTTTATGTTTCCTGTGGAGGAAATGTTTAGCTACAGATTTGTCAGATCTTGAATCGCGTTAAGCTGTCATGATAGATGATCTATGACCACAGATACAATCCCTTAGGGTAAGGTCAGTTTTGTCTGCATATGCAAGTCAACATGGACAGGTGAGAGCTTTTGCCCAAATGCGGGTGTACAAGATGTGTTCCAGGAGTCATATGTGAACATGTGATGCAGTTTAAACATGAGATGCAAGTTTGAAAGCACCGTGGTCAACTTTATCCAATAGTTGACTATAATGAAAATTGTTAAACCATGACTTTTCCTGTCGTCTCTTTCATTTAAAGTTGTGTAGGATGGGAAGGACAACAAAACATGGAAAAAACACACCAGTAAGTTCCTCTTTTGTCTGATAACAAAGAACGGGTCCAGTTCACCACAATAAGCACAACGTGACTGGCAAGAGGATGAGAAGCAAAGCCATCTTGCTGTGCTTAGCACTACTTCTTGAAGGATGCTTCATGGTGTCAGGTGAGTAACAAGGTACCCTCTAAGATCTTACACCCAATCGGTTTGTTTTTCCTACCGCATATGTTAACAGTTATTAGATACTAAAAAAAAACCATGAAATTATATGTATATTTCTTCTAATATCCAAATAATTTGTTGTTTTTTTTATTTAATCACAAACAGAAAAGTTTCTATTGAATCAATCTGCTATACTTCACATAATGCAAAAAGATGAAGATTCCGATGTGTACGTGTACTATACCTGTGCACTCAAAGCACCGTGCCTGGTGTGGGAAATTATAGCATCTCCCTTCCCTGTTCTCATTTGTGTAATAGAGGCCCTTTTTATTGGGGTCACCTTTGTCAATTGGGGGACCCCCATGCCACAGCCCCACTTCCACACACCGGTACGTGTGTGTGTGTGTGTAAGTATGTTAGCGTGTGGTTTTGTGTGAGGAAATATGTGTGGAAGTACGTTAGTATATGTGCGAATCGTGGTGGATGTGTAAAAGGATAAGGAAGTGGAAGAAAATCTGAATCACCTATGTATTTCATTAGATTCAAATTTCCATGTCAATTGGATTAAAGATGTGTTGGTATAGATGTGTATATGTGTGAGTATGTGTTTCATTTTATACATTTGGAGTGTGGATGTATAAGTTAGTGTACAAAATAATGTAATCAAGGGTAAAAGAAAACAATACAGGGGCTGGGAGAAAAATGACTAGGGATTATAGAAGCATAGAGTTTGACAACAGATAAGAAACATTCGGCTCATCTAGTCTGCCTGTTTTTCCTTGTGTAGGCGGTTTAAACCCCTACCAAACTTTGGTCAGGTCCTATAGTGAGGAAAGCTTTATGTATATCCCGTGCCTGTTTAAATTCCCTAACTGTATTAGACTCCACCATTTCTGCTGGGAGACAGCGCCATTCATCCACCACCCTCTGACTAAATTAGAATTTCCTTATGATACAGACTAGAAGGAAAAGCACAATACAGGGGGTAGGGGATATTACACGAGGACTGGTTTTATTTTAAAAAACCTATTTATTTATTTAAATAAATTATATTTTTTATTTGTTGCTTAATCTTATTTGTCTATAATGGTGTTCATTTAAAAAAAAAAATGGAAGCGGGCTACATATAATCTTAGCTCACTAGTTCCACCACTGTTGTTTGGGAATCTCAAAGATCTGTACTGGAATCCATTCTATTTATTAGTTAAAAGTAGTTTAAAAAAAGTCTTGAATGTAAGGTGTGTGTTTTTTCTGGCAGTACCAAGGTCTGTCCCGGTGGAATAAACCAACCAGCTCAGTCTGATATTGAGAACTGTAACATAATCTTTTATCTCTTTAACAAATCTCCCTGAAATCAGAAAGCTAAACAGGAAGCATACTTAAGTATGCTTCCTGCCAATGCTCTGTAGCATCTGTCTTGAATTACAAGGTAGGGTAGTAGTTCCAGCTGATCACATGCATGAACATCAGTGCTACCGAGCATTTCCAGGACGTGTATTTAAGTATGTTTATTGATTTCTGTTTCTGGGGTAAATGGGACAGAAGCCTTATGTTATCACACAAACAACTAAACAGTACATTCATCATTCTCTTTAATAGAGAATAGTTTTTAAATCTGGTTAGATGGTGCATATTTTATCTGCCTCCTTTTCCCGGCACTTGACTCGATGACTAAAGAAGATGAATGGCTGGGAATTTGTACGCAAATTATTATTACTGAGGTGACAGACATTTTGTACTCCCGACAGGACTGCCATGGGAGAGACTAATAATTGCAAGGGGGTGTATGTGTCAACGAGAAACCAGTCACTTTATTTCTCCTCAATTGTACCAAAGGATTCAAATCATTCCTCAAGGAGGACGCTGCCAAAGAAAAGAGATCATGTAAGTACGAAAACATAAGTAAACAACATAAAATGAAATTGACTTTTCAATTTCCACTTAATTTGCTGCACAGATTCACTCCTACGAGATCTGCTATTTTGTTTGAAAAAATAAATGTTGCTGGGCTATGTAATAAGATGATAATGTCCTATATACTATACATCACCGACTATCACAGGGTGACTCTAGGGGAAAGAAGAGAACAAGTTTAACTATTTTATGTCCAGAATGGTTTACATATATATATATATATAGTCATTTCTTCTGAAAAGATATAAAATGTTTACAAAAATGTGAGGGGTGTACTCACTTTTGTGAGCTACCGTACATATCAAGAGGCAAATAGTATGTCCTTCTCAATTATTTGAAGGAATAAAGATGGGATAATGTGCCCATTCACATATGCTGCACCATAATCTGATTTCCGCTCGCAAGAAACACTTTTTTCATACGGCTTTTGAAACATTATACTTCTCGTTTTAGCATTCACCTCAGGAACAAGAATGTTATTTGTTTGAACCCAGATACTCGCTGGGTTGAAATGATGATTTTTCACATACAAAAACGGTAAGGCAACATATAATACATTCTCACTTTGTTTTTTTAAAACATTTTTTATAGTACTGGTGTAAAATAACATCACAAAAGTATCTTACATATCTTTTCTGGAATGGCAGCGTCACACAGGAGTAATAGTTCCTCTGCATTTTATTGGGGCAAAATTATAAATACACTATTGTTCAAATGCTTGGGGTCACTTAGCAGTTTTCATGGGGAAAAAAAAGGATATTTCTAGCTGTGGTAACATAATCGCAAACGTTTTCTGATGATCAACATGCCAATGGAATCTCAGTACTCAGCGTCTTTTCCCATCTCAGTCAGTGCTAAATTGGCTAATTTCAGTTCTATTTTAAACAAAATCGACCTTTCTTCTCTCAGCCGCTATGGGTATTGACGTTACTCACCATGCATATCACTCGCTGTAGCCAGCCACGCACCAGTTGGGGATCTAAAGGTTTTTGATCACATAAGGGCATATTGGCCACTGCAAACGTTTTTGTAAGTGGGCCAAACATATTGAGAACTTTATCTTGGCATGATTTTAGTGCCGACTTGAGAGCCTTCTGAGGATTTCACCCTATCTTGGTTAGGATCCATCTCCGGGTAATGCATTTTTGCTTGGTACCAACAGGCAGGGTCCCTCTGTCCTTAACTTATTTTCAGCCTCTATAGTCAAGGGGCGCCTGACCTTGCTTGGAAGAGATTGTGCAATATGCTCGGAGGGGGCTCACTCCGGTGACCTAAGACGATGCAAATCATCCGGTTCAAAGAGCGGATCACCCAACGGGTCTAGGATAGCCTCCGATTGGGTTGAAAAAGTACATGGGGGGGGGCACGAGAACCTGTCTCCGATTCTTCCTTGGATTCTGAAGGAATATAAGATATTACCTCCTCATCTGACGAGTCAGATTCATTCTCAGTTAGTCCTCCATTTCCACTTTCTAGCTTTTTCTCAAATATTTTTTTTAATAAAAATTAAAAATCAAACACATTTTAATAGTATATATTTTTACATTTAAGAATGGGCAAATTACAAATTCAGGTAATTATTTTGATATAAATGTCAATGATACAAGTGTGATGGTTAAACTATTTTAACAGGTACAAATCTATTATACTTCATTGTAAATGTAACTGTATTCTATCCTATTTAGGCAAAGACTGGCAAATGAAAATGGCTCAAACGCATCAGAAAGAAGATCCCTATAATACCACCATGGTACTGTATTTCTGCCTCTTCCAGCATATGGAACTGCACATCTGTGCATTTATTAATTTACATTTCATATTCAATCATGTCCAAGTGATATGTATTATTACACTAATAACTAATCGATCATGCTCCATCTATTACTAACAAATAAAAACCTCTGGCATCATTTAATTCTGGATGGAAATGTTAAATGTTTTCTACATTGTAGCGTTCAGTTCATGCTTCTAAAAAATATGGTTCTAAAACACTAAATTAAATGGATGTTAAATACTTGGTGAAAGATTAAGACCTACAGGGGGTGGGATTGCCAGAGTAGGAGATGAAACAAAACAGGTCTTCATACACTTTGCTTAATATCTAGCCATGGCAACGTTATTTCGCAATGAGGGCTGAGGTAGCCCTGCAAAAATGCATATTTAACCAAATTAGGGTTGACTCATTTTACAGATTTAATCATGTGGGTAAGGGAAAGCATTTTTCATTGCTTAGCCAGCCACTGTGTTAATGCACCCCACGTTTGGCAAGTTCTAATTTTTCATGGCTATGCATTTTAACGAATGAAATGTAAAGCCTTCACTGGACACCATGAAGGAGGCACATACATGGCCATTGCAGTATTCTGATCCCATTCCACCATGTTTGGCATGATTCCCTTGTAACTTCACTTTTTTTTTTCCAGCACTGGGCATCTCTTGTCCTCACTTTTCAATAAGCATAAAATGATGGAATATCTGGAGCAAGATTAACATTAATGTATTAATCTCCAGAACCTTGGCCTGCCATGTTTGTAGGTGTTGCTGTATGATACACCTGGTTTTAGAAGACTTCATTGTTGAATATCATAATTAACATATAATTAAGAATATTATTCTGTAACCTAAATTGTTAGAAGTTGGATTTACTAGTTACACACCAAAATTGTACAAAAAACATAAAATGTTAATATAAATCTATATTATGATTGTTAACAGCTATCTCAGGCATACCAAGATTCCAGCATGTACTGGTTGGCTGGGCATGATGGGAGTGTGATTGCTGTCAATCATATATAAAGTTAATATTGTTATTGTATTTTTTGTACAATTTTGGTGTGTTAACCACGCTTTTCTTAAAGCAATACCAGAATTGGACAAAAAAAAATTCAACAATATGACTTGGCATGATAGGAGTGTGATTGATATACCCTATAATGCCATGTGTTAGCAATCACACTCCTATCATACCAAGTAAGCCAGTACATGCTGAAACCTGGCTAGCTGCCCCCTTGCATATTGACGCACAAAGAAACTAGCAATGTTGAGGACAGTAGTCATCAAAAGATGTCCAGCAGTGCCATCTGCTCAGCAGTGACAGAAGACAGTGGTACACCGATACACCTATATCTACTGCCTGGAAGTCTGGTCAGAAGTTGCCTTTATGGAAGACTTGCAGCTAAAAAGCCATACATCTGATGTGGAAACAAAGCCAAGAAACTCTTCAGTATAAAGCACAAGGAGTCCTGGAAGGGATGATGTGGCACCTACAGAGCCTTGATAAAACCTGTCTGGGTGATAGAAGCAACTGAGGCTGCTCACGTCCACAGAAAAGAGCTGTGGTTAATTCTCCAAGATGTTTGGAACAACCTACCTGCCAAGTTCCTTAAAACCGTGTGCAAGTGTACCTAGAATTGATTCTGTTTTTAAGGCAAAGGGTGGCCCCACCAAATATTGATTTCATTTACAGTTTTCTTCTGTTTACTCGCTTTGTCCGATATACAATACTTTCACAATTTAAAATTTTGATTTGAAAGTGGAGCTAGTTATATATGTTCAAGTCATAACAAGCATAGCACACTATCAGGCCACACAAGGATGCAAACTGAATGATATATTTATACTTGTAAACTACATTATCCCAAATATGGTTTGTATGCTTTCAATAACAAAATTATATGTACCTGGTACTTCCGGGTCAAAGGTCACTGACAGACCGGGACGTACCAGGTATGTCATTGATGATGCGCGATCCAGCGTCGCTATGAACGCGGGGATCGCGAGGGGCGGCTGCTACTGACCCCGGCGATCTGTAGCAGCCACTCCCCCTCAATTTCGTGCATGTGATTGCCTTGCAGCGAATCACGAGCACGGAATTTAAATATTTAAAAGAAAACTGCGGTCTTCAAGGGAAGATGCAGTTTGCCAGTCCTGAAGGGGTTAAATATTGGACATGATATAGCCCCCCCCAACCAAAAAAGGAAATTAAGATTACCACAAGAAAGACATTAAAAAATATGCAGTTGCAAAATGGCTATTTATTGCCTACATAGATGGGGGTGGGGGAGGAAAAAAAAAAGTACACAAGGAAACAAGCAAAATATTTAGCCCTATACAGTATGCGTGAGCAGTACCCGATTTCCAGAAGAAAAAATATATATATATTCATCAGAATAGTAGTTTTAGGTTTATCGGCACTTTTTAACCAATTTTCAGCTGCCACAAGTCTAGAAAGCAAGACTAAACAGTGCGACTTTTAGGCTGGACTTCGTAAAGTTCACATTTGTTACACCATGGAATCTCCAGAGCAAACAGCAATTTTTTTTATTTTTATTTTTTAAAAAACACTATATATACGCCCAAAATAATCCAGGTGAGCTGTGCAACCCAGATTGTGTTTAACTGCACAATATTAAATTAAAAAAAAAAAAGGTTAAAAATGGCTGGTGATATCATTTCAGTTGAAATTTACATTCCACACTATGAAAGCATTTTTTGATCAACTGCTAGGCGTTTCCCTATATTTAAACAGAAATCTATAAGTCATTAACTGCTTTCATCAAAGCTTTATAGGAGGAGAAAAAAAATGTAAGATCTCCTTGGTGTAGTAAGCTCAGGCAACAAAGGCAGACCATAACGTTCCATAAACTGAACACACATTTCCCCCCCACCCCGATTTCGAATACAAACAAAAAAAGCCAATTTTAATACATTCAATTGCTAACCTGCAGGCAGTATGAACAGCTCTCCATGCTGGATGAATCAGTCCCAAAGTTTGTAGATTTAGGACAATGAATTCTCCAAAAGTGACTGTATAATAATTTGCTGTGCCAGACAGGACAGAAGTCCCGACAGTTACCTGAGCTTAATACACTACAATTTACCAATACTAGGTTTAAGCAAACAGAAGAACACAGCAGATGCTCAAGACACTGGGGAGGGAAAAGCATTCACACAAGAATTCAAAAAACAAAGAAACCTGATTGTGCAA
This sequence comes from Spea multiplicata, assembly GCA_009364415.1. Taxonomy (NCBI): domain Eukaryota; kingdom Metazoa; phylum Chordata; class Amphibia; order Anura; family Pelobatidae; genus Spea; species Spea multiplicata. Next base: position 27,829,405 of record VKOC01000001.1, read on the forward strand.
CTGGAAACAATAATGGATTCCCCAATATGAGTGCGCATATATAATTTTAATAAGGAGTTTGACAGAGAAAGAAAAAAAAGTCAAGTTATAAGACTTTTAATAAAGTAGTCAATTATTTTTCCCAACAAGGTACTAAACAGACACTTAATGGTATGTTTGACTTGGCTGTCAATTCAGAGCGTGTAAGAATGAAGAGGTGGACAACAGGGAATAAAGAAAACAGGAAAGAATGAACAGAGAAGGGAACAGGGCATATTCATTAAGCAATTAAAGAGATATAAAGTCAGGGCTCCCCATGTCTCAACCCTGTAATGTGTATTTATGCATAGTTAAGCCAGCCCTATAGAAAAGATATTTCAATTTTGTGTTGAAAGCATTATGGGACAGGATTTACCTTCATAATTTAGTTTTCGCAGTGTTAATATAGGGTTTGGTGTTACTTAAAGCAAGTGTTTTGGTCACATCAGCACATATGGATAAAGTTGTGCCATACATCAAACTGACAATGAGTGAGGATTAGCCACAATTTTTACTTCTAGCAAGCCACTTGAGGATGTTAAAAAGGTATTCCACTCCTTATCGCAAATAACAATAGTTTCATGTTATCGCAAAACTTTAGCCGCAATAAAAACAAACAAGCATAATGAAACAAAGAAATGATAGTGAAAGGTCTTCAACATGGAGAATAGGGTCAATTCAGGTCATGACGTTCCAGAACAAAGCCCAAGGAGATCCTTATATAGTTGCCTTATTTGGGTTCTTGTATAAGGAGGCAGTCCTCAAAACTCATCTGAAAAAGGGCATTTTCTACAGAAAGCCAACATGGATTTATTTTGAGAGGAGGTACAAAGACAATCATGGGGTAACTAGCTGTATTAAAAGGGTAAAGAGAAAGGTCTCCCCCCCAAAGCAGACTTTGTATCAACATGTTCTTCATAATGAGCATGGTGTTCTATCCAAAGCCTGAAAACAAGTGTTATGAAATAACAGTTACTAAATAAGGGACATTTAGGACCAAGAACAGAGCACCCCTGAAACCTGACCATCAAACAAAGTCACAGCTACATAAAGAACAAGCGGGGATGCAACCGGCCCAAATAATAAAACAAAACGGATAAAGAATTCCAAGGTACTAAAGGAGCCGAACGTGTTTAATGCTTGGAGATGAAGTCATGGTAACCATAGCAAAATGTGATTTCAAGACAATGTTGTGCCAGTTTTGATTATACTGTATTACAGAAACATGTAACCAATTTATTACACACAAAATAGAAAATAGCTATCTCATACATTTCTTTATTACATAAAATCACTTTAAAAAAAAAAAAAAAAAGCCATCACCCTTAAACTCGGGCTAGGTTTTTTTTGTTTGTTTGTTTGTTTTTTTTTTTCTATCTGCTTTCTTAGGCAGTGCTGCTGGTTTAAAATACGACGCCAGATAATTGTGAAACAAGATATCCGGGCGAATATGCTATTGAAAATGCAATTCCAGTAATTAGGCAGGCCCTGAGGGTGCTGCAGGATAGTCCTATCTAACAGCTAGATACATCTTCCAAACCTTGACAAAATATATTGTAGGATGCACATGGCATAGTTTCATTTCAGTTTTATTACATATCACCTTGAAAAACAAAGCTAAAATATACATATGTATCAGGATAGGGGGGGAAAAAGGCCTCCCAACCACCACCCATCTGGATCATATTCGTGGATCTGTTGCTCAATATTGTATTGCATTATTTGATGAAGCAGGGAAGATTATTCCTTCCCAGGCGTTACAGGAGGCAGAGGGCAAAATGGTACAAAAAACATCCTTATGGTCTAATCTCCCAACAGAAGCCGGTTAAAGCACAGAAAGAATTTCTCCTTTTGCGACAGGTAGGAAGGATGGGAGGAACTGCATCATTGCTAGTCTGTTTAGTCATAAGCATTAAATCAGGAGAGTTGGAACATTTCAACTTAGACTTCATTATGCATTACGAAAGGCCAACCATGGACAGCTTCTGACGCCAAGTGTACAATATCTAGTTAAAAATTACATATATCCAGCCCTTTCACACAGTGAAATCTAAGTTAAGATGTTGGAACTCTTTGATCACCTGGTATACTAAATATAAAGTCTTGGCTTTACAATGGACCGATATCGTTGACAGATCCAATCTACATTAATTCCATTCCTGAAGAGGTGCGAAAGCCTACATTTTGGGGCAAGGAAGAAAGAAAACCCAAAACAATTTTCAGAAAGTTTATGTACTAACCAGTAATGTGGAAACCAACTATATTGTAGATGAGAAGTTTAATTGCTTAAGAAGACCATTTAAACAATTTTACTACTTGCCTTTTGGCTAAAAGCATGTAAGAGGGGGGGGAAAAAAAGCAGGAGCATTAAGAAACAAGGTATTTTAACAAATTCAAGTAATCACTGTCAAAAACAATCTATCAAAATGTTGCCTGTATAAAATACATCCGATATAAAACAGATTTTAATACCAGCATTACAAAATTTTCCAAACCTTAACAGGAAGATTAGCCCAGAATCAAGTTTACATTACAGCTGCAGGTAGAAGCCAAGTTTGAAAAATTCTGCAATACATAGCAGAACAAAAAAATTAATCTCAAATTGTGCAAAATTACAATTCTTATTACTTCTGCTTTTTTGTAATACTCAACTGGACAGAACATTTGGACAAACCAAGAGGTCAGATCAAAAAAAAGAAAAAAAAAAAAAGTACAAAACAAAGAACTTTTGGCAATCAAAATATTACTATTTCTTTTTCTACAGGACTAGCAAAAAAAAAAAGTTTTGACTTCTAGTGATGAAGGGGTTCATTGGACTTAAAAACAATCTTTATTTTTTATTTTACAATTTATTTTCAGAGCACAAACAATTCCTTGTGTTAAGAGTAAAACACTTGTAAAAATAAAAAAGGCCATACTACATTTCATTAAATTTAAAAACTCTGAATTACAACTTCAAATTGAGAAAAGAAAGAAAAAAACCCAGATATATTGTAGGATGCCCCCAGGTCAGAAATAAAAAAGTGTCTGTTGTGTAGGTTTCAAGACATTTTACATCTGAGATTGAAATTTGAATACAGAAATAATTTGGTACAGAACTTCTCGCAAATCTTTGTTACTTTACAGGCACCCGCAGAGGCGTTTTTATCATTGTCAAAATTAAAACGTAAAAATAATTAACTTGATGAGGTTATGTTGGCCACCAGATGTGGCTTCTCGAACATTGATTTTGGTGACTTGAGATTCAACTATTATAACATTTCAGGTGTTCACGTCTTACACATATCGCTCACATTATTACAAGTGGCATCCATGCTGTCATTGCCAACAAGCATTGGGAACGATCAAAACAGGTAAGTTAATGTATTTTTCTTTAAGCAGGTGGATTTTGTGTTAAATTTAAAATTCAATTTCTTTGGCCAGCCTTGTGTGCATTGTTGTTTTTGAATAACGATCACGCAGATCAAACTTTCATGAAATTTTCGATAACGGGAAGTTAAGTTTGACATTTATGTCTAAGGGCACCCAACACAAACCTACGGGACGCCACCGTGTGCGCTCTGGTGGTAGGCGCTTAAGTCAATCATTGGTAGGGTGTGAAATGTCAAGTCGGATATTATCCTGTGTTTTGCCACACGTATACCTGAGAATGTTAACTCCGCCATTGGTTCGCAGCTAAGCCTTAATTTGGGGGTTGAAAACCATTTTCAGCTTAAATCTCAAATAATTTTTTTTAACTTGTTATTGTAAACTGCCTGTAGGTCTTGAGTGAGATTTCAAGAGAGGAACCTGTTACCTCTGCGTTCACAGAGGCACTTAAGGAATTTTGGAGAAAAGGTAGATGCAAAAAGCAATCAATTCTTCTACGCATTACCTTCCATCTGGCCAAAAACTACCAGCCCTTTGCGACACTTTCCCATCCCCTGAAAACCTTGGTGGACAGAAGATCGTTAAACGAAAACATGGTATCCCAAAGCAACAGCAGCGTTTATAGAAGTTTGATGCCACATTAAAAAAGGCTCATGTAAGCTGATCATAATGGGAGGTATGAAGCAGTAAAGTGCATTGATTTTTTTTTTAAAAAAGTCAGACACCATAAAAAGGTAGCAGCAGAGAAGAAAAAACCCCCATAATGATGTTTCCACCTAAAGAGCCTCCCAAGGCAGTCTAATAATGCCGCCTATCACTCACCATAACGAAATAACCCCATCACGTTTCCATGTACCCCTTCATAACCAGGCAAGTCAACAAGGCCTGTAAGAACATACACAGACAATTTAGTATTTCATCTACTGCGACTTGATGTGCTGACCAAGACTTTTAAAGTGACAGAACATGCTACTATTTTAAGTCCCTTTACTGCGTTTTTTGAAAGCGTAGGGATTGCAGAGAGCCATTAAAAGTAGGGCAATGAAACCAAGAATACGGATTATATAGGGTGATATTAGCAATAATAAATTGTATATCTTTGGCTTCGTGGCGCCATAAAGATAGCCAGGGACCACCAAAATGCTGCTGTTACGTGGCAAAAGCTCAACTGATTTTTGTCTCCTGCCATCTTGGCCATTTGGGGTGTTCCCATTTATTGCAGAACATCTTCTCTAAGAAATATGAATGAGAACTCAAGCATCAAAAATTATTGCCTGTAAGTAGACTATACACATTTTCGTTTAAAATAACTGGATTAGGACCTCATGTGTCCACAAAGAAAGCCTTTTCAACGTAAGGAGCATAAAGGTTCAAGAAGGGCAAGCAACACGATCAGACCGCAAGTGTCGCAAATTTACAAGGTGCCAAAATACAAGAAGCTTTGGGTTTCTCGTTCTTTTCACAGCCCAGGGGCAACGAAGTGTCACATATTATAAAAGTTAAAAACACAAAACAAAAGTGGTCATCCTACAGTATGATGTTAGCCAACCCTCACTTATACATTCAAGGAACATTAGGTGATCTACAAATAAAGGAACAATATGCCAAATTGTGCTTGATCTGTACAAAGTTATACATTACTGAGCTGGATAAGACCAAGGCGAGGATATGTAACTAAGTGGTACAGCACCCTCTGCAAAGGACAACCAAACATTGGGCAGAAATTAAACCAGAAAGGAAAGCAGTGAGCAATTTTACATTTGTGAGAAGTCAAAGGAAACCACTAGGTATATTCATAAGATGGATTTTTTTTTTAAAGAGTTAAACAGTTGGGTTGAGGACAGATTTTGTACCAGCCCTAATGCCAAGAATTGCCTCCCTGCAACAAAAACGCAGAACGGCCACATTGACTGAAGGGGAGCTGAGAGAATGCAGCTCAAGGTTGGCCATAATTCACTCCTACGGACTTGCTTTTACAGCTGTACAGGTCCATGAGAACAAGTGCCCAGGTGTAAGCCGGCACTACCTCCTGCTTGGCAGGTGTACCCCGTTCATAAGAGGCAGAAGTGGAGGATGGAGTTCCAGCTGTGTTAACAGTGAGAAGTGGTCAGAGGGAATATGGGGGTGAGGGCAGCCGGTGATGTTATTTTCCGCCATCCACTGAGGATCTAAAGGCCCCAGGACGCCAAGCACGTCCATGTGTGTCTTGGAATAGAAGATGTAGTCAATGACACCCTGTAAACACAAAAAAAGAGGGGGGGGGAATCAATTTGTGACAATACAGTTTATGCTTGACTAAAGGAAAGTTTATTACTAGTGTATTTACTTAACTTAAGGAGTTTTAAGAGTGAGAATTACATTAAGTTCTCTTTAAAACGGCACTTTTTATAAAACTTTTCAATGTACCGCCTGTCGTAGCCTGTCATTTTATGAACGCGTTTGTGACTTACCTTAAAGTCAAAGGTGTAATTGGTGTAAGGCATCAAGTTGTTTTCATAGGCGCTCCTTAGCTGGAAGCCATGTGTAATTCTTCCATCTGGGGTTCCGTTCTTCCCGTTGCAGCTGAAGTTCGTGAGACACTCATTGTAGCGCAGCTCCTTAAAGTCTTTGTGATTGTCAGCTACAACCCCGTTTGTCAGATATTCCACAACACCTGACGCAGCAAAGGAAGAGGAGAGTTACCAAGATGAGGCACAGGGTCATAAAAGGAAAGTAGAATGGAATAGATGGGCTACCAACATATTGGGGGAACATAGGAAATCAACTACAGCCCATTGAGCTTCTAATGTTAGAAATCTATTGCACACAAAAAAAATCCACACGTGCTTTACCTGAATCTGGTAAGGAGTTAAGATCAGCACACAACACAAAGGGGATAGAGTTTGGGTCTGGTGTGGGACTCCCAGGCCGGATTGCCGCTTTCTCGATAATGCTTTTCAACTCAGAAACAAACATCATGGTCTGGATAAGCTTGACGTCCGAGTACTCTGGGTCCCAGTGCATATGGGCATTGGCGACCATAAGCAGCTGCTTTTCTGAGTGGTGGGACTTCATCCCTGAACGGCATGAAAACAAACACTTAAAATTCTTTACACCCAAAACGCACATCAGGTGGTTAAGGCGGCAAATTGCAGTTCTCAAATAATGTACAATAGTATCATTATATGAAAAGCCTGTCTCCGTTTTAATTCAAATGTATTAATAAATGTATTTAAATAGATAGGAGGTAGTCTATTTGTGTCTCAAGGAGCAGCAACAATGTTATGGCCAGCACCTTCATTTAAATAGTTTACCCAAACGCATAGGATATGCTTTAGTCTGTGCTTTGTAATTTACCATGTTTTTGGTTAAATGGATTAAAAAGAGTTTGGAATAATAGGAAATCAATGGCTATCATCCTGCTCTGAGCTCCTCAATCAGTGAGTAGGTTAATACACGTTGACCGCTCACCTCCCCCAGGAAGGTCTTTGTGGATCTCCAGCAGCACCGTAACACCTATGTTGTCCTTCGTCATCACCCTGTTCAGCATGGCTTCTGACCCTTCAGAATTTGCCATGGCAACCTGGTTAAATTCCACCGTGTGCTTCTGCACCAGAGAAAACCTAAGAAGTGTACATATCGTTCAAGGCTTAGCATGTGGTCTACACAAGAGTAATAAAAAAACCCCCTATCAGCATGCATTAGCCTTACTTTTCGGTTCTGAAGAATATTGCACAACCATCTACATGCTTCCGCTCTTGTTCAGACATTATTTTGGCACGTGACTTTGGAGAGAAGAAGCCATCATATCCACGTTCCTTTAATGCTGGCAGGAAAAGGGCGTAGTATTGCTCGGTTTCCACTTCCTAAAACACAAATGGCAAGTCATCATGGAGTTTTGGGGGAAGAAATCAAACAATAAATAAAAAGATAACAAGGAGCTGAGCTTTGGATTTTTTACAATTCCACCAAATGATTGTACCCCAAATATTAATATGCCACACAAATCAGTTTTAAGTTTAACCGCATGGCATATTTCCTGGATAAGTTAGGGTCCACTTTTGCTACCCAGCCATTCTCACAGAATAGCAACAGTCACCCTTGTGGAATTCTACAGCCAACTAAATGAACCGAACAAGAGGCAGCCACCATTTTGTAACTCATCTCATATGCATTACTAATCTAGGACAATAAGCCTTTCGTTAACCACATCTAAATGCAACAACTAGATAAGGCAAGTCCAGCAGCTCACCAACTGGGCTTTGCACACCCTTTGTAATTATGAACAGCGCATAACGCTTGCGATGGAATCTCAGAGAATGGAATATTCTTTACCTGAAGACTGATTATATCTGCATCACAGCTGACTATCTCATCCATGATTCCTTTCTTCCTGTACTCCCAGTTTAACGCCCAGGAAGGGCAGTAGCCGTAGAGCTGCCGAGTAGCGTATTTATCGCACAATACGTTGTAGCACATTACTGTGAATGAAACTAAAAGAAAAAAGAAAAAACTTTAAAATTGTGTGCAGAAGAAATTCTAGGTTCACAAAGCTATATATAAGGATCCTTTTTTTAAATCTTGGCACAAAAGCTGAGCAGATGCCTACACGGTCTCCATATGCACACTTGCAAGTTTACAGTCGTGATAAAGGAAATGCACAAATAAACCCCCCTATATTAAATTTTGATTTAGACTACCCTCTACTGGACAAATATGGGACACGTTTTGCACTCTAACCATTTAGTTATGTGTTCTTGGCACCTCACGAAAGCTATGACATGTAGCCATAGGTTCGTCAAACCGGACCTAACAGCTCAACGTCGAAATTGCCAGATAACAGCAACGACCATCTGCAGGTCCCCCATCCTACAATTCACGACACTCCGTGGCTTCTCGCTCTTGTAGAACAGGAGTGGGAAGGTAGCGTTCATTAATAAGGAAATTACAGACGTGTATTTTGTAGTTTGCAATTGGTGCGCAGATATACAGCAGACTGTATACAACACATAGCTGTTGCACTATGCCAGGGGTGTCCATCCAAGCCGCGGCCCTCCAGCTGCTGCAGGACTACATCTCCCACAATGCTCTCAGTTGAGGGGCTGGCTGAGGATGATGGGAGATGTAGTCCTGCAGGAGCTGGAGGGCCGCGGCTTGGACGCCCCTGTACTATGCAGAGGAAAACAAAAAAACAAATGGCGTGCCAGATTTAGATGACAAAGTAAAGCAAAATGCTCCAGTCTGGCTGGCAGCTGCAGCTATTTTCCATGCCTTAATCTTTTCACATAAGGTTGTTTCAGGTCTGCTAATGCTATTAATCGTAGGATTAAACGGTTAATTTCCATTATGCGATCGGTTTGGTTTCCAAAAAGTGAAAATGGAACACAAGCATGAACAATAAGGTTTGGGGATTCCACCAACATACGTTTACTCTGGACCGAAGCGGAAACTTTATACTTAACAGCTATGCTGGCTACCAACATACCAGTCGTTGGAGCCTTTAGGGATAAAAAAGAAATGTGAATCTCTACAAGATAAACAGATTGCTTAAAAGGGGAATTCTTGACATCTTAAAAAAACAAAAAAAAGCTACATAAAAAAGGGGAAAGAACACTTGTGATTGTGGCTTACACTAAAAAAAGGTTGAGGGCTTAGAGTTTTATAGCTGTGGGAAATTCTCTGATTCCAGTACATAGTATCTGTATTAACAGATACAGATAGCATTAACAGAAGCCAACTTGATACAAAGTGCTCAAAAGCCACAAGAGAAAACGCCAGGAGCTTTCTTGTAATCCATCAACAAATTCCATAAGAGACAAAAAGAGAGACGTCAAGATACCTGAGGGAAGAATTTGGTCTCGTTCTTTTAATGCAATCCACGGCCTCTGAGGAAGCTGTTCTGGATGAACTGAAATATTAAAAAAGGAAAGAAGGGTCAGGAAAGCGGCTATCTTTTTTTAAATGGTAGAGCATGCAAACATCATAACAGGTAATGGGTACCAAGGTCACAGAGAACACAGAGACCAGACAGTTTTTGGACAGTTGAAGTTGGGCAATTACTAAAGACTGGATATTTACAAATTAGCAAGAGCACAGGACGTTCTGTAGTTAGGCACTTTTAAACTGGAACTCAGTCTAGAGAGCAGGCATAACAGGTACCTCCCTTACCAGGCTGAGACCCCCACATAATCATGAGTATGAGTTGAACGGTTGCAAAGGCAAAATGGATTAAGTCTATGGTGTGCTTTTCCAGAATATCTATCATCAAAGCGTGTATACCTGCAAGATTGTCAAGCATGTAATTCAGTAGCTTTCGGATACCATCTGGTTCTTGATAGAGACTGAGGATGTCCTGCGATAAAGGATTACCTGCAGGATTCAGCAGAGCAGTTAAAGACAAATATCCGAGTACCGTCTATGGCGAAAGCTGCAGGACAAAATGCAGTTCTTACCTTTTAACCCCAGGTTCTGAAGCCTAAACAACCGCCCCAGTTCATAAGGTAAAACCCGTAACAGATTGTTATTTAAAAGCAATTCCCTGCAAAAGAAAAAAACGTATACAATGAGTGATTCCAAATACAGCCGTTAGTACAGGTATCTCCCCAAAGGAGTCTTAACATGTCGATTTATTTACATGGAGGTGTGATTATACTATTCAGACAGAGAATTTTTTCTTTGACCCCAAAGAGGTTACCCAATCAAAGGCAAGTTACATGTTTATCTGCACACTGTTCCTAGAAAACATGCCTCATACATTCCTGGCTTCCCCGTGTATGCCATCATTCACTCACACACACCCACCCACCATGTTCCATAGGCAACATTCTACGTTGTACGGGCTCACCTGAGAGACACTACATTCCCTAGCTCTGCTGGTAAACTTCTGAGTTTATTGGAGGAAAGGTCCAAATAAACCAGATTGTGGAGCTTGGCAATATCAGGTGGAATACGAGAGAGGTTATTATCACTGAGGTGTAGCACAGTCAAGTGTGTCAGGGACCAGAGCGACTGACTCAAGCTCCGCACCCTACCTGAAAGACAGGTTAAAAAGAAATTAAAAAAATTACACAACTATAATTGGAAGTACAATTTTAAAAATGGCTACCAAAAGAACTATTTCTCACCTGGTTCATTTTCAGCACTTTTTTGCCTTTGCCTTATATAACAAATCTAATTTCACAGTTTGGCTACAAACTGTTGTATGGTATCTATTTTTTGTTTTTTTTAATAAAATCGATTAAATGTTATGTTTGCGCCAAGCAAAAATCCTCTCTCTGTGCTCTAAACCAAACACAGCTTTCAGGGACTGCCTTCTCCCATTTTTCTGTTTTTTTTCATGGATACTGTGGCAAATAAGATAAATAAGAGTATGATCTAGGGGACTGAACAAACCTCCAATAGCAAGGCATAAACCCCCCCCCAAACTTTTGGTAGCGAGTGGTTGGGGGTTGTGAGTTGAACCGTTCGGTGGCTCTGTCACCTATGGGGACAGCGACTGGTCGACCTACAGGCTTGTAGAGGTTTACTTTCTGTGAATTGCAGCATTTCTATACCAGGAGTCTGGGAGGGAAAATGCATAAACCCAACCTACCAGAAATCTCCAATTCATCCCAGTGAGACTTCTTCCCGTTGGCCACCTCCTCCGCTGACATGATGGTATAAATTCTGCGAGGATCAGGAGGGTCATATTTTTCTTTTGGCATCCCTGTTAGTCTGGAAGTACACAAAATGAATAGGTCAGTTTCCAATCATACCTCAGTGATGATTGCGCTAGAATTACATCACACAAGTAGGACGTTTGAAAGTTCTAAAGCTAGACATGCCTTTAATAGCCTTCACTCAACACACTGAACAGGTGATAGTTTGACTTCATACACTATGTTGAATAATAAGTAAACGTACGTCCACACAAAGATTTAAGGCTTGATGCTTTGCTACCATTAATTATGCCGAGTTGCTTAAGTGAGGGTCAGAAAGATATTCCAGAGGAGAAGGTTTTTAAACTAACTGGGAATGTGAAGGCTTGAAAGAATTAAAACCATGAAATCCATGTAGAAAGTTCAAAATGGCACATGGCTTACATATAAAAACACCGGTCCTGTTCTTCTCAGACGCTAGTGCTTTGGGTTCGCAAGTTCATCCCAAATTCAGCCTTCCTAGACTATTATTTCCAATAAACCAAGTTAAGTCATGTGCTACTTTATGTCCTATTTACCCAGCGAACAACACTGTGGAACATCAGTAATAATGCAAAATAAAGATAATGTTCAGCCACTATCTGTTCTGAAACCATGTTCAAAGCACATGTTTTGCATTCAGGAACTCATTAGGAAATGCCAATTGAGAGCCATGTCCCGTCTCTGGCATCACACCAACCCATGAATTGGTAGGACAGCCAAGGGACCGATAAAAACCAAGCCAAGGCACAAGAGGAACGGAATCTCACACAACATGGAGGGTGTAGAGTGAGAACCATAACACAGCATCTATCAAATTAATTAAAACGGTATGCAACGCATAACATCCCTTCCATAGTGAATGTTACCTGTATTTCTCGTCCCTGCCAAAAAAAAACAAAAAAAAAAAAACAAACACTATGGATAAACAAGTCCTTCTGGTGACCGATGACATAAAAAGGACAGACAAAGATGCAATATAAGTGCTGTTGAAATGTTACAAAAAAAAAATTGTGGACGATTAAGATTTACATAAACCTCACAAACCGAATGAGACTAGAGAAATGTATATTATCTTCACAGTTGCCATGTTGGAATCTAAGTAGACGCCCTCATTGGGAAAGTAACCACACACGCTCATAGTAAGTATGCAGGAACACATGTTCTGGCAATGTGTGTAGGAATGCAATTTGAGACTGTTTGGTATCGTTACACGCACAAAGGCAGGAAAAAAAAAAACAAAAAACATGGCTACAGCAACCTTACTACTTGAACAAGGCATTGAGCCATGATCCAGCAGGTCGGATGTAGGATAACACAGAATACACAAACCAAAGTTATTTCATTGCAACTGTGGAACGTATGTTGTATTGAAAACAGCTGTGAGTTTAAAACGTGCACATCTAGATCTTAAAAGTTGAACCCTGGATCGCACAAACACGGGTGGCACAACAGAGTGCCTAAAGCAGCTGCTTTATATCCTAATTTATTTCTTTCAAGGGTGGTGGAGAGAAACCAGAAAAGTGAAAATGACCTTATCCCAAAAACCAAAAAAAGATAGACCAGGAAATGGGCACCCAGATTCAAACAACTGACCATAACAACCCTCACACATACACCCCCCCCCCGCAAAAAAAAACACACCATTGTGAACACAGCATATGTGCTTCTACAGCTATTAAGTGAAATGGCACCCCAAAAAGTTATGATTTTTTTACCTTGGTAAAATAGCCGGCCTCCTGCCCCCAGCCTTTTTGGCGTGTGCTGTTGGAATCTTGAAATATATAGAAAAAATAAAAAAAATATATATAAAACAAAGCAAAGGTAAGTATGGGCTTTATATCAGACAAGCTTAATGGCCAACAGCAGCCATCAAGTTGCCTACAATATTTTGTATATGAGTTACACATTACTGGTAATGCAAAAAAACACCAACTGGAAAAGCAAGATGGTACCACAAAAAAGTCTGATCTAACCAGGGAGGGGGGGTAATACATATGTATCTCAATCCTTAACACGGCCCGGTGTGTTTAAAGTTTTAATCAATTTAATCAAACAACCCAATTAATTTCTTCTCACACCCTATGAGAAAGTGAAAATGATATATACAGTGGTTTTGAAATGTTTCAATATTTGCTAGAAAGAGCAGAGAGTTTATGTGGGACTTTAATTAAACTTGGGAGTTCCCTTAACAGACATATGCCTTTACAGTATTAACTTCCAACACTCAGTCTAGATCGGATCATTTTAAAAGGCAAGCTCCCTTTAAAAGTTTATTAATACAAGTCTTTACAAAAAGTGTTTCCAGGCAGCTTAATAGCCCAATCTGCTAGAAAACCCCGACTCCATAGCAGAATTTGTCCTACACAATTCACATTGCAATCAAAAAAGCTTAACTTAGACACGACTTTACAACAGGACTAGGACACATTGGCCCATGGTGCTGCAGACAAGATACTTGCACGGGTATATAAAAAATTCACTAACAAGTGCAAAGACAGGGAGAAAGGCAGATTTTAGAATGGAGGGGGGCTACGCATCACACCAAACTCCTTAGTAGCAACATGTATAGGTAAAGTAAACTTGCGCGAAAGCTATTCCGACTAGCAAGTGTAAACAAATACCGCCATCTGGTGGACAATATGTCCTTACCCTTAATCCTTGCGTGGGTATCGCAAAAGGTATGTTGGTCTACATCAAAGGGGCAAAGGTATGTAGTCTACCCGACCAACAATATTTGCAGACTCAGCAACAATATATATATCTCCCCATCTCTCTCAATACCGCATAGACCAGGTCTTGTTTCTGTCTGCCACATCGCCAGAAACGGAAAGATTACCAAGCCAACTTGACAGTGCTTTAAGAACGCCAAAGCTCTGCTTGTTTTAGGGTTTACATATCTGCAGCCAGCATAGCTCCTTCAAATAAAAATAAGCCTACTCAAGATCTAGATTTAGTACACACGAAGGTGTGATTGTCACCAGGAGGTGAGTAAACAGATTTAGGTCTAAAACAAATGCACTGTACAAGCTTCAGTTCTTAAAAAAACAAAAAAGTTAACAAGTGAAACCAGCTGAGCAGCCCGTCTCTGGTGTGCCCATCAAAATCAAAAGCCATGCCAACAGGGGAACAGTCTAAAGTCCCTTTGTACCAAGTGAATAGATCACCTTCTTGCACACTACCAACACCTACATGGATCATTCCAAGAATGGGGCACACCTTTGGGTGCCGGTGTGAAAGAACTACATTGTTTACGAAAGGTAGCTACATAAAGATGAAAAAATTGCATGTAAATTGAAATCAAATAAGACCATGTTCCTGTTCTGCATGTTCTGTTGTCTTCCCACCCTATAAGACAATTATATTACAGGAAGACAGCACACAATAACTTTGTTTACTTCAACATTGATGGGAACGTTTCCAAAAATAAACTGTGGTCTTCTGGATTAAGGAGCAGAACATTAACAGATGATGGCGACATCTGATCTGTGACATGTTCATATGGGTCTATTACCTGTATAGCGCAATAACACAGAATATACACATTTTAGAGGGGAGAGGGTGAGGTAGGCTTCATATCTCACTGTCTTTATAGTGCAATCATGGTTTGTTCCAATCCTCATTAGATTCTGACATTTGAGCTACGTCAACAAGGCACCTGGCTGCACATTCAGCGATATGCTAAACAGAGGATATAGTATTTCTGCTACAATATTAAAACGTTGACAACCATAACGCATCCCCCTTGCCTTGACATGCATGGGAATAGACAAGAAGCAGCCGGCAAGAGAGATCTGGAGGTTATGGGGTTTGTGAAAGCCAGCAGGCTCGGCGGCTGTTCTGTAAATGGGTTTTTACACATTCAATAGATGCAGGAAGGTTGCCTGCTTTAAATCATTTTGACAGGAATTTGAATAATTGTATAGAAATATATTCTAATGGAATCATTCAGCTTTCTGGTACACAGCCTTATGCTTTAATAAGACTTCTTAAGGCCTTCAGATCATAACGCTACTCCCAAAGACGGTCGCTCTTGGGACAAATATGTTGTTGCAAGCACCCACGGCATCCCAATAAACCATAAATCGGCAAAATAAAGCTACATGGGAGCTGTAGCCTCAGGTTTTGGGTGGTTTTAGCTTGAAAAGCATGTTGTAGTATACAAATGCACAAACTGTCTCTTTAACGGGTAATATGAGGTCTAGAATTCCGGACACATGTAAACGCATAATCCAAGAAACCACAAACCGATTCTGCCGTCAACAAGGGCAGACCAGGTCCTGCTTTAGTGTCCTTTGTTGGCTGCATTTTATCAAATGTCATGACGTAACCGGAGCCCCAACCTACGCCAAGTCACTCTGCCCACGCACGTCGTTAATATTCTCACAGACCACGTGTTAATCCATAATACTACAGAGTGCATTGTGCTGGCTGCTAACGGACAAACCTCCTTCCCCGTAACAAGTCCTAGGTGCTCTCTAAAGCAGAACCGAACTGAAAAGAGATAATCAGGGCAGTTCGAAATTGCAGGCCATGTTATCCTGGTAAAGGACAATAAGGCTTTGACGTGGCAAGGCAATAAATCCTGTACCGATGACGTCTCTTCAATAACGCTGACAGCTGTTTGCAGAAAGCCAGTGTACTGAACTGTAAGAAGAGCTGCTGGCATCCTAACGTCACCTTTTTTTGTCTTGGTGCCGTCTCTCCACAGGTCGGTTTCTCTTGCTTCTATATAACTAAGAGTATCTGCCTCACTCTTCCGATGTCCTCTCGATGGAGCAATTCCAACTAGCACGTGATCAAGAATTAAGGCCATTTTCAGCCTGTGTAAACATACCAAATGACGGCGTCTCGCAGCTGCTGTGTTGTCAAACTCCAGATAGCCACAGTTGTCCTTCAACAATAAATATTGCCCCACAAAGGGGTAAACATGGCAATTAAGAGACACTACATGAATGCTACGATCTGTGCAACTCAATATTTAGGGACAAACTGCAAACAAAAAAAAACCTGGGAGTGCAATGGCCATTTAAACATAAAGCCTACCAATCAAGAAGCTGCGGTTTAGAGGCGCCCATTCAAATCCTTGTGTGTTAGAGACTTGCGATTGGTCACTGTATTAATACACTGTATTAATACACTGCTTAGTTACCGGGTTTTGTCCCATTTAAGTCCTCCTCAGCAACCTCCACCAAACCCGGGAAGCATTACTACTTGCACATGCTCAGTAGCGCTCTCACTGTAGTCACCGAAGCAGCAGCCAATCACATGTGGGCTACACTGGTGTTTAGATAGCATTCAAACATGGATCTAATCACTAGCATGGGAGCTCCACTGAGCATGTGCAAGAAGCATATTGTAGTAGCCCCCATGTTTTACTAGAGGCATTCTGGGTGGAGTTATATGACATGGAAGTCTATTTATAACTCCATTAACTAAATACCTTTAATGCAATAAAAGGCACATTGAACATGAATTAGAGTGATGTGAGCACAGAAATATATAGCGTTAATAATCTACAAATAAACCGAGGGCCAAGCCAGAATGTAGAAGCCGAGAACATCTATTTCTATCGAGATCAAAAAACCTTGTGACTTCTCAATGTTACCTAGTGTATTTCATACTATGTTCATTATAAATAATGAGCTTAAACATATCTAATGTCTGAGAAATAGACACAAATGGTTGTGAAAACGTGTGCTTGTCAACTGGTGAGCAGCCAGCACACATTGGTACCATCCGTGATACATCAGGATCAAAAACAGACGGCAGGAGCGCCTTTAAAAACAAACTCACCAGAGAATCCAGCTACTGCATAAACGCAGGCATGTGTTACTAAAACGCACGGCAGCCGGATATACAAGAAAAACCAGTGTAAACTGGTGACCTTGAAACTTCTTTAAGAGCCAGAGGGTGTGGATATCATTAAGAGGGAGTGACGACTCCTCAATAACTCAGAGAGAAGGAACGAGGGCAAGACAAAAGAAAACAGGGTCATTAACGATATATTTTCTTTTAAATGGCAGCACAAATGGTTACTGGGTTTTGGTGTTTAGCACATTTAATGGGATATTGTGTTGGAAACCAGCGTTTGTGTAAAGTGTATAGAGCCTGTGAGCAAGAAACGGAACGACCTGTTTATCAAGCAGGGAAGTCAAGACACCCCCGCCAAAAAAATAAATAAATAAAAATCAGGAGTATGCATTGGAACCACAAAATCTATACTGGCCAGGTATTGATATCACTAATGGTCGGATCAATGGCTCATCTGTGTCCCTGAAGCTTCAATTATAGTATCAGCCAGAGGGAAAGAACACCAATCCACAGCTCCATTTAGCATGTCCAAGTTGCTACTCAGCTTCTTTCCCCCCTATTCCAATAATAAAAAAAATATCAAACATAACATTTCATAAATCACACTACGTATCCGTAGAAATGTATAGAAATTGGCAGCAGAGGTAAACTCCGGATCTATTCCCAACAAAGAACTCAAGCATAAAGAACTACCACGATTCCCTATGAACAATACAAAAAAACACTTCCAACATTTACAGAAGCACAAATGTTATTTTTAAACGGTCTGTGGAAGGCAAACATTTGTCTTTCACGTGCTATGGTTTCTTAACAGATTAAGCTGATAAAGGCACAGATGCGATCAGCAGAACCCAAGAGGTTCTCCTCTACATGTCCCGGAGAGATTGCACATCTATATAGGAGGTTCAGTTGGGCACATCAACACCTTATTCAGAAGGTACCGGCCAGTCCTTATTTAAATGGAAATAAGCTACATGAAAAAGCCATTACTTAAAATACCAAGGACGGCGATAAACCTTTATATACGGCGCTGTTGACACAGGAAATGCTTGCACGGATAAAATGTATATTTTTGCGTTTCGCGTGCCTTCCACTGCATTCTACAAGCGCGGTTACTAGTGTAAGCACGTGCAGATGTATACAGCCAACATTCACACGCTGGCAGCAATTAACTGGTAATACGAACTGCTTCTTACATAATGATACCATTTCAAAACGCAATAAGGGATACATAAAGCACCGTTCACGACTATATACATGGCTTTCCTCTCATTACCCTTACAATGCAAGGTCTGCTTTGCCTGGCCCGAGGCCTTCTTATGGTTAGCTAGTAAACAGTCCCTTAAGACACCCCACAGCAAGAGGGCTCCTAAGTTCAGTTTATATATTGTGGTGTTCTTAATTCTTCATACGTGAACGGGCAGCCCCATAACTAAATGTTTTGTTTGTAGCTTGACATCGGGGACAACAGGCCCTAAACAGAAGCTAGACAGCACCCATAAAGGAGTTACGCAACTACCAAGATAAGATTCCATTTGTTGTGCACTCAGACGAAAACTTTGCCAAGTAACCTTTTTGTAGGACTGATGATCAAATGCTGATCATCTCTACATGCTCCCAGGGCTTTAGATACTTTGCTTTTTGACCCTCACTCCAAACAAATCACGTGGACATTTCTAGGTACACACTTCTGATGAGTGAGAACTTCCTAAGATAATTAGGTACTAGAGACACCCTCATCCTGCTTTACTTTCTCAAAACATTCCACAAGGTCTTCTCCACTAACCAGGCCTATAAGAACAGATATTTCCTGAAGTACAGGAAATGTGTCATTTAGTATCCATGGCTCTCGAGCGAGACATGTCTAGACCATGTCCATAAGGAATAAGAAGATGCAAGCTTCCATTGTGTCAAAATAAAAATAACTAGTAGATTCTCTATTTTCTTACATGTGCAGAGTCTAAATCTCCACAAAACAAGCAGCTATTTGCCAAACACATAAGACCTATTTCTATTGTGGAATCTGCTTATTAAAGCAAGATTGGTAGTCTACCTTCAAACACTGAGGGTGAAAAAAAATATCCAATACAATCAAATATGTAAAGATGCTGGCATCACCGATATACAAACTAGGACGGACACACTCCCAAATTCGATTTGAAACCCACGTATATCTGCACATTTTCTATTTTCCAACAGTTGGCAACAATGAATTGGCAGGTGATGTCAACACATGAAAAAGGTGCCATTTCTGGTCACGTCCCGGCTCACTTCATTTGTAATCCAATCTACTGTACCCAAAAAAAGGCAACCCAAAGTTGTGGTACACGCTGTTCCTTCAGGTTATGAAACCAGAACCGTTACAAGCATGGCATACGTTTAGATATTGTTGAAGTACCAAATGGACACCATCAGCAGAATTTGCTGACACAACAACCTTATGGATCTTACATCCGAGATCCCTGTGAGATGTACAGAAGATGAAACAGAAAAGCTGACCAAGACATCTATCCAAAGCCCAAATAGATAAAAGCACCAAGAGCAACCGGCATGCTTGAAATGGTATCACATGTTGTATGTATCTTCAAAATTCAAGGGGGTCATGGGGTTTTATTAAAGCATTCAATGAGGTGTTGATACCGACTGAACCAGTCCATTGGTTGCTATGGCGATAAGAATGCTTTTCACACACACACTACTTTTATTACTAGCCTCCGATGTATCAGGAGTAAACAGTAGGTTTGAGCTGGAAATGGGCAACCTTTGGCTATACAATCCACATGAGTCCATGATGCATGCAGATGTTTCTATAAAAAAAAAAATCCACCAAGAAAGTAAAGCATTTTTGTGCATTTCTCTTCTGGTTGCACAAAGCCAAACGGTTCCCTTTAAAGAGTACTTCCTTTAAAATAGATATATGGAAAAAAAACAATACACAGAAACCTATATACTAGATCATTGTGCTTTTGCAGTAATGCCTAAATGTATAGAACATTAATCCATGAAAAACTCAAAGTGCCACATATCCAGGGCAACTGCAATGAAAAACAAAGATAAAAAAAATAAAAAGATGTACTAATATATATACACACCTTACAAGTGTGTGGATAATGATATATGTATAAAAAACAGGAGAATGTATTTAACATATTTATACACTAATGGAAAAAGTGTAACACATAAGACGATATGGATTGGTAAATGTGTAATAAATTTTAAACTCTTTACTAGCCTTTTACTTAACTTTCAGAACACAGGGGCAATTTTAACCATCCTCACCATGTAAAGCATGGTGGAAAAGATGGTTGTTGTGTACATTATATAACATGTATAACCACACAGTGCGTGTAACGATACTTTCTCACGTTATGAGTCACAGCCATCTTGAGGAAGGGAGGAAAAAAAAACAAAAAGCTCGACACGGTCTGACCTTTTTCACATATTGTGTACATCTGCAGCCTGTGACTCCACAGACCGACAAAAACAACTCAAAAGAGCAAAACATCCAGAAATATCAGGTCTTACGGGACAAACCAAACTTAAACCCTCAAGCAGCGGACTGTACACACAAAAAAATATATATTATATAATAAAAGAAAGCATGAGCTCTCCCGCTGGTTGTGTTGCTTTTTCTCTTTCTTTGTAGGCCTCGGCTCTGTGGATATCTGCCGCCTCCTCCTCCCTTCCTTCCTACAGCTCCCACATACATGTCTCATGTGATTAAATGTACATACAGCAATAAGCACGCTGGTTGTGCAATCACCACCGAACTCTACACGGCACGAAGAATACTTTGTTAGCTTTTTTTCCCCCTGAACTTCAGGAAATACACACGCGAAAACTAAAAGTAAACACGTACATGTTTGGGCTGGTGGATAATAGCTGCAGCGAGATGTTATCGCCAGATACCGACACTTTTTAAACAGCACTGAGCACAGAACGTGTGTTAAAAATAAAAATTTATAAAAAACAAAACAAAGAATACAGAAATCAAGGCCTATGGGATGAAGTAAAGATGTGTACATCACTTAAGTATACAATAACTTCACATATACACCAAGACAATGCCTGGTCAACTTTAGCTTAATTTACACATTTTTATTATACCTGCACAAGAATCTATATATCCCATGTGGACTGTTGACAGACTGGCGGCAAAAGACAAGCAGTCTAAATCAAGTTTCCTCCGCGGCCTAAGTAAGGGCATTAAAATGACGAGGCGCTGACGTGCGTACCACGCAAGGTACGTAAATTCACTTTGTGGCACTCGTTTATACCCAAGCGTGTGTTTCTTTTTTCTTAACAAAACACAACGACAAGGCTTTAAAGTGATATTAAGTCAAAAGCCTTTTCTGGAGAGCAGATATTGGAAACAAAGAAAGGCCAGAGAGGGAAGAAAGACGGAAAGACGAAGACCAAGACGCAGGCAGGGAACGGAGTACATGGAAGAACTGCGGTCAGCGAAGACGATGAAAGATAACCCCTGCTAAAGTGCCTTAGTAAACATGATGGAGTATGATGTCACAAGGCTCCAGCGCAGGTATGGGGTGTATACATTATAGCAAACAGAGCCAATCGAATATATTGCGTAAGAGCTGGATATTAACAGGAGGGGAGGTAAATATACATTGCAACATTAAGGAGACCGAGAAGCTGGGATCTGCCCTGAAAACTGCATGGCCCAGCACAATAACTGCCCCCATTAACTCCCAGGCCACTACTAGAGGGGGGAGGGGCGAGCATGGGGTATAATATGGACTCAAAAAAGGCAAAAAAGACGAACAATGCAACAAAGGAAGATCTAAGTGGAAATAACCACGCGCTAAGCAATCGAGTGCCGTTCTCATACCTGCCTTCCCCGTCCCGGGTCTACATTCAGATCTCGAAGCAGGCCGGCTAGAATAAGGATGGCTACCTGGGCCACGATCGTGTGTCACATGTGCATACACACATGCATGTGGCAGGGCCATGCCAAGACAAAGCGCGCTGCCCCCGCACCGCCCCCTGGCGTTCGCCCCCACGAGTCTCACCTGCATTCAGCGCGCTGTTGCCCCGGATCAGAAGCTGTTGCTGTAGCTGTGCCTTGTGCTGCTCTCCTTGTGGGCCTGGCTTCTTGCCGTATGCAAGGGCTGAGCAGGAGCCTGGGGACAGTAAATACATGCAGGCAATAGGAAGTGGGGAGGGCCGGACAGTCCGATCTCTCTGCCTTCCTCGGTTAGTTTGCGATCAAAATTTGAAAAAAAATTGAAAAATAAAAGAAAAAAATATTTTTGTATCCGTGTTGTGTATGCGAATATAGGTGTCAGCGGCTTCCTGTCCCCCTTGCTCTCTGGCTACTGCCCCTTTGTGCCCCTGGCCCTTCGGGCTGTGTGTCGATCGGGCTGGCCGAGTGGCGAAGCTGCCTGCTGAGCGGATGGGCACAAATATTAGAATGAACGGGGGGGGGGGTTGTAAGCTGGGGGGAAAAACAGATCTGTGTGTACACTGAGCAAAGAAAAGAAGCGATTACGTCAAAAGGCGGGACCTCCATAAGGAAGAGGATGATGAGAGAGGAAGAGGAGGAGCAGGGGGAGGATGGGCCTGCCTTGGTTATTTTTAGCCTATGGCGTTACATGTAGTACGGCGCTACATTTAGGCGCATGTTGGTTCGTGAATAGCACGTTACCGTAAGTGAGGCGCCAACAGAGATCAATGAGAGCGCGCTGTTCTTGAAATACGATATTTCTGTGCGGCAAAAGTGGTCTATTCACTAAGAGTGAAGTGGTTGTTTCTCGGGCTAGAATGGCTGTCCTGACCCCGTATAATGTATAATTAAATGGGAGGGGAGACTGACGAAATATCCCAGCCTCAATTATACCATACACAAGGCCAGCCAAGCTCTCCCTGGGGATGATAACAATGTATAGGAGCTGAAGCAACTCTCCCTTTAGTGAATAGGCCCTAATTCTTACAGGATCGCATGTTTGTAACAAGACATGCCTTTCAAGATCATTAAGTGTGAATTAAACTCTATTGGATTCTTTACTAATTCCTATAAGAAATGCACTTAACGGGGCCGGGGTGAAGAATAGGAAATGATTGGGGACTCAGTATCACTATTGTTTTTTAATGTATTAATATACAGATTACTATGCACCGTACCTAGGAACTCCGGGTTTGACCCCAAGTCTCAGGGTGAAGGAGCCGATTCTCAAGGTCATACAGTCTGGAGATGACCCTCTTCTATTGCACATGGCAGTGATCATGTAAGGTTCCCAATTGAGCTGTTTCTACTAGTATGTTGCGGTTGATATCCCTGCTTGTATGCAGGCGACTCAAGTGCATATTTAAATAAGAACTTAAATACGTTTGAGTGCCTAAGAACATCCTTCTATCTCCCACCGTTTTGGGTTTAAATCCTTTTCTCCCATCCCGATCGAGTCTTGCATCTTGTATGTAAATATGACATTGCGCTGCAATAAACTGCTCTACACACATCTATATAATAAATACCTTGGGTGTTGGGATTTTGTAATGATTCACCATTTAACCATGAGTAAATATGGATAATAAATATCTTTATTGAGGTTATTGCTAACCTGCATTGTGCATATTCCGGCCACATACCATAAAAGAGGTCTCTCTGGTCACACGAGATGTGCCATCATATGCACTGTAATGTACATGATAGCCAATCGTCCCCTTAACACTTTCCTGCTTGGGATTCTTCATCCCCCCCCCCCCATCATCATCATCTCCTCCTCCTTGGCTTGTCTGCTTGTGGTTGAGGACCCATGCTATGCTCCATCCAGCTATCACATGACTGTCAGGGGGTCTAATGAGACTCCCCACACAGGTGGCAGAAAGTGCCCCCATTGATTTCAACAGCAGCGCTTGCCTGTCTGTACTCTAACCTGCATTCACTGAAGCGTCCATTTCTTTGCGTAGATACATCTCAAATGCTGTATGGTACATGTTGACCTGTACATGTAAACAACAGGTGACATGTATGTTCACTAAAGGCAAACAGACCGGTTTCTCCAGTGTGAAGGGCTGAGTAGACCCTGTAGAGTGTATGGTTCAATGAGCATGAAGACTTAAAGGTCACAATGTAAAGGCTCAGACAAGTTGTTTCTCCACCACACCAGGCTTGGGCCTTCACAATGTAGAATGCAGTTGAGGGGCTAAAACACAGACTCCATGGGTAATATTGGTTGAACATGCTGTGGCCAACTGGTCTCTACTAGTTAGAAATGTATGATAAGGGGTTTTATTAAATAACATGTGTGAAAGATGTGAGTATAGACCGCAATAATGTATATATAATAGCTTTACCTTAACGCTTACTGGACCTACCTTATTACCGAGCCGGTTTATTGTGATCAAGAACCAACTACGTAGTTTATTTACGCATTCATTTGTATATGTGTTGCACATTTCAAGGTAAATCTTCTCCACTCACCTTTAATGTGTAGGGTCTCAAAATCAATGATTCCAAACCGCCCATCAGTGCTACTTTTCATGACTTCTGTACAGGTGACTCAATCAATGAAGGGTCCACCCATGCCAATGAAAGCTCCACCTTGCGATGATGCAAGGTAGGATGGAAGACCTGCTCTTGGGTTCTAGCGGACTGGCTTTGGGAAGTTTGCAGTAGTGTAAGGATCTCAAATGTCTTCCTGGGATTGCTGGTTTTAGAATATAGCTAATTAAGAAGTCCATTTCTGATTTTCAGTAGGGTCATGCAAAGCTGACCAACTTGTTCATTTTAAGGTCAACCTGGACCATCTTAGTGGTCATAGGATATCAGTGATGGTCCTAAATCACGTGACCTGGGACAGTTTGTTTTGGAAAATCACCATTGGCAAGCTTTACACATATGTTTAGTGTATCTACAAACCTGGAGTGCCAGCAGCTCTAGAGGATTTGAGATAAAGGGACACTAGAGCCATCATATCCACCTTAGTAGACACGATAACTGCCCCTTGCAAATACTTGGAAGAATTCCACAGAAATCCCCATATTGCCTCTTTTTCAGCCCCAACTGCTAAACAGATTTGTTCACCAAAAACCAAAAAAATGCAATAAAATTACACTTTATATGTTGTGTAACATTATCCTGTGTATATTTGTGTCTGCGGGTGTTAGTTGTTTTGTTGTAGCATTGAGTAATAATATTGAGTACACTGCCGTGGAATGCAAGTCACATGACACTCAGCCAGCCTGATATATCATCTTCTGATTTATAGTTAAACAGCAGGTGACAAGTGGTTACCTGGCCATTGGGTATAAACCCACGCAGTTTAGTATAGATGATCTGTTTAATCTGAAACATTAATAGAAATATGCTGGATATTTTCAAAAGCATTGCACACGTCCATAATGTGTGTTAAAGTACCATTTAAATTAAGTTAACGTAAGTTTTTAAGGCCATGACCAATCAGCCTATGAATTAATTTTTTTGTTCACAAATTAAAAAATAGTGTGTTTTGTAACTATCATTTTATCTGACAATGTACGGTAGTTTTTCATTTCAGGCATTCAGTGGTAATAATGGTTTATAATGCATAATTCTCAATCCCTCGAGCATTTGTAATAAGGGGTATCCCTTTCGTATCAGTCCATGGTCTAAACCTCCATTTTTATAAAGAATATTTTTGTTCAAATGTAACCTTTGGCTTAGCAATAATTTTGAAATTCCCCAACGGTCTGGCAGTATGTATCATTCATGTATTGAGAGAATAAAATATAGCCCAGACCTCTGATGAAGCTCTGAGGAGCGAAACATGTCAGGGGGGCTATTTGTCTGAGTTTTTAATAAGCCTGTGTCACTGGTCATAATTCAATTATTCCTGTTGTTACGACTGCAGCCATCAACAGTATATATGATTTGATATTATTAGTGTTATACGACTGTGGGCATATGCCCTCATGTTACAGTGACGAATACCTTTCATGGTAGGACTGGTGACGCTGGTGTTTTTAAACATCTTTTTTGGTAATAACTTTTAACAAACATAAGTTATATTTTAGGGTGGGGTAATAATAAGGGTATTTTTGATCCCGGGAACGGGATTGGTTTGTTTTTAGTTGTAACTTACCCTTGTCCCCACTGGGGCATTATTTTGGAATTATATGGCATAAATATCCCAGGGTCCAGATATGATTTAAATATATAGAAGCAGGCCTGGACTGGAACACCGGGCAAATGCCTAGTGGACCACTGGCGGAGAGTGCTACACACTGACCCGTTGCTGCTCCAGCAGCATAAAAAATGAGCATGCGGCCGACCATATCCAGCCGATGACTGCAGGGATGTCATCAGGTGGCCTCAGCCTTAAAGTGTCAGGACCATCCCTATCATCACCAGTCTGGTCCTGTACAGATCTGAACTTGGTCAGTCATTCAATTCATTCTAAATAGGAATCTTTGAGAAGCTTTTATTTTGCATTATAACCCTTAAATGTATCCACTGGGATTTTGTTTTGTATGCACAAGACTAGAGCTGAAACGCACCACTGGCAGTTGTTAGCATTGGTGAACATGTTGCCATTGTTGTGTTTTCAGATTGACTGTGTTAAGCAGTGACATACCTCCCAGGCCACACTGAGGATGATGAGGCGGCCCTGGCACTTTAAGGCTGAGGCCACCTGATGACGTCCCAGCCACTGGCTGGAAATGCCCGACCAAGGCTGCTTTATTCAGTGGGCAAAGTGGGGATTTTCCCAGGGCCCACTAACCTTCGGGGGCCCACTGGCAGTCAATACTGGCAGTTTGGGGCTAGGGTGACCACATGTCCCGGATTGCCCGGGACAGTCCGGCAATACATTGTCCCAGAATGACCAGTCTGAGTGAAGGAGGTCTCAGCCAATCAGCCTGAGAGTTCAGAAGCCTCTCCTGATAGGCTGAGTTCCTCCTTCACACCAACTCAGAGTAAGCTGCAGCCAGCACCAGGTATGTTTGACTCTATGTATGACTGTGTTTGTCAGTTTGTCACAGTGTTTGTGTGACTGTGTTTGTCACTGTGTTTGCTTGTCACTGTGTTTGTTTGTGTGACTGTGTAATGTCTGGTAATAGAGGAGTTAATTCTCTGAATCTACTCATGCCTGGTATTAGAGGGGTTAACATTCTATATCTACTCATGTCTGTAATGAGTGTATGTATATTATTAAATCTGAAATCAACATGGTTTCCAAGGCTTCTTAATAATTAATATATACCGTATTGGCTCGGATATAGGCCGCACCCTAAAAGTTAGGTGCATTTTTAAGAAAAAAGTTTCTGCCCCCCCCGAGATATGCTGCCACTCTGTCCCAAAGATGTACCCCCCCAGAGATATGCTGCCACTCTATCCCCCCTCCGAGAATTGCTTGCCACTTCTACTCCCCCCCGAGATATCTGCCACCACTCTACCCGATATGCTGCCACTCTGTCCCCAAGATGTCCCCCCCCCACCAGACTTACTGTTGCAGACTCCACAGGGTCTTGCTGGGCCGGCGGGGGACATAATCAATGGAAGTATTCAAGTTCCGGTGCCGGCACTTCCGCCGTGGGAAGTACCGGCAAGGAAGATTGTTCGCGCACACGTTCACCGGCAGCGGCGATGCGAGCATAAACAGCCTCCGCTGTCGGCACGTCTGCAGGATGTTCTTTAAAAATCTCCCTTGCCGGGACTCCCCCCGTGTTAAAGCACATCGTGAACGTCTGCGCGATGCGCTTAGACAACCTCCCGTGCCGGCACTCCCCCGTGGGAAGTGCCGGCAGGGGAGGCTGTCTGAGCGTATCAGAGAGTAGGATACAGGTCCCCTGCACCGCTGCGGGGGATCTGTATCCTAACCCCGCTAGACCTCGAATATAGGCCGCACCCCCAGTTTAAAGAATTAAAGTGGGGGAAAAAAAGGTAATAGTATATGTGAATCAGGTGTATGTGATAATATATATATTATATATATATATATTACATCAATTGTATTTTATGTCTATGTGACGGTGCATCAGTATATATATATATATATATATATATATATATATATATATATATATATATGTATATATATTTACATCTGTTTGTGTAATCTCATCTGTTTCATAGTGTGTCCCTGAATGGCAGAAACCAAATGTGGTCACCCTATTTGGGGCCCCCTCTGCGCTTTTAATCACCCTTGGCAGCGTACCGCGGTCCGCAGTAGTGGAATTCGAAGATGGCCGCACGTCTAGCAGCCATCTTCGAATATTTTTTTTATAAATTTTTGAATAAGTTTTGAATTTCATAATCAACTATTTTTCCCTCAGCCTCTTTTCCCCACTATATCCTTTATCCCCCCATACATCACCTATCCCCTCCACTACACTACCTACCCCCCCACTACAGCACCTGTCCCACAGTGGGGGGCAGTGGCTGTAGTGGGGGTAATAGAGGCTAGTAGTGGGTGGAACAGGGCTAGTACGCCCTCCACTACAAGCCCCTGTCTGTCCCCCCACTACAAGCCCCTGTCTGTCCCCCCCACTACAAGCCCCTGTCCCCCCACCTACAGCCCCTGTACTCCACACTACAGCAACTGCCCCTCCCCCCACTACAGGACGGGAGGAGGGCCCACTATTATATTGTTTGCCCAGGGCCCACCAGAGCCTTGAATTGGCCCTGTGCCCGACAACACCTTATATTAGAGTGGTAGACCACGTGAGTATTGAGCACTGTCGTCCAGAGCACGCTGGGCTGATCCCAGCAAATAAAATGGCCGATGGGACACATTTATTTTAGGTCACGTTTAAAATTCTATGACTAATGAACAAACACTCTGGAAGTCATATTCATCGGTACACAAACTGGGACCTTTTTAATTCCCAGCCTATTAATCTGTCCTTGAAACTTGCTAGAATTGTGTGGAATGTTCCAGAAAACAACTGCATTTCTGTCACAGAGTATTTAAGAATTGTCCCTTGGATTCCATTGTAGTCTAAAGAACAGTATTCCTCTCTGGTTAGCTGTTTCTTATCGGACCTGCTTCTATTTGCCCTGATGTTCCTTTCTTATTTTAAGGAATCTATATGGGAGAGATGTTTGTGTTGAAACTATATAGAACATAGCAGGCCCTAGTTAGTTTTCAGAGGGCCATGACTACTGCCGCCCTTTTAATTAAAGAAATGCAGATGATGTGCTACCATTCATATGTTTGTGGACAGGTACGCACTGTTCTTGTTGCTCCTCCAATGGTTAGTGACCAGGGTAAACAGTAAGTTTTCTGTAAGTGCCAGGCAGCATTCTAGATGTTCAGAATACTTCCCAAACACATAGTTGTTTTCATACTTCAGCAGATCAGGCATGTTGGGATGACAGTTCTCTCACATCCTCCTGATGCAGAAGGTCTCATCAAGTGACCCTGAGAAACAAGACTGAAATCCAGCCAAATAGCTCAACATAAATCATCCTAAATTGGTGGCCTGTGTTACTGCAAGTCAGTCCCACAAGACACCACCATAAATGCTAATTTGTTTTTAAGGTACACTCCAGCCCATATGCACTTTAATGCATATGATAACTGTGTGTTACCTGACAATTGCATTTTGTTTCCTGGGAATGGTCTGTACAGTTGGGATGTTCACTGGTCCCCTATGTCCAGTCCCTTGCAGGAGCTGAGTTACTCACCTCCAGCCTCATCCACCAATCTTATACACTAGATTTCCAAGGGGTCTGATGAGACCTTCCCCCACATGAAGGTACTTTGGCTGCATCAAGAGGTTTATTTAACTTTGGCTCTACCCTAGGCCTGATGCAGTGCAGTGCCTTCAGCCACCCCCTATATGATCTCAATCTTCACTAGTGCCAGTATATGACATCACACCCCGAAGCTCTGTGTCTTGAAGACTCACAGTGCCTTGAAAATCATCCTATAGAGGCCAGCAGCCAGGAGCCTAATTTTGTGGAAGGGGACTGCCACCCCCATGGACCTGCTGCCCTTGGTCTAGTTGACCTAGGCCAGAATATGTTGAAGGCTGCATCAAGCGGTAAAAAAAACAGTGGGAATTACAAAGAGCAGCTACATTGTTTGAATGAGAAGTTCTTCTTTTTTCCCTATGTACAATTTTAAAATAAAAATCCCTGAAATGTGGCCGATACGGCTTTGTTTCATTTTGAGTTATGACGAATGTTTCCAGTGCTGTTGTATCTTAGTGTTCTATCGACAATCAATTGACAATAGATTCCACTCTAGCTCCTGTTACCGACGCCCAACTTTATGAACAATATCTACGCACACACAATAAGGTCACTAGGTCCCTTTGGTGCAAACCCTAAGAAAATAGCAATGCATATTTACTGTAGATAAGTGATCTTATTCTCCACCACTCTTTTTTGCTCCCCCCCCCACTTCCTTGAGCATTGCGCTCTCAATCCTTTCATTTTGCCCTAAAATTTTCTGTTCCCTTCTGTTTACTCTGTTTATATTTAGAGTATATTTAAATTGCTGTATTTTGCAAAATGGCACATTGTATCATCCGTTACGATGCTTGGACTGCTCCCTAAAAAAAATAATTTTAACAAGATGTTGCATTTGCCCTTGCATGTGGGAACATGGCTCTTTAAGGTAAGCTCTGATTTAAAATGTAATGCTTCCCAAATGGGCAACTTTCTTTTTTTAAATGAATCTATGAACTTGGATCTCCCGTGGTTATCCTGCATGTCTAAAATCAAGATTTAGCAATCAAGTACAATTTACAATCGATACTTCACACTTTGGATAGTGTTGTTTCTAATGTAAGTAATTCAGCGCTGGAACCCAAAATTGGTATGAAAACCACACCCTGCAGCTTGTGCAGCAAAAAAGGGTATTTAGTGCAACTACAAACAAGGCATTTTTCAGAAGTCATTTATTTTAACTGTTTCTCTACTGGACTGTACATCCTGGGGAAGAAATTGAGATGGATGCACAAAGAAGTACGCTGAGAGTGGCAGCAGACCTAGTGTGACCACATTGGCCATATTTTATTTTATATCTAGGACACATATACTGTCATTTTTACTTATTCCGGACCAGCCCAGATAAAATGCTGCCCTGCAGTATGTGGGATGTATAGATTTATGGAAGGGAACCAGTCAGTAATATATCCCCCTACCGCAGGGCAACATTTTGGGGGGCTGGTCAACCATACGTGAAAATTATACCTGTACTGGAACACATGGCTGATGTGGTCACCCTAAGCAGACCACCCGTAAAATGTCTGGAAGTGAGGGCACATAGGTTTGCGGGGTTTTTTTGTGCTCCCTCTGAGTTGCGTTGGCTGAGCACTGGATTATGATACCATATTTATGGCAGCGTGTTGACTGCTGGAGGACCACAGATCTCAGTTCTCTCTAGCAGACCAACATGTACTAACCTCTCTTCCCAATTTATGAAACAAGAGCTGTTTTACAAGAGCATGTCTAGCACAAAAGTGTTTGCTGCTGGGGAGGCCATGCAAATCTTTTGTTGGACTGCAGGAAAACCACGGACCATTATATAATGGCATAACCCAGTTCAGTCTGCGGTGCGGCATTGTAAACTACTTTCTTATTGTCTAAGACTGACATTTGCTGAACAACACATTTCCTTACAGGGGGATCTAGGCTAGATTTGTTCCTGTGAGAGAGGCACTCATCAAGGATACAGCTTTGATGATAGCTTCCCAATATGGAGACCAAAAGACAAATTGGGATCTAGCCACATACCAAGAGAATTTACCTTGAATAACATGATTTAGGCTTGATGTTTATTTGTTTAATTTCAGTAGTTTAGCTTTTGTCCCAAACAAGCTGGACAGTTTTATCAGCGTTGAGTAATAGTTTATTGCTAGCTATTTCCACCTGTGATAGTTTTATCCTCTGTATTTTACTGACATGTAAATCATTGATATTAATATATCATTTATCTCTTATGTTTTAAAGAGTGTGGTTTGAGTGTTTTGACCGCTACCACTTGTATAAGTAAGACGGTAAGTAAACTCTTGTATTTAATCCTTTGGATTCTCACATTAATGTCCCCTGGCAACTATAAAAGTGAGCTCATTGGTGCCTTATCACTAAAAGTTGCCTAAATACACCCACATTTGCTTGGATTATTCACAAGAACGTAATGGATTATACGGACAGGATTGGTTAACGCTTGTTGATCCAGTTAGAAAAAAGTCAAGAAGAATAATTTTGGGGCAAAATTTGCTTCAGTGTGCTGTTTTTACCATCTTCTGGATCAACAGCGAGGTTGAGGTTGATGAAAATGTTTCTTTTTCAACCTAAATTACTACGTTACTATGTCAAATGAATTACATTCTCCCAGGGGCTTTCGTTATCAATGCTACTGTCAGTTTTCTATAGTCATGTTAATGTTTTTGATAATTTTTACAGTCCCCCTACTGTAGAAGGGCTATGGAATCTGCCAGTGCTCTGTAAATTCAATGTTACAGTTGGTGAGATATTATATGTTAATTTGAGTACAAACCAATAATGGTTTTAATTGGTTTGTCTGGAGCAGTAATACGTCATCAATTGTTGTTGTTGTGAAACCGCAGGCAGCAAAAACAGGAAGCTCTGTCATACTGAATAATATTCGCTGTCACTGTAGCTGACTGATGCCATAAAGTAGGTAGTGTGAAAGGGAAGAAAGTTTAGCAGTGCTATATAGATGACATCAAAATATAGAGATTTATGTGGATAATAACAAGGCTGGGCACTCACCATTTTATGGCAAATATTAATACTGTTCTCAGCTGCTCCCTCTGTCCAAAATGCAAACTTAATATTAGTAACAATAACAATAATTTAGATTTTAAAGGTCCATCAATTTTAACCCTTGTACCTATCAGCATTCTGCTTATGATCCAGAAGAAGGCAAAAAATCCTTCTTGACTCCAAAAAGGCCATTAGATTTTGTTTTGAAGGCATCCATTGTATTTGGTAGCCCCAACTCTCTTGGCAGCGAATTCCAAACCTTTATTGCCCTTACGGTAAAAGATTCTTTCCTTTGTTGTGGGTGAAATCTTTGCTCTTCCAGTCTCAGAGGATGACTTCTTGTTCTTCATTTCTGTTAATGAACAGGTCACTGGAGAGCTCTTTATATTGACCCTGCACACATTCATACAATATAATAATAATAATAAACAATATTATAATATCCCATCTAAGAGGTGGTTTTTCTAGCATATACAAATGCAATTTTTGGTTGTAAAAAATAAAAAATAATACATTTTATTTATTTATACAACCAATATTAGGTTTGGATTTTGGACAAAGAAAGCAGCCTAGATTTTAATGCCAGTGAAGAAGTGGACACAACTGACACTTTTGGATACAAAACTGTTCTAAACCGTAACTCATTTTAACATTTATATGTCAGTTCTTTTACATCAATACATACATTGGTAAAGTGTTACGGGATATATTGTAAATTATGTCAATTAACAATATGGCTCCCAAGTAATACACCAGCTCACACAATTTTTGAATTCATATACTAAAGATTTGTCACTGTATGTTTCACGGCACACTTATTACCAGAAACTTGGGGGTATCCCTCATCCCCAAACTGTTCCCAATACATTGAAAACATAGCATTGTCCAAAATATCTTGATATGTCCATTTCAGCATACTAAGACATTTTGGACAATTCTATACTTTGTGGTAATAGCCTGGAGAAGGCCATTTTTTTAATTCCAGCATGGCTGTGCCCCAGAGCACAAAGCAAGGTCCATAAAGACATGGTTGGATGAGTTTGGTGTTGAAGAACTTGACTGGCCCGCACGGAGCTCTGACATTAACTCCATCGAACACCTTTGGGATGAACTGGAAAGGAGATTGTGAGCCAGGCCTTCTCGTCCAACATCCCAGAAGAGTGGAAGCTGTTATAGCTGCAAAGGGGGGACCAACTACATGTTAATGTCTATGTATTTAGAATGCAATGTTGGTGTAATGGTCAGGTGTCCTAATACTTTTGTCCATAGAGTGTACTTGTTAGTGGGCAACTTATGGACTTAAGACTGTAAAATAATGTAGTAAGACTGGTAAAATAATGTTACACATGAATTTGAATAGGAACAAAAAATACAGCGCTTAATATTACCCAAAAGAAAACAACACGAGGGGAATGATCAAGAGCCAAACCCACACACCAATAAGTGAAAAAAAACGAAATAATCAATAATAATTAGCAGTCTTATTTGTTTAAATTAAAAAAAATGTGTATATAAACAATAAACCGGTATCATAACCAATAAATGACAAAGCTGCTAGTCTTGAATAGTACACGTTCTCCAACACGAATTTGAGCTATTTAGAAATAAAAACATAGTGATAGATACATCATTATCAGAAGCAAACACTAGGAATGGAACATAGAATCTACGTGTAAAAGTTATTCTGGTGAAAAGTATGAAAGTGGGTCATATGATCAAAGCAACTAATAGCTCCTGCTGATTGGATCATTGCATTTGTTACTACTTCAATAAGTTCATGTCATTTATTGGGCCCAAGGTGCCAACAGCTTGTGTAACTTTACGTCTTTTTCTATGTCGGCACCCAATAAAATGTAACAATTTTGACTAAAGATTCAATCTTTGGCTAATACCGTATATTCCGGCGTATAAGACGACTGGGCGTACAAGATGACCCCAACTTTTCTAGTTAAAATATAGAGTTTGGCCTATACTCGCTGTATAAGACTACCCCTCCACCCAGTATACAACAACCAGCCAATCACAGCAAGTGATGTACCTTACAGGTGATTGGCTGGTTGTTGTATACAACGCCTGCTTGGATTGGGTGGGTCAGCTCTCCCTAACATATGCCTGTCCACACACACGTCTAGACATACACTGCCCTCACACACCCCCTCCTTTACACACATATACACGTACACACCAGCTTACAAACACACATATACACATACACAGACATATACATACATACACTGCCCTTACACACACACACATATATATATATCTACGCATACTAACATACGCCTGTCCATACATACACATTTATACACTGCCCTCACCACACACCTTTACACACACATATGCATACCAGCTTACACAAATACCTACAATGCTCTTACACACACCTGACCATATACACACATACACTGCACTCACACTCCTTTCTCCCCATCTCTTACCTTTCTCATCTTCTATCCAGTCTTCAGACCTCTGCTTTACTGCTCCCTCATCACTACGCGCCGGCAATTGATGCCAAGCACCGGAATATGACATCATCCTTGCGCTCAGCATCAATAGCCGGCGCATAATGATTAGGGAGCACGGAAGCCGAGGTCTGAAGTTCCAGAGCTCGAGCTCCCTAATGTTGGGCTAGTTAGAGGGAGGTCGTGATCTCCCCAACCAGCCCTGCTCATCGGGCGCCCGCTGATCAGGACTAGTTGGGGGGATCACGATCTTGCACCTACCTCGGCGTGGCCCTCAAGACCGGCCCAGGGGAGGCAGCTTCTCTGCTCGCCCCTCCCCTAGAGATTCGTGGCTTCTTGGGGAATCTCCAGCTCGGAAAATACGGTACTTAATCATTTTTTCTTATCTGATAAGGCCACTTCTCTAGTCCCTGTCCTGCTTTCAGACTGTATTTAGTATGGCTGGTCCTTCACAAAGTGTACCACTTTCGTATAATATACCCTAACTCTTGGCACTATATAAATCTATAAATAATAATAGCCGACATAGGAAGTGATATTATTGGTTTCTAAATTCTGGTGGGTAATGGGCGTCATGCCCTAAAAAAAGTTTCTAGACACATTGTTGAGGGAAGCCACAATGCACAAAAAACCAGACTGGACAACATCTTGTAGCTGGCTTTTGGCTTTGTGGAAGACGAAGACCTTCGGAAGACCCCCTGGGGGGCAGCAATTGGCAGTCCCTTGGTCTGTGTTATCCTCTTGGTGTTTCTGCTTCCCACAATAATTGTTTTATTCTGTGACTATGTCAGGAGAGCTGCGGTTTTAACTCCCTCACTTCACTATTAAGAGGCGACCCATACAAGGCATTATTCAACAGATGAAGGGGCTTTGAAGAATATCTAAACAACTATACATTATACAGGGTCAGCTAAGCTCTTTCTAACGTACAATGGAATCACAGAGCTGAAACATAACTCTCCCGACCAACGTTAGTGCATAGACCTTCAGTAACCTTCTCTGAACCATCTCCAAACACCCACTTCCCGCTCAATTCACGACACACTCCTACCACACGAATACACAGACACACACGGAAATATGCAGCCATAAATAGGTGTGATATAATCAAATATGATCCAAACGTCATTAAATAATCGCATTCAGCTTAAACTTCACCACACATGCTTTGAGCTAGGCTTAGTACACAGTACACGCGCTCTGGCTCATGACCCATGCGTACGTTTATGTATTATATATTGTTCGCACAGAATCAGGCGGGAACACTGCTGGTTGCTTTTGTATTGCCGCGGTTATTGCTCCACGTTTTAACACTCTGCAGGTTTTTGTTGCAGGTTCTACGCAGACCGAATAAATCAGTCAGGGATCACTTGTTCCCAGCCGGCGGTCCTTTCAGCGCGGCCCCAGTGTTTACGGCTCTCACTTCCTGTGCGCGCGCGCGTGCGTTTTGTCTTCCCCCTTCCTCTCCCACACGCCTCCTCATTGGGACATGGCTGCCCCCGTGAGCTGCCTGCGGTCAGGTCAGTGGCTGTCTCATGGCATGGGGGTTACATGTGCCCCGTGGGGTTTCTGAATGATCTTTACATGGAGGGCAGGTTTATGAGTAATACTGGCAGGTGGCAAGCGCCCTGGCTTCATACTGCCCTTTCTAGAGGTTTTGGGATTGGTATATGACAGGTAGCATGTGTGTGTTTAAGGACATGTATGTTTGCAGTTTCTGTCATGGATGCTCCTGTATGTCGTTGCGGACGATGCAGTGAATTGCGCGGTTACTGTAGGCTGGAGGATTTGGCATTCCGTTTCGTGTAGAATACACTGTTTTTGGTATGACCTTAACTCGTAGCATGGCCATTATTGCTTGGATCATACAGCCAAATCTGCAAAAAGAGCTGGTTAAACCTATAGATTCATGCTTAACCATAAAGCATGTCTGATTCCCTTGTTTACGTGTGTCAGTGTGTTATAGCTTTGACCTGCAGTGTGTTTAGCGTGTGTGTGTATATATTTTAACTCTGTGAGCGCTTTCATATGCGTTCTTCCAAAATGAAAACATGATCTGACTTGCTCCTCCATGGAGGAGGATGTTTGCCATGGAGAAAAGCGTTTCCATTGAAAACAGAAGGAACTCTTGGTAAGCATGCGCAGGGGGGTCTGCAATGGCCCCACAGCCATCATATACATTGAAGTAATGGCTGGAATGACCCTTTAAACGGTGGTGGTGAATGGGGGGGGGGTCATATGCTTTTTCTTTGTCAATAAAAGCAGAAGCATTCAATAAACCCAAAGTAACTGCTTAATATAACCAACTAGATAATAAGGACAGGAGAGACTCAACTGGGCTCTCCCGTTCCTCCCCATGTTGGCTGATCTTTGCAAACAACATTTGGGGTATAAACGGTTTTACTTGAGGGTGCCAAGCAACCCTGAATGAGAGTATGGAGAATTTTTACCCTGATTGCCTTTTCAGCTATAGCTCTGGAACAACTGACTAAATACAGGTTGGGACAAATATATTCCAGCCTTACTTATACTACACTATCCGGTGCCAAATCGGGATGGTATCAATCTTATTTTAAACAATTGTGTTGGTGTCCGCAGGTTCTGTATCATTTAGATAACCTGACATTTGCACTGTATATACTAACAACCAAATGTGTTTTTAGCCTAAAGGGTTAATCGTGGTATAATGCCAGTACAATTGGCTTAAGGGCATGATAGCTAAATGCAAGTAAAATTGCCTCAAGAACGTGACACCGGTTACCAATCAATTATATTCAACAGTGTATTTTACTTTGAATATAAGTGGGTGTTTTTGCCGTTAGTTTATCTTAAAAAAGCTGTTAAAGCTGTTTC
This sequence comes from Spea multiplicata, assembly GCA_009364415.1. Classification (NCBI taxonomy): domain Eukaryota; kingdom Metazoa; phylum Chordata; class Amphibia; order Anura; family Pelobatidae; genus Spea; species Spea multiplicata. The sequence goes on from VKOC01000001.1 coordinate 27,867,258, forward strand.
TGAACTTTTCCATTTGAAAACCATGTGATGAGATACTGCGTTAGTTACCCAAGTTTGTCTTATAATGAGTTGTGTAAGTATGCTCAATGTTAAGTTAAAATTTGAGTAAGAATAGCATTAAAGGTACCATTCTCCTTGGACACATTAACTGCGCAATGTAGTATGCCTGGCCAGGGCTCGACAAGGCTAAGGTTGCCATGGCCAAGAAATTCTTTCCTGGTACCTAAGGGTTTGCATGGCATAGGGAGCACTGGCAGTGTGGGCAGGGTTAGCGAGAAATACGCACAAATTATGCGTCCCTTGTTCAGAAGAAGTAGGACCTTCTTTTAAAATCTTGAAATATTTAATGCTTACATTTTATTTTATACGACAGCTGAACAATGACACAATTTAGCAACATCCCCTGATTACCATCCTGCACCACATTTTCTAAGGTTCCAGGGGGCCATGCTTTACATTTAGTGGAAAGGCTTCCATTTTTGTTTTTGAAAAAATATTTTCATTTTTTATTGTGATGGAACTATATTGCTGGGCCAGATACAGCCCCCCTGCTGAACTCTGCGGTCTCGTGGGCACTTGCCCACAATCAACTTGGGCATCTGAACCATGGTCCCTCCAGTGGGGGAAATATGGGGGGGTCACTTGTCAATACAGGTTAAAATGTACACAGACTATCTGCTCGCTCCATGGTAGGCTCCTTCAGTGGTCATTGTTTCCCTGCACGTTAAGTTAATTCATTTTTTAATTGTTCCAGTTAAAGTAATGTGTGTGTGTAGGGGTGTGAAGGAAGGGCTCTTGAGTATCTGATTAGGTAGTCAATCAAAGCTTGCAAGGTGTCAAGTGCTAGTGACAACTCTGGCATGGTCAAAATTCCTCTCGTTAAATCTTGTTAATCTTGTGTGACGTACAGTATTTACTTGATAAGACAAGATGACCCTGATTG
>VKOC01000001.1:27870130-27884253 GCA_009364415.1 Spea multiplicata
AGACATTTTAAACTTTGCCCCAGGCAGCATTAAGTCTTGGGCCGGCCCTGGTTACATCCAGACATTCCAGCGCATGCATGTCAACCAAGTGACAAAAAAAAACAAGAAAAAAAAAAAACTGGAATTCCACGTGTAAATTTAGAACAATAATAATAATACTCCCCCAATGTTATCAGCTGCCAACAACACTCTTCCTCAAAGTGTTTTAAACAGACAAACGATACATCATGGAGCGCGTAAACATAGGGGAGAAAGAATAAAAACAATAGTGTAGTATGGAGACGCTGAATAATAATATAATGTGGTGTCTAATCCACTCACAAGCGGGCTGGACAGAATGAGCTCATCACAGATTTCAGTCGAAAATTCTGTTTATTATCTTCTAAAATCTCGAAAAAAAAAAACGAATGGACCGGCAATAGTGCAATATTTTCCACAGCAATGATCTCAAGTAAGGCAAAAAATGCACTCACAGTTAAATGTGGCACTACTAACAGAACATCAACTACCTAAAGCCCTTATTGTAGGAAGAATCAGAAGTGGTTTTCTAAAACTAAAAAGTAAATCTAGGTTGTCACGTGATGTCACCAATTGTGGCTTTCATGAAATGAGTGATTTAATTTCACCGTTGCCCCCCACCCATGAAAAGATTCACCAAATGAAATACTTCTGGAAGCACTTATGGGGAGATCCTTAGCGATCGTGGTAATGAATCTCAGCCCAGCTTTAACACCATGTTTACCTGAAAGGCATTTCGCCTGTCTGTCTTCATAACTTATATATATAAAAAATTTATGTACATATATCAAACAATTATGATCCAGGTCCTAAGCAAACAATGTAGACATGGATGTCAAAGTATTATAAAGCAAAGGATTTTATGAAAATAATAATTCTGAGTGGCGTGTTCCTTTTAAAACTCTTCCTATATACCTTAGAGGTTTTTCTAAAGATTACATGGAAGAATAAAAATGAATGTGTGCTCTTGTAGGCAAACAAAAAGGTTTATTCAACTGAGGGCTTGTCAGCATCATCACAAGATCAACATTAACCAAAAAAAAATTAAAAATGCCTTGTTTATTCATACTTGTAACTATGAATCCATGACGCCGTACAGCTGCTCTGGGAGTTTGGAATGCACTCTTTGTACATACATGAAGCTTCTAACTCAAGGTAATGTTCTAAGGTCATTTGAGCAAGTGCGGACCGTAAATACCATAAGCTGTACTAAAATAACACATTTTTTAAATAGCATTTTATGTGCATATACTTATAGATAAAAATGGCAAGAGATAGTATATAGAAACATGAAGAAAATGTGTAAGAATCTAGAGTTGCAAATTGTTAAAACAAACATAGATTATTTAAGAAGCAGTGTGTATTCATATCTTGGGGAGGACTTTAATCCAGCGTGGAGTTATTCTAGGAATCCCAAAAGCATGCTGCTGTCAGGGTGAGGAAATGTTTAGTCTTTGGCTGCTCTCTGAACCATCATTGAGAATGGCTTACATTACAAGGACAAAAAAAAGCAGTCGTGAGGTCTGTATGAAGCAAAAGGTGACCTTTCAAATTGTATGTTAGTATAAAGCTCACAGACATTGTAAAACCCATTCATTCGTAAGCTGTACCCTATACTTGACAGAGTGCAAAAACCTTAAAACCAGGACTACTTTTTGAAAACTAGACTATTTTATCAGACTGTACCGATCATTTGTTTTGGTAGAGTGGTTCACTCTAATATGCGTCTGCTGCCTACGGCAGCACATAGAGAGGGACGGATGCATTGTACCGTGCCAAATTGTAAGGAAATGGCGTTCTGGGAAAGATATCCTGTAAGAGCACACAAGTGGCTTCAGCTGCCATAGATCTGTGCTGGTGGAGCACAAATCTTGTCTTCCTTCCCAACTTCCATATGTTCTATGTGAGAGGGGCTTAGAATAGCCACGTGGGTAGTGTACTGTTTTTGCAGCGTGGTCAAGTCAGTACTGCACCGCATATTTTTAATAATTGTATTAGAACTGTAACTCCAGAAGATATTCTATTAAAATACATACCTTAATATGTGTGTAAAAATACATTAAAACATTTTACATATGAAAAGATACTTTTGCTTAATGTACAATATCATTTCATATGGAAAACATACGGAAATAAACAGGTGGGCCTTAAATACATTGTGCAATTACATTACGAACTTACACACACAACACCTCTAAATATATGTTTTAATGAACTCTTTGAGGAAGTGGAAGATGGTTAAAAATAACAGCAGCAAGATATATCCCTTAATTATTAGTTTGGACTACACCAGTAACTGTTGATAATACACAGAAAGATCCCTTACAGACAAACCTAGCTTTAGAAAAGTTTAACTTTGGAATTCGCATTTTTTTTTATCCTGACCTCCCCTTGTAAATGTGTGCTCTTTGACGGGAATGACATAATAAAAGATCAAACTGATGTTTCTACTGATATGTGTTGTGCCCACGTTTGATGCAATTCATAATGTTTTTAAAGTACATTTCTAGACATTTTCTGTCTGAAAGTGATTTATTGTTAAAAAAACGAATATTCGGTTCTACAGCTATACGCAAACTTTCAGAACAGTCCTATTGTGGCGGACTTTGTGAATATATTTTCTTTAACTGATAATACAATGTGACAAATGAGTATATGCTTCTTGGAGGGTAGACAATGTTTTGATAAAACTACATGACTGTTGTTACTATGTTTATGTAAAACACACAGAAAGCAAATCCAAAAAAAAGGATTGATGTCAGTGACCTAGTGACCAGGAAGAGGAACAAAACCTACAGATGCCTTTGCAAGATGAACGTTACAGCTGTTTATATGCAAAAAGAACAAACTATTCCACAAAAGGAATTGGGTGCTGTGTATACAACTGCTGAGCATGTCTGTTTGATACCTTACATGGGTGCAGTGCATTTTAAAGCATGTATTCAGCATTTGAATGTTTTTCTGCTAGAAGGACATTTAAAAGGTGTAAGGGGGCATTTGGCATTCTTTTAAATTATGGTAAGTGTTTTATTTAGTGTATAAACCAACATAAATATGTTAATGCTAAAACATTATTTAAACCGCTTGCACAATGGTTTCTTAAAAAGCCCCGTAATTTACCTGCCAATACAGATTTCTTCCAGTTAAGGTGGGATCTTTCAATACTTTACGGAAACAGACACACAAAAATAATGGAACTTTAAATACACATAATATAACGCTGTCCTGCCTATGAAAGTCCCAAGTTCTCAATTTCAGTTGAAAGGAAATGTCAACAATGCAAAAAGTTCATGTATTAAAAAGAATGTTTGAACATAGATTAGCCACATTAAAATATTTCAGACTTACCCGGAAAGGTGTGTGGGTTGGGTGATCCCCTCTTAAGGCACTTAGAACAAAGAACATGTACCGTGTAGTAAAGGCCAGACCATTCTTGCAATAATCCATTGAGTTCCTCGACCAATGGTGTTATAGCTTGCCATGCAGTCCATATATTAGGCAATGATGCATGACTAGCAATACACAAAATGTCTGGCTGTAGGACTCCTTTAGATGGTCGAAAACTCACAACCACAGGTACTTTTCCCCGATAGGCAAAGATCTGAAATTTGCCATCCGATCGATGGACTATGTGATTATTAATTTGGACGCTGAAGCGGGCAAACAAACCAGGTGGGAAAATAAAGGGAAAACTGAATTCTATCTGAAGCTGTTCTACAGCCAGTGACTGTCCAGAAATATTCGTACTGTTAATCCAGGCCTCTGCGTGCGGCACCTCATTCTTTACATAGCATGGGAAGGTATACCAGGCAGTGGCCCCATTTAGCGGTTTAGACTTGGGTTTGTTGATACAATAGCAGAGGCCCATTTTTTCCAACAGTTCCAAAATCAGATGTAAATCTTGATGTGTTTTGATATGTGGTTTAAGAAGCATTTTGATTATGTGAGTAGGCAGTAGGCCATGCAGCAGAAACCCTTCTATATAGTGATGTAGCTGAGTACAATATAGCGCATCAACCTTAGTGTTACTCATTAATTTCTGCAACAAAATAGAGGCATCCCTCTGGAAAAAAACATTCAAAATGTCTATAAGCTTAGTTAGATTATGAAAAACATACTCTTTTAGAGTGGTATTATCCTCAAAGTAAAGCAGCTTCCCGCTTTCATGTAAATAGGACAAGGCGCTCTGCAACCGGTCTTCGGTAAGCCCAGCTTGTAGGCCCAACCTTGCAGAGTCCCACCATGTCAGCCAGAGCTCCTGAGGTTTGAAGTGCAATTCTTCTAGCATTTGCCAGGATTTTGGAAGAACACGATGCAAGTTTGGAAATATTTCTCGGTGTTCTGCTACAGAAAGGAGCTTTTCCCTCAAACGCCTGATGTTTGAATAATCATGGCAACCAACACAGATTACAGGTGAAAGGATCTGAAGACGATTGTTCAATAAATATTGAAACTGGGCTTTCTTTCTCCTTAGATTTTTATTGTTAACACCATAAAAGGCTGCGTGGGGATTTGAGGCACGCATATCATAATCCTGACAGAGAGCTTCATCAACTACTTGTGCCATGTTTTGTAGAGTCTCTGAGTCCCGCTTTTCCTGTAGGGATATCTGATGGTGTATATCAAGACATTTCTCCTCAAGTTCCTTTGCTTCACATAAGTCAGCATGAGTCCCCACTATACACACAACTGCATGTGGTACCTTGGCACTGATAAAATGCAAAAAATAACCCACATATGTATAAAATTGATTGGAAACATAAGATTTTATATTAACTACTAATATATACAGAGCACCAGGGGAAAGGAAAAAAGGTTTAATGACATCATAGCTCAGATCCCCAGCTAAATCATACACTATGAATGAGAGCCCCCTCTCAGCATCTGCAGTCCAATTAGTAACTTCAATCCCTTTATTTCCCAGCGTGGGGTTGGCTTGCTGACCATCAGTCAGACAATGCCTGAGAACAGTCTTACCAGCATTTTTCAGGCCTGTGAGGACCAATTTTAACCTTGGCTTGACAGCAGGGTGTGAATGAGCCAGCTCTTTTTGATAAGCAGCTATATAAGGAATGCCTTTCATGCATACCTCATAAGGAGGTTGTATCAAAGGATTGTCTTTGATCTTCCAGATATTAACTTTGGAAAGTTTCCCAAAGTTATCTGGGAGGATTGCTATTTGGTTTCCTTGTAGCACCAACTCTTCCAGGAAAGTAAGCTCTACAATTGAGTCTGGTAAATACCTTATCACATTGTTGTCCAGCCATAATGTCACCAGTTTACACAGTCTAGAGAGTTCCTCTGGAACAACACTCAGCTTGTTCCGGCTCATGTACAGCTCCTCCAACCCTTCCAATTCCAGGAGTGCACATGGAAAGTCCTTAAATGAGTTGGAGGATAGGTTAATCATCCTCAGCTTCTGCAGGGACCCAAAACGTTCAGGCAACGAGCATAGATTGTTATTGTCCAACATGATACTTTCCAAACTCACTATGTCACAGAATGAATCAGGTAAGGTAGAAAGCCCAGTGCTGCTGAGCCATAAGACTTTCAGAGACTGCATGGACCTGATACCATCTGGCAGGGACCCACTACAATTGCTTCCTAACATTTTGTTGCCAGAGAAGTCCAGCTCCTCCAGGCTGGGCAGGTGTAAGAGTTGTTGAGGAAAGCTGAACAGGTCGTTGTGGTCCAAGTCCAATGTTCTGAGGCGGGGCAGCCCCTGCATGGTGTCAGGCAGGTAGTTTATACGATTGAAGCTGACATCCAGCTCCTCCAGGTGCATAAGGGTACCAATTACTCTGGGCAAAGTTTGGAGCTGGTTGTGGCTCAAGCAAAGCTTCTTCAGTTGGCTTAGCAACCCCACCGCTTCAGTGAGACAAGTAAGCCTATTGTGGCTCATGTCCAACTCGGTTAGCCTTCCCAGCTCATACACGGCAGAAGGGACATTCAGAAACTTGTTCCTGCGCAGAATTAGGACGTGCAGGTTGCCCGTAGCCAAGCTCTGCAGGCCATCCGGGACCTCCTCCAGGGCATTATTACCTAAATTCAGTACCTCAACATCTCCCAAGTCCTCCGGTAGGATAAGCTTATTCTGCTCCCCACAGGTGACAGTGAGTTGCCGGAGACTGCTCCTCAGCTTCCTGGAGCGCAACGCAGCATCTCTCCACAGCCTAGCTGTCTTGAGGTCACAGCTATGGTTGCAAACATCCTTAGCTGCCATCATCATGGGGAGGGGGAGCGTTTCAGTGCTGATGCATCTTTGTAATCCAAAATCAACGCTGGCGCTTCACTCATCAGATTCATAGAAAAACACATCATATGCTTCAAAATGCAATTAAGCAATGGCCCAGTTCTTTGTGTGGTCTACAATCTCCAGTTGCTGGGGCACATCTACTGCTGTTTTATGGTAGACAAAGCAGTAGGTGGTGAAGCCAGGAGCATAGAGCCGAGGGAAAAATCCAGTGCTGGAGCTGACACTTGTCTGTACACCTAGCCTCAAACACAAAAGCCAGAATGCAAGCTGAAAGGATACACATGATTCCTTGCCTCCCTCCATAGAAGGGGGGTTGCCACAAAATAATCCAAATCAGATGATATGCAAAAAAAACGCATATAAAATACGGAAAACACCAGCAATGGCAACGGATGAAATACACTTCCTTACTGCAAATCAGTGCGATCTTCCCAGCAGCCTCGGTGTATTGGGAGGGGATCCAATTCCACGAGCTATTGTCTGTTTTTTTCCTTATGCATTTACTTCCTTGAATATCGGTTAATATATCCTTAGGAGTGTCCTTGTCTTAAACGTTGTTAGCGAGTGTATTGTCTTTTCTCATTGAATGACTCTTAACCTGCTTCCCTCCACCCTCTCTGTCTCTCACCCCCTCCCCTCCCCTCTCCTAAGTCATAGGGTGGGGACTGAAAAAAGAGAAATATCCCAAGTGCAAAAAAAAAAAAAAACGTTGCCATGGTTGCCATGGGATGGATACGCCTCCTAGTGGCGGACATTGACGTTGCTTCCCTCAAGATCCCAGTTTCTATCGCCTGGGGTGAGGCTTAAAATATTTAACGTGTTCCTTTTAAAAATATTTGAAAAAAAACTACTAGTGATTATGCAACAGCCCTAAGATGCAATGAAAATGGAAGTGTAGAATTTTCTCATATTTGTAAACGTGTATATTTTGTTACTATGAATACTAAGCATATGCAAAATATAGCAAATTTTTTTATAACAATTTTTTTAATAAAAGCTATGATTGGGAAAAATATTTTTTTGTTTTTATTTCCTTGTATTTTCCAACCTGTCCCGCAGTTACGCACATCTGCCCCAAGGCTTGCCGCTCCAATATGGCACGGTGACCCATGATATGCCGTTTAACCCTCTATATCCCACTGTGCCCCATGGTATGCCTTTTGACCCCCTATGTGCCACTCTGCCTCCAGAAATGCCTTATACCCCTATATCCAATTCTGGCATTTAGGGGGTTAAAATGCATATTATGAGGCAGAGTGGCATATAGGGAGGTATAAGGCATCCCAGGAGGCAGAGTGGCATTAAGGGAGTTAAAAGGCATTGTATAGAGAACTCTGCCTCCAGAAATGCCTTATACCCCTATATGCCACTCTGGCATTTAGGGGGTTAAAAGGCATATTATGGGGCAGAGTGGCATATAGGGAGGTATAAGGGCATTTTCAGGAAGGCAGAGTGCTCTATTTAAATGCCCCCTTAATGCCACTTCTGCCCCCTGAAATGCCTTATACCTCCCTATATGCCACTCTGCCCCATAATATGCATTTTAACCCCCTAAATGCCAGAGTGGCATATAGGGGTATAAGGCATTCTAGAAATGCCCTATGCCCCCATTTAACACACACACACTTACCGGTACCGGTGCTTTTTGCTGTATTGCCGGGGCAGAGGGTTGACGCCTCCTTCCGCTGCAGCCACATCAGTGTTTGGCTTAGTATATAGTGATATGGGTTGTACTGCAGTATTGTCAGTGTCTGGCTCAATGTATAGGCACACATTGACAGCGGTACAGTGTAATCTCTAAGTATATAATGATAACAGTTATGCTGTACCACCGTCAATGTGTGTCTCAGTATATAATAACAATTTTGCTGTACCCCTGTCAATGTTTGCCTAACTATAGAAACTATGCAGTTTTAAAGTGTGTGTGGGGGGGTGCCACATACAGGATCTGCCACAGGTACGCCCCTGCGTCGTGTGGTAGTCAGGCCCAATGGCCATGCCTCAGCTCTTCATCCCACCCCTTTTAAGACATGGGACGAAAAGCTGAGGCACAGCCATTGGCGACGCGGTGCGTGCAGGCCGGTCGCTTTAATTTCATTAGGCGCCGGTGGCCTGACTGCCGCACAACGGCCACTTTTAATGTCGCTCGCAGTCGCTTTGGTGGTGCAATGGGCCACTTGACTAGACTTGCCCCCCAGGCCGTAGGCTGCCAGCCCTCCCCTGGTCAGGAGGGTCTCTGTTTAATTTTTTAAGGGCGCCGCCACCTTGTGAGGCAAATTCTCTCACAAATGTGCTTGTGACCGATCTCTGGAGCGGTCACAGAGTGTCCTGGGTTGGACTTTTGGTTTTGCTGAATGCCTCAGAGAAACCATTTAAGCTTAAGAGGTGATCGGTTAGAGGTTAAAGAATTGAACCTGAGTCTAAGGGTTTTGGAACCAACCTCAGAGAGAATGGGCACAGTCTGTGAGTAACACATACTGCTTTGTGTCAATGATATCTCAATACTGAAGTTGGCTGTTTCCTCACTGATGACAGCTGAAATGCCAAGTATTGTACTAAAGTATTTTTACCTCTTGATAAGTCATAGTTTTTATAAGTACATTTACCAGAATCACTATAATCACTACCACTATGTGATGTGCTATTTAATGGTTAACTGTTAGCTCAGTTCCTTAGGTATTCCAATATTTTGTACATCCTGCTCACTGCTCCATCAATGTAGAACAGGGAGAAGTTTCCTTAATGTATCTATTAGCCATTATAGTTTATAACTGACTTGTGCATGGCAAGCAAAATCCTCTCCTGCTACACCACTGCCCTGCCTACCGAACAATACCAGAATCTGAAGTCTGTCGGACTAGCCAGCTCCGTGACAGGGGCGTAAGTGGTAGCACCAGGGGGTGGTTTTATTCTGTGCTGAACCATAAAATAGTTTACAAGTTTTCTTCACTTTAGATTCCATCAAACAACCACTACATGATCCCGCAGTGAGTCCGTGGTTGTAACTAAAACTAAAACCGCGCCTTACTTTAGTGGGTGGTAGGGAGTAGAATTTAGCACTAGTAGTACATCAATGATGCTTGGTGCTGCTGCTGCTGCTGCATGCGGCTAGTGATAATTCAACTAGGCCTTTGCCTACTTGGCACTGGTATAACAGGGGTCACATGTCTACTACTTTTTTGTACATGCCTGCCACCAGCTCTCCCTAACCCAGGATAACAAGAATCACCCTTCTCACAGACATTTCCAAATGTTTTAGACTCACCGGTAAAAAATGGGGAATAAAGTATTTTTAGTTGATCCAGTTGATTGATTTTGTCAATATTTCATATTCAATTCATATTTATCAATGAATTAAATAAAGATTTAATAATTAACAATAATTAAAGAAATTGCATTGTCCACAAATTAGAGGTTTGGCTGGTAGCGTAAATGAGCAATTGTATAAACTACTCAGGAACACATTTTAAATTTGAAATAACTGAAACAGAGAGACACACTGGGCGTAAGCCTAGTAAAATGCCTGGTTTTGTCGCCAAAATGTATCAATGAATAATATATCATATGGTGCGAAGATGATAAAAATATTTTGTGTTGTTGTGGCTGGCCTGATAGCATAAATAGGCAACTGTCTTAATCGACTAAACTCTTCTCAGGAAGAGTTATTACAAGTTACAGTTATTGTGTTGACCAAAAACTAGAGGTTGGAAAAAAGCCCTAAAATAAACGGGGGAAAAAATGTCTGATGCAGCCCCTGTATAAGTGTATATAACTGAGACATGTGCAAATGAGCCAACATAATTCCGACAAATTTTTCAGTTTGTTTTTGGCCCATGCGTTTTGGGGCAACACATTTTGTTCCCTGTCCATTTGGTTCGGCTGAACACACACACACTAAAAATTAATGTTGGCCAGAATACTTATTTCACAGATTTGTAAACTTGTATAACAACTGTAAAAAACTAGAAATCTGAAAAAATGAATTAACTTATAGATCAATTAAGTTTAAATAAATAACATTTACTGAACAGATATGGTACAGCATAACTCCTATCACTATAAACTGAGCCAGACATTGACAGTAGTGCAGCATATCCCATATCACTATACGGTAAGCCAGACTGACATGGCAGTTCTGTCAACTTGATTTTTTCCCTCCCCACTCAAACAACCTATTTGAGAGTATAGACAAGCTGCTTAGGGACAAAGATGGCACAGACAAGCTGTTTGGGGACAAATATGGCACTCATAGGCTGTTTAGAGGCAAAGCTGGCACTGTGGGACATGTTGTTTGGTGAAGTCAGAGGACCCTGTGGCAACTGCTGCACTGGGACCCTATGGTTGCTAGTTACACCCCTGTCACTCTGCCATCATACAGTTAAACACTCATTCTGACACTTTGCACTTTTTGAATTTTTGACATCTCTTTTATTGGGACTCTACCATTATGTGTATACTATCATTTTAGGGAACATCTGTCTCAAGCAGGTAACATATACATATTATCCAAAAGGCAAGCTAGACTACTACTTAAGGTGCCAGGTCAAGTGGGAATTATACAAGCCAAATGTAGGCTCTATTTTATGTTACGTGTTTTAGTGAGCACATTGGGTGAAATGTCAATCTCTGAGAGTTCCCATTTGTAACATGGTGTGTCGAAAAAGCTTTTCAGAATGGAGGCTAGTTATGTCATTGCTACTGGCCTCAAGCCTTGGTGAAACTTGAGTCCATTGCAAGAAAATCTTAAAGTTAAGGTTTCACTCTATATTGGCACTTTCTTGCACTTAACGTAATGCGCACCTCCAAAAAGTAGCCCTTTAGCCCCCAAACAACCTGAAAAACCTACATGGGTGGTATCACTGTACTCAAGAGATTTTGCTGAACACATATTAAGATGTTGTTTGACAGTCATACTTACCAGGAGCGGTAAATTCATACTCGTAAAAACACAAGAAAACAAATACTAACCCAACTTTGACAATGGCTGGGAGTAGAATTAGTGCATGTTAAAATACCAGCATTTGAAATACCTTGAGGTGTCTTGTTTTCAAGCATATATGATTTGATGGGGTAAATTGCATTGGCCAGTTTCAAAGTAAATTATGATGATATGATCAATATAAACAAAATAATGTCCTGAAAAAAAAATATATATAATATATATATATTTATGTTTAATGTGTGTGGGTACAGTAAATGAGTAAGTAATTAAGTAAATTACAGCTAAACAAAAGCACATTAGAAATTTAAAAGCAGCCATTGAAGGGTACAACAAAAAACAGCTCTTTCCTTAAGGGGTTAAATGAAATCTCATGTATAGAAGCAAAAATGCAATCCTACCTATCACTATGTGAAAAAGTAATTGCCACCTTAGTTACTATCAATGAGCTAAAGAAATTCAAGAACAGTTGAGAAACAAAGTAATGGACAGCCATCCTTCTGAAAAGGGTTCCAAAGCCATTCTGAAGGCTCTGGGACTCCAGCAAACCATGGTGAAAGTCATTACCTATAAATGGAGAAAATGTGGAACAGTGCTGAATCTTCCCAGGAGTAACCGGCTGACCAAAATTCCTCCACGTTACCTTTTACCACACAGCATATAAGTATTTTCCAGTTCCAGGGAGATTGCTACTTATTTATACTGAGACGTTCCCTGTATGTTATAGAAATGTATCAGGCAGAGATTTCCAGTCTGACTGTCAACCAAGATGACTAGGGCTTGATTGAGCTCCTCCAGCTTCTTGCACAATCTCAGCCATAATCATGCACTTGGTGACTTATATTTCTCACCTGGCAACCTTCTCACTCCACATCTGTCGCTGGGACATTACTGGTTCGAAGAAACAATGCAAATCTCACTCTACGGTAGCCAATATCCAGTTAATTAATTTGGAATTTACAACGTTGGTACAGAGCTGCTATTTGTTATACACAGGCAAGTTGCAAAAACAAATAAAAATATCTCCTAAGGAAACCGGTTATCTAGTGAAACGCGTTAAGAGAATATATCCTTGGAGAAGAATTCTGCTGCTGGACGGTGGATCTTTTTTCCTGCTTCATCCAGTGCCAGGGCTCGGGTAAGCAGATATTGACAGGTAGGAAGGTACAGACAGGCAAAAAGAAACACACTGAAGGCTGGATATTATTTTGAGACAGTCTGTATTGGAGTAAGCTGACAAGACAGGTAACTGGAACACAGGACTGGTCTTGACTGGCTAAATGGCTGGTAAGCCCTCGGGCAGGCCACACGGCGGGAAAGACCTTGGGCAGGCCACACGGCTGGAAAGCCCTCAGGCAGGCCACACACAGTCAGGCATGCCAGGCCAGAATCAAGACAAATAAATGCCAAATTGGAATTCAGTAGCAGAGCCAAAACAAGCCGGGTCAATACCAGGAGATCACGATCAGGAGCAAGGTCAGGACAAGTCAGGCCAAAACAGGTAGAATTCAACAAGGAACAGCACAGGGTCAAGAAGCAGAGAAACAGCAAAGCTGAGTACACTGCAATGCAAAGACCTGGCTGATTAGTAGTGGGTGCTCCAGAGAGGGAAGGGTGACCACTAGTGGCTGAAGAGAGGCATGGCAGTAGGTATCGATATTACATAGTCCAGGCAGGGTAGAATCCCAGACTTTTTGTTTTGCGTCTTTGCACATAATTTGATGTGCCAAACTCTCTTATAAGTACTCTACTACCTCCACTCAATCTTTTAAAACGGTACTATAGTTTGCCGTTTTTATATCCTTTTAGAAGCAAAGAATTAAAGAGATTTTTATGATGAGCCTGTTTTAGTGTAAGGATATGAGCGTACCTGTTTTGCCGGGTGAAGCACTGCTTCTCTGGTTCTCCGGGTCAAAACCCGAATCCTCCAGGTCGTGGGAGCAGGGTCTTGACACGCCACCCCGCCCATTTTCCCTTTTAAATGGGGACCGCCCATTGATGTCAGTAGGCAGTTCTGGCTGTGTCCCGCAAGGGAAGGCTCTGTGTAGGCGGTGCCCAGAAGTTCCCAGGTATGGATATGAGTGCAATAATTGCCTGTACTAATACAGTTGCTTTATTGTTTTACAATATCACACTATTGCCTGTATTTCTTTCTCCTATGTGTTTGTGCGCCACATTGTGAAAATTGACTATTGTGTTAAGAGCTGGAGGAGCACTTTTTAGGTGCTGCTACTCTAGTAGAGTATATACTTTTTTATATATACACTTGTGGTGTGTTGCCAGACAAATTAATCTGCTTCTGGAGGACAAGGCCAAATAAAGTAGTTGAGGTAGTCAACAACACCCCTGATCAACTCTACCAGCTCCAGAAGAAAGTACACATCCTGAAATTATTGCTAGAAGACCTCAGTAATCACTCAAGGTGAAACAACATACACATCCAGGGCCTGACAGAAGAAGTCACACCTACACTTGTACCTTACAGGAGGTTCTCCTGGAAGCTTTTGCCACCATGTTACCAGAGTTGACCGAATCAGCATTCCAAATAGATCAGGCTCATAAAGCCCTCAGGCCTCCATTTGTTATATAACAGTGTGTATGTTATTAGAATCAATGTACTGCTTAGCTTGCACCACCCCATTCTCAGGGATAATATATTTAACCCATGGTGTCGTAATCACATTTTTTGATTAGGTCTTTATGTCTAAAATCAACAAAGTTATAAGATGCACAACTATTAATGCTTAGGAGTTAAACATCCTATATAAGAGATGCTTGAGGTGGGCCTAACAGACATTATTTGCCTTCAAGAGAAAGCTTTTCAGAAATCATAATTTCCCTTAGAGTTTCTGTACCAACACATCAATAAGAAAACCCACAGGGGTGGAAATATTGATTCGTAAATATTAC
>VKOC01000001.1:27888920-27948859 GCA_009364415.1 Spea multiplicata
TGCCACTCCACTCTACCCCCCCACATGCCACTGTGCCTGATACACCTTATACCCCATAATACACCACCCCATCCTTCCCAGACATGCCATACTGCCCTCCCCATATATGCCACTCCACTCTACCACCAAATATGCCACTCCACTCTACCCCCAGATATGCCACTGTGGCCCCAGATATGCCTTATACACCCTGATACACCACTCCGTCCTCCCCAGACATGCCACACTGCCCTCCCCACATATGCCTTATACCCCCAGATATGTCACTTCACTGCCCCCAGGATTTAGATTCCCCTTAGTTTGCCCCCCCTTTATCTCTAACTGCACCTTAAGTTAACTTTATTAAATTAATTAAATTAACCCTCAGTTCTCATCATTAAATGAACCCTAAACACCCCATTAACCATAACTACCCTTAAATTAACTCTAAATACCCCATCAAAACAACTACCCTAAATTAACCCTAAACTCCCCATTAACCACAACTGGCTCAAATTAACCCCAAACACCCCATTAACCACAGCTGCTCCTAAATTAACCCCAAACACCCCATTAACCATAGCTGGCCCTAAATTAACCCTAAACACCCCATTAACCATAGCTGCCCCTAAAACCCCCATTAACCATAAACTGCACTAATAACCCCCAACCTCCCTAACTTTCAGTAGCCCATATACTAAATATATATATATAACAGTATATATACTTACAGTTAGATGAGTGTCACAGCCATGTGCTTCTGGAGAAGGAAGGGGCGGAGCCAGTTGTCACGGTGATTACAGGGAGGGGAGTAAGTAGGAGCTGCTGCTGTGAGACGGTGAGTTACTGAAACGGATTATATAATGAGGGGGATTTTTCAGAGCGTTTGCTCTGAAAAAACCCTCATTTTATAATCAATAATAATCGATTCAACTAATCGATAATGAAATTCGTTGGCAACGAATTTCATTATCGATTATTATCGATTTTATCGATTAGTTGTTGCAGCCCTACTGGGAAGGATATCCTATCTAGGTATTTCCTAGACTGGGAAGGATATCCTATCTAGGCATGTCCCCGATCACCTAGCAGTATAGACAAATGCTTTGTCCTATCTCTTCAGCTCTGAGAGAGGCCTCGATAGCATATCAGTGGGGTTTCCCATTTTTTGCTTATCGTATGAAAAGACTCTGACCGTCACATCATCCGACATGCTGCAGATGTGCCCACTACGCTGGACAGATTAGGGATCCCCCAATATCCCTATTCCTGCCTGGAAGTATTTGCACCCCGCAACGGAATGGTCCTCTAGACCACATCGTTGCCGAACCTGTTAAAATTGCTCCATATAACACCCTTCATTTTGGGTTGGGGTGTTTTATTTCCCCCTTTTTATTTCCTTTGCGGTGGTTTTTTTTCTATCATTTTTTCAACTTCACATGGTGGATTTGCTATGTTAGAAACGTGGGAACTTCCCTAATTTACACCAGTTTCCTTATGATTGCTTAACCAGCATGACTGGGAAGACACATACTGTTGAATGCAGAGAACTGCTTCTTTGTCAGGCTGCCTGGCCACTCATGAATAGTGTCTGGTTTTTCTTCTCTTTCTTTTTTGAACTTTCCACTGATAGACGATTTTTGGTTTGCTTTTTTTGTTCCCGTATCTCCGCTACCACTACTGAAAAGATCTTACCTTGTTTTCTGTGCAAGTCCTACTTCGACTTTCACTCATGGCGCTAGATGTGTTAATGGTGACACTCCTTCAATTCCGCTGTGGTTAGGATATCATAGTATGCAAGCTGCATGGGACTGTTTCTCTGACAAATTGCTACACGAAAGTCTGCTTGCACCTGTTCACTGCAATGAAAACATGCTGAAAAAAGGTGGAAGCGTTTAGGAACAGCAGCAGCCATGAAAGGGAAAACCACGTAAAGCCACAGAGTAGGGGTACTGAGTGCTGAAGCACATGGTGGGTAAAAGTCGCCAGCGCTCTGCTGATTCCATATCTGAAGATTTCCAAACTTCCACTGCTATTAATATCAGTACAAAAACTGGCGGGAGCTTCATGGAATGAAGTACAATGCCAAGTGGCAGATTAGTGGTTACTAAAATAAATCCTATCATGTTGGTAAAAACTCAAAACTTCTATTAAGAAAACAATCCTCAAGGCAGCAGGGGTTTGTTAGAGACACCCAAAAAGATTTAAGAAAATTCCCAAAACTAGACAACTCTGTGGGGCTAAATCAAGGTACACACAGCAGGTCAAGACAAAATACAGAATAGTATAAATGTTTATTTTTTCTCTGTGATTTTCCTGACTTTGTACAATATAGAAACATGTTTTTAATAGTCCTAGGAAATATAAATTGTCTGTTATTCTACTTTCAGGTATACACAGATCTACAAATAAATTGTCACCCAAGAATCTCCAAAAAGAATAAGCTGAATGCACACAACCATTATTCTCATTCAGCAGTTTGATGCAAATACAAAATAAATGGTTTGCAGTACATACAAAAGCGAACTTGATACTTTAAAAAAGCTTGAGTCCATCAAACTGCAATGCCTTACATAACAAAGACTCTGCGGTTCTGGTAAAAAATAAAAAACAAGAAAGAAAAACATGGGGTTGCCACACTATATAATTTCCATACAGGAGAACAAATTAATGACTCCTATGATATACTTTAAACCTTGGGACAAGTTTCATTGGGACACAGTTTTACTTTTTTCATTCATAATCTAAATCTGTAGCTGAAAATCCACATTTATCAGCACAATAGATAAATACATATTACAAAAGGTGCAAAGCTCAAACTATGTACAACACCAATAACTACTGTTCTACAAAACAAATGTAAAAAAGCAAAACAAACATCTGAACTCTGCGTATAAAAATGTAATTAGAATTTTCATATTTTGGCTAATTTACATTTATACATTGTTACTGGACAGATCTATACTGTGATTGCTATTTACACGTGATGTAACTGCACTGAGAGAATACTGCATGTTTTAATTAAATTTAAAATGCATATTCCTCTTTTACCCAGACACAACATTGACGAATAGAGTGGCGACACTGAAAGAGACCACGACACACGAAAGAGTACAATTTGTTTTGTGAATCAAGTTAGATGTATAAGTGATAAATACGATCCGCACCAGTTTTCCTTTTATGAAATGGTTAATACACTGGAATATATCTCATTCCTTCTGTGGTTAGGTTTTCAGGTGTTTCATATGAACACCTCCTGGCGGATGACGAAAGTACATTTTCAACTGTGTGGCTTAAAGAAATACTACAGGTTCTAACGTGTGAGAGACTAATCACAGGATGGATGTGTGCTGTAGAGAAATATCTTTTTAACTAGATCTCTGTCAAATGACTACAAAACTGTCCACCATACCATTAACCAGTTTTCTCAACCTTATCTACAAATAACTTCTGGAAAAAAATATTAAAACCAAATAAATAGTTACTAAAATAAAATTCCTTCCATTAATCGTCTACTCCACTAATGTGGAGGAATAATATATAAGCTCTATTAACAGTCAAGATGGCTGCTTTAATAGGCTGGACATTAGAGGTTTCTAATGTAATATTTTATTAATTCTTCTATTTAATGAACTGTAAAATGTATGATTTGGCAAAGCAACAGATCTGCTTTAAAATAGAGGTGAGGAACCTCTACTTAAAAATCGATTCCTTCTATCACAAACCTATTTTTTTATCCATAATTTATTTCATACATTAAACTATACATCCACAAATTTTCTTTTGCTAAATTAGTATTCTCTTTATCAACGTCTACAATAACTATTAAATTTTTATATATTTATTAAATATATATGTCAACTTTACTTTGGGAGACTAGCACAATGCTCAGGGCAAACCCCTTTTCCCCAACTACAAGAGGAAATTTGCTGTGTACCTGACTAAACAAAGATAAAAAATTGAAAACCAAAGGACACAAACACACACAATTCATAACCGAAGAAGAAAAGTGACAAGCACACAAACAGTGATAGAAAATAAAATACAATGCACCATTACGGTGTTGTCATCTGTACACTATTCAGAAGAGGGATAAAGAGTGGATTTAAAATATTTTTTCCCCATAAAATTTTATTCTGCCTCAATGTACAATGTAGACAGTCACTTTAAAACCAGCACCATTTTGGAATTCTGTAACACCCCTTGAATGAAGAATAAGGGGCAGTGTCATCTCTGGCAGTGATCTCCTGTGTATTTTTTCCATTTCCCCAGCCACTCCGCCACCACATTAGGTAAACATTGTTCTCTTATATGTCACAGTTAGCAACTCATTGGACAAGGGTCACTTTTTGCTTTTCCAGCAGAATTAATCACCCTCATTAGACAACGTCCAAACTCCTCCAGGATCATCCTCTCAGTGGCTGCCTTGGATTTTGACTGCTTCTCTGCTTGCTCGGCTTGAGCCAGCAGGCACACACAAGTGGCTTCTGCAACTTCTTTTGTGATGAATGTGAAAGGAAGCCTAAAGTTAACACAAGATAAACTATTAAGGAGAGTCATGTAGTATCAGGTATTAGTAAATTAGGCTACGTGGTTTCAATGTAAATCCTCCTAGGTTGATCATAGTTGTAAACACAATACATAAAACAGTCTGTTTAGTACAGTATACAGAACACTTACTTTCCACCTCCACTGCCAAGGGACGGGGCTGGCCTTGTAAGCAAGTCTGATATCTGTGAAGAAAGCTTAGTCTTGGCTGCAGTTTGTTGCTGGACTCTTACTTCTGCTGCGTCTGCTAGGTGCATTAAAGTTTTCCGTTCAGGGCTCTCTTCAAAGTTTTTACAGCCTATACATTTGCATATTGATGAACACATGATCTTTGCCTGCAGGTAAGACAAAATAAAGAAAGCAACTGATTGAAATGGTTAAGGTTACATGGACCTAACCCAAGTCCTCAAATACTAAAAATTCATCAACTATGACTATCTGTGGAGAAAAATAAATGGAGGTTGTAGCTTACTCTTCATGAAGAGGGTAGCAAACGTAAGTGGGTCAAGCCTTCTAGCCAAAGTGGTGGCAATTAATACACTGAGGGAATTAAAATCTGCATGGAAAGGGCATAAGGGTATGCTGAACTTAAAACCAATGCCCAAGAAAGTTTTTTCAGAGCAGAAAAAAAGGAAATATCCTTACATGGGAATGCATTTTCTCTGCTCATCATCCAGCAGCACTTCGGGAGATATAGCACTTACTCTTTCCAAGTAGGGCAGAAACACAAACACCACAGACCTCCCCTTACCCTCAAATCCCAACAAAACAAAATTCTGAATAACTCGAGCCCAAATATATAATCTCAGAGAACAAAGTTGGCAATCTGGTGAAGGTCTAGAAACTCTTCCAGACTGCAGCCTTATATATTACATGAACTGGAACGAACAGGACGAGCTCATACATAAGCTTCTCTTATAGCGGTAACAATCCAACCGATGATAACCATAAAATTTGCAGGTTGTAGATTAGAGGATAGTCTTCAAGAACTCTCTAAAATAAATGTTTTCAGTTTTCAGGCTTGTTGGATCACCTCATACCCAAGAAATTAAGACATTCTTTATTCCTTTTAAAAGGCCGAGGACAGAAGGTGGGTATATTTCTTGATTTAAATGAAGTGAAGAAATCACCTTGTGTCTAAAGTCTGGAGGTAAACACAAGGAAACAGTCTTCACGAAACTTCAGGAATTGCTGAAAAGAGCTTGGTATTCACCAACCAGGCAAGCAAAAGTAATGGCGACCAAGAATACTGTCCCTGAAGTGAACAGATGGAGAGAGACATCTTGAAGAGGTTAAATTGGAGACAATATTCAGGTCCCAGACAGGACATCTCATCAACTTCCAAGGACAAATTCTGCAGGTGGCTAGAAGGAAACAGGCACAAGGATGATCGTGTCCCCTAAACACAATCATAGTTGAAATCCGAACCTTCAAACATAGAAAGGAAGAGTCCCTTAGTAAATGCCTCATGAAGAAAGTATTAGTACCCCTTCCTTGACATAAGGTAAATAAAGATTTTACAAATTTTACTGTGGTAATTATTTTACAACACTGAAGAAGGGTCTTCATTGCACCTGATGATAGACCATGACCAGTAAGTTATCTTCATTACACATCCAGGCTGCTAACTTCAGGCAGCTTCAATTCGGATGTAGGATTGAACCTTAGTGGAGAGACTGTCTTCTGTCAGGGTATTTTACAAGAAATTGGTGTACATACTTAGAGTAGACTTTTTCCCCAGGTATGAGAAAAGGTGTCTAGGGCCACCATACCGCCTCCTGGAAGTTGGAAAGAGAGGTGTGGAACCTTCTTGTTGAAGCTGGAAACCCTAAAGCCTATACAAGGAAGACTGAACCGTTTCGTTTCAGAAGAAATACTTCTTAATTCAAGATCCATTCTCGTTTGTTTCTGTGCATAAGAAAATGAAGCTCGATGTTAGGATTTCCATATCTCGGCTCTGAGTGCCTCCTTGGTATGTTGAGGTAGGTCAACACGGAGAATAAACATTTCTCTGGAAGATGGATTCCTCCTGATAGCTGTGTGACTTCCAAACATCCAGAAGTTCTAGGTATAATAGTATCCACTTTTCTTGAAACGCTTTCCAAAAAATTTTGGAGTGTGTCTACGGGAATTTGTGAGGTAAGTTACTGTTGGTGGATGAGAAGGCCTGGCTCACAATAGGTGTTCCAATACATCCCAAAGGGGTTAAGGCTGTCGTGGAGGAACTTGAGTGGCCTCCACAAACCCTTTAAACCATGTCCTTATGAACCTTTCTTGGGGCACAGTTATGCTTGAACAGGAACGGGCCTTCTCCAAACGAGTTGGAAGCATACAATTATCTAAAATGTCTTTGTATGCTGTAGCATTAACATTAGCATTAACCCTTCACTGGAACTAAGGTCCAAACCCTGAAACAGCTCAACCCAAACCAATATAAAATCTGCCAAACTTACAGTAGGCACTATGCATTCCAGTAGTGGTTTTTTTTTTTTATATGGCATCCGCCAAACTCAGATTTGCCCATAATTTCCAGATAGTGAAAGCCTGCACTAGGACCCCTGAATGGAAAAGCCCCCAAAGTTTTCCAGTCACCCAACCAAGGGTGAAACAGCAGGAATGAGATGCAGGTCCTCCACTGAGGTATTTAAAGTGTTGTTTCTGCCCTTCCTAGGAAAAGGAGGAGCTATATCTCCCAATGTGCTACCAGGGATAGCAAGGCAAAATGGGTGGACTGGATGTGCCAAATTGTTCTTCCCTGGTGTCAAATTTAATGTTTTTCAGCAGTGAGTTTTATTAAGATGCAATAACTACTCATGACAATGGCACAACTTGTAAAAGAAAGTCAACAATGTTCAACCTTTATAATGCACAGAAAAAGTAAGGCAAGATAACATCTCTATTACCCGTGTTTCTATTAAGGTTTATTGTAAGCATGAGCTTCCTTTAAATAAAATAAAATGAAAAAAAGCTTTGAAAGGAACAATCATACAAGCATATTTCATGAGCAAGCTCACAGACTCATCCATGACATAGTACCGCTTACCTCATAGCATTCACAATAATTTTTAAGACACCCCGACCTTTTGCAGTTACAACCTTTACTGTGTCGCCTGTCTGATTCACCTTCTTTGCCTTTTCCAATTTTCGGTTTAAAAGCTTCTGGGTTTCTATCTAGGCATGCCTACAAAGAAATATTAAAAAGGAAAAAAAAACAACAAAGTAAAAAAATCATCAAATGCTAGAACACACACAAATTGCAGCTGCCTCAAGACATATTATGCAAAAACTAGGACTACTTAATTAACAAAATGCAAAATAAGTGAACAGCAGAAAAATCTAAATCAAATCAGTATTTGGTGTGACCACCCTTTGCCTTCAAAACAGCATCAATTCTTCTCGGTACACTTGCTCAAAGTCACAGATTTTGTAGGCATATTGTTCGGTGTATGATTAAAGCATTATACCAAATAGGCACTAATGATCAGAAATGTAATCTGTAGTTTGAAACACAATCATTACCTGAAACAGAAACAGCTGTGTAGGAGGAATAAAACCAGTCGAGGAACAGCCAAACTCACTAAAAAGGTACAGTTGCTGAAGACAGTTTAATGTCAAAAGTCATACACCATGGCGGGACTGAGCACAACAAAAATTCAGGAGATGTTTAGCAGTGCTATCAGTGTTTGCAGAAACCAGTAAGACCCTAGTACACCTATCTACTGTCCAGAGAGATCTGATCAGAAGTGGTCTTCATGAAAAACCTGCAGCCAAAAAGCTAACCTCTGATGTGGAAACAAGGCCAAGGGCCTCAACTATTCATAAAAAAAACAGGAAATAAGGTACAGAAAAATGGTGCTCTGGACTGATGAGTCAACGTGTGAAATATCTTTCTGTAGAAGGCAGTTTTGTTCAGTGGTACAAAAATGTGTGTTTGCAGGCAACAGTATGATAACATGGCGGAGCAAATTCTGGGGCTGTATTTCTGGTCTCAATGCTGAGAAGTACAGGCTGATACTTCTCCTCAGCATAAAGCATCCTGGAACTGATGAGATGCACCCCCTCAACATTATTGAGTCAGTCTGGGATTACAGTACTATAGAGAAGCAACTGAGGCTGCCAAAATCCACAGAACTGTGGTTAGTTCTTCAAGATGCTTGGCACAATCCACCTGCTGAGTTCCTTAAACTGCATGCAAATGTACCTAGAATGGATGCTGTTTTGAAGGTAAAGATTGGTCCACATTAAATATAGATTTGATTTAGAGTTTATTTCTCTTGTGTTCGCTCAAATTGCATTCTGCTGAAATGATAACAAAAATACCCTAACTATTTTGGAAAGCATTCTTACTTTACAACATTTTTTCACACCTGCCTGAAACCTTTAACCACTACCATATGCAGTATTTAGGGTTATGTCAATGCCTCCTGCAGCAGTCTAGAGCGGTCACAGTGTGCCCTGGGGTGGGCTTCTAGTGTTGCTAAATGGCTCAATATCAAGGCATTTCAGTGACACTGTTTAAGCTTAGGAGGGAATCATTGATGGCCTCCTGTCTTTTACGCAGGCAACCAACCCCATATTTAATATGGTGCATGTTGACGCCCAGTAGAACGATCAGACAGGGCCTCTGCATCAAGGAATTACATCAACAACGTTTGGGAAACCGATCATAGACACATTTACGCCCGTCTAAACTCATGCGAGACACATCCAATTCTTGCCAAGAGGTTAAGTAAATATATACATACACGAATGCATAGGTGTAAGCACTTCCAATAGCAGAATGCATAAATAAAAGTGTGTTTGTATCTGTAGTGGACCCGTCACCCGCATATTTGTAGGTGAGAGGTCTACTTTAAAGGAAGAAAACATGACTTCTTTAAACCTTGAACTTATCTCACTTTAATTGCTTTCTGCCTCTCATTCTCATGCTCGAGGTTGTTGTAACAGTTTGTACAATTGCAGTTGTTACAGAACTCTCCATTTGCAAAGCAGTCACAGTACCTGAAATTATGGAGACAAAATAAATAAAAATTAACTGATATTTTTTTTGCTATGCACACAACATTGAGAAAATCTAAATAGCAGAGTGTTTGGCATGTTATTTTGATTTGCTTTAAATTGCCCTAACTGAAAAGTTGTGATAATGTGATTAAAAGTAATTAGTTTTGACAAGTATATGCACTTTATGTTGTTGCTTTATCCATGCCATGAAACATTTGCACACTTTTTACATTTTACAAGTCCTGTGGAGATTCAAATATACTGTATTTTTCGGCGTATAAGACGAGTTTTTAACCCGAAAAAAATCTTCTCAAAAGTCGGGGGTCGTCTTATACGCCGGGTACTAAAACTTACCGAGCCGGACTGGAGAATCTGCAGCAAGGTGCAGCAAGAGCGGCACGGTGCCCAGAAAAACACGCCTCTTTCATCCGTCTGACCTGCCCTTGTATCCTAGTACCTCCTTAAAGGGTGACAGACCCCCTTGAAGCAGCCCCCTCTCCCTGCTCTCTTCACAATAATATAGAAAATCAACAAAAGGATTGGGGACAGAGGGTGGGGAAGCTTTTTTCTGCCAAGGACAAATTGGATATTTATAACATTCTTGGGCCATACAAAATTATCAACTTAAAAATTAGCCCCACATTGTGTATTTATCTCACCAGACAGCTCTGTCTTTAGTATTGATTTATGTGATGCCTCCAGCCAGCCCCCTTAATGCCCAATTGTCCCCAGCCAGCTACACATTGTATATTTGTCCCACCAACCAGCCCCCATTCACTATTTATTTATGTAAGGCCCCAGTCGGCCCCACATTGTGTATTTATGCCACCCAGCCAGCCCCCCTTAGTGTAATGTGAGCCCTGGCACCCTGATTGCATCCACAGGACCTGTCTAGCACCCAGACCGGAAACATAGGATTGGCAATCTTTGCCCCCCAAACAGCCTCCCTGTGGCATCTTTGCCCCCAAACAGCCTCTGCGTGCAATCCTTCCTCCCCACTTACACATCCACGCTATCACACATATATTAATTCACAAATATTAATTCACTCACTTCAATATTCATTCACATTCACAAATATTCCCTCAGATACTTATTTTACTGCTCAGAGGAAGCAAGAACGCAGCAGGGTCATGTGACACAATGTAATGTGACATGAATCCGCTGGGTTCCAGCTCCCCTTTGGCAGTACAAGAGACATTGCTCGCACAGGTGAGCATCAGGCCCCTGCGGAAGTGATAGCGAATTCTGTCCCTTTTGCCCACTGCGGCCAGACCAAATGATTTTGCAGGCCAGATGTTCCCCACCCTTGGTTTAGATAATCATCACGGGCACCTGAACTTACACAACTAGTTATCTTCCATCACAACATGGACGATATATGCAGTCTAGAAAATAGAGAGTCACCTTAAAGCAGAACGGTAAGTAGTGGTCCAAAAACAACCTGTTAGTGCCATATGCACATGTCTATGCCTACTAATGGTAAGTGCAAGAAAATTGATCGCAATGAGGCAAATAAAACCTACTTACAGTTTTAAACATAACGACTTTGTACAGTTACATGGTTTTCTTGGACGACTTGTTGATTCTGAAGAAATCATTCTATAAATATAATGCAAAACAAAATAAAAGTAAAATACTCAAAACATAAAAAAACGTTTTTGCATAGGCATGTAATCAAATGAATTGAAACTATTTTGATGCTTACAAAATTATGTCAAAAATCAATCAAGATCCTATCTCCCTAATGATAAAATAAATTAAATCTCATCTTTCAAAACAGATGGTACTGCTAGGGAGATATTAGCCTAAGCAAATACAAAAAAGCTACACGTGCAGCTTCCTCATTGGGACTACAAAATGATGTGATCAATGCATATCTACAATCATTACCACCAAAGTTCTGTGCGTAATAAGATGGTTATGTATGCTGCGATTTGTAAGAATATTTCTTCTTGGGCTGGACTCTGACCCTGATCAAACTAGTCTACTAGGACCTGTAACCATTATAAGGCTACCCCACTGAACTCAAATTCTATGAACATAGATCAAAGCAATAGTAATAATGGTTCATGAATGCAGAGT
Source organism: Spea multiplicata (assembly GCA_009364415.1). Taxonomy (NCBI): domain Eukaryota; kingdom Metazoa; phylum Chordata; class Amphibia; order Anura; family Pelobatidae; genus Spea; species Spea multiplicata. The sequence continues at coordinate 27,900,534 of VKOC01000001.1, forward strand.
TTGAAAACCACTGCTCTTCCTAAAGTTGAAAGTTCCCATATGTTTCAATCTGCCTCTTCTGAGTTCATGGGTTGATTCAACATTATACACAATTGAATAGCAGCAAATCTGAACCCACTCTGGCATCTTACCTGACAACAGACTAAGATAAGTTACTCAACCCCTAGATGTTAAGTTTGAGAAACAAACCACTAATTCTGTTTGATAAAACTGAATATCCTGTCTTGAAACTCATTATTGTCTACACTCACCCGTTCATCGGCACCCTGGGCTGGTTCTGTGAACTGGTTGTTCCAGGTAACCCTGCATTGCTTGCAATGGACACATAGGAGGACTGCTGCAGCTACAAGGTGAATCATATAATTTCACATTAGCAATACTGTACACGAGATGCCTTGGATTAGCCATACCCCATTTGCCAAGACTAAATATAAACAGTGGCTGCTGTTTCGTCATTACCCTATTCTGTAAAGCAATGAAATAAAGAAAAAATACAGTGAAAAGAATTAATGGCAAAACCAGCCCGCTGGCTCACTCGCACAGGGCCCAGAACAACTACCCCTTAACTCCAAACATTATTCGCTGCCACCACCAAGTTCTATTTAAGGCAAGCCCCCCAAACTGTTCAAACTATAGAAAAACCTAATTTAGTTAAAAAGTAACACTTCTAAATATATATATATATATATATATATAATATATATATATATATATATATATATATATAAAAAAACATTAACGTGATAACTCTGGCTATCCGGAAGCTATGAGCTCAAATTTAGAGCACAAAGACAGGACTGATTAAAGTTATATTTGATTTAACAAAAAAAGTCACAGTGCTTTACAAAAATAATGGTAAAAGACATAGAAAAATACATACAAAACAGTATAAAATAAATAGGGCTAAAACACAGAAGACTTACACAAAGGTAAAATAATGTGGGAATTTCTTGATGTTATGGTACCTTTTCAAAATATAAAGACATTCTAAATTTTAATCCCAGGTTCCCATTATCATTGAACTCGTTACTTTTTCTCTGGGAGGCCACCCATTTGGTGTCACGTGGTGAGGGGAGTTTGTAGCCCAGGCACTTTACGACCTGGGTCGCAAAGTCTGGCAAGAACTCCTGCCCGATATTTTAATACCTCAAATTTTGCTGTTATGGTGCCATGTATGTTATTACAAATGTACAGGTACCAAATACCATCTACCTACCTGATAGCTATGTGACCTATTCTTATTTCTCAGGCCCTCTTTAATTCCCTCCTGCCATGTTTAATGTCATTCTGAAGGGCAAGAATTTTTTCCTCTTCATGCAGAAGCATTTTGAATGACAGCTGGTCACAAGCCCTCTAAAATAAATCAGTCACTGTAGTTTTAACTTGTTAAAGGAAGTCTCATGAAAAATGTTTTCTTCTTAATGCTGTGTATATAGTAATATAAGTTAGTATTAAAAAGATACCGTTTTATCCCCCCACAAAAAAATAAAAAACCTTTGTCTGCAGACCTGGAGGCTACCACTGTTGTCAGTTATGTCATATCTTGGGTGACCTTCCCTCCTGAATTTTAATGGCAATGTTGATAAAGTTCCTCCATAGACTTTGATTAAGATAAAAGTTCAACACACAAATGGCTAGTAAGGTGCATAATGTAGAATGTTAAAGCAAAAAGACAAAAAAACTGTGCATATACAAACACAAATTATTTATACACACCGATCAGCTATAACATTATGACCACCTGCCTAATATTGTGTATTGTTTTGCCACCAAAACAGCCCAGCCCTGAACAGTCAAACCACAGACTCCACTAGACAAGTTGTTGCAGGTTGTATTACCCTGCTGAAAGAGGCCAATGCTATCAGTGAATATTGTGTCCATGAAAGGGTGTACATGGTGTGCAACGATGCTTAGGTAGGTGGTACGAGTCAAAGTAACATCCACATGAAGGGCAGGACCCAAGGTTTCTAAGCAGAACATTTCCCAAAGCATCTAACTGCCTCCGTCGGCTTGCCTTCCCCCCCATAGTGCATACTGTTGCCATGTGTTCTCCAGGTAAGCAACGGACACACACCCGGCCATCCACATGATGTAAAAGAAACGCGATTCATCAGACTAGGCCACCTTCTTCCATTGCTTTGTGGTTCAGTTCTTAAGTTCATGTGCCCTTTGTAGGCGCTTTCAGCAGTGGATAGGGGTCAGCATGGACTGGTCTGCGGCTACATAGGTCCATACGCCTCAAACAATGATGCACTGTGTGTTCTGACACCTACCAGAACCTGCATTAACCTTTCAGCAATTTGAGCTACAGTAGCTTGTCTGTTGGATTTAACCACACAGACCAGCCTGCGCCCCCACACACATGCATCAGTGAGCCTTGACTGTCCATGACCTTGTCTCCGGTTCACTGCTTTTCCTTCCTTGGACCACTTTTGATAGGTATTCACCACTGCAGACCGGGGACACCCGACAAATCACAATTTGGCTCTTGTTAAAGTCGCTCAGATCCATACGCTTGCCCATTTTTCCATCAACTTTGAGGACAAAATGTTTACTTGCTGCCTAATACATGCAACCCACTGACATGTTCCATAATAACAAGATTATCAGTGGTATTCACTTCACCTGTCAGTGGTCATAATGTTCTGAATGATTGGTGTGTGTGTGTAATATATATCGCAAATATATACATGCACATTTTTTTTTTATTTGTTCAACATTTTTTAATATTATATTAGTAATTAAATGCCTGGGGCATCCATAGCACGTATGTGGTTGATAATTTGGATGGTAATATTTAACAGAATAGGTTAGAAGCAAGTCAAGCAATAATAGAGATTTAATTCAGAATAAATGGATCATTTTATAATGCTTGCGCCCCAAGGATTTTTACACTTACAGTGTGCCTTACAGAAATGAACTCTGCTCACCTGAGTGACATAATGACCAGGGAGGACAGCATAACCCACATTTCCTGTTCCCGGAGCAGGGGCCAACACAGTACCTGGAGGAAGGTTGGTGAGGTTGGGCTGAATTTGTGCCAGTGGGGTAGCTGGCATAAGTAGCCGCTGCTGTGGTTGACTGGTTGTAACAATCTGTGATGTTGAATTCAATGGCTTGGGAGCCACCTGAGTGAATAAAAACACTAGGAAGGTAAATATTTGCATGTATATATGTAGTGAGTAAAAACAGAAAAAAGTGGGTGTAATTGAGACTCACTTGCTTCACAGTCTGTGCCGAGACTAGAGGAACAGACATCCGTATATTGGTAGCATTAACAACCACCGGCTTGGCTGCATAATAAAAAAAAAAAAAAACACAATATGGGAAGAACTTTTAAAAAGGGGGTTTGAAACATACTATGCAAAACATAAATGTAGCAGAAAAGGAGAAAGCGGTGACGAAGCATATGCTGAAAAATGTATTAAAATGTTTTCATGCAATGTTTGAAAAGTGGTCTTGTTAGCAAACAATCAATGGAAAAATCCAAAATACATTCAGCTCATGTAATCTGCTTATTCATCCTGATGTAGAGACTTAAACCAGTGTGTCTTAAACTCCCTGTATTAGCCTCTACCACTTCTGATGGGAGTCTGTTCAGTTTATCAAACAGTCTCTCTATGATGATGATATGACCACAGTTCAAACTTTGCACTTCTTTATATAACTCTCAAAAGGAAACATACCTTGATGAAGAGGTTGCGTGCTGGTGCTTGGATTCTGACTGGAGGGGGTGGTAGTGTTGGCTGTAGAGGCAGTAACAAGCCGGACATAATGAAACTTGCTTCCAGGCACCTGGATCTGTTGAACATTTGGGGCAGCTGCAAGAGGGATGATGGTTTTAAATTGTGGGGTACTGACCCCTCCCACAGATATTGTTTGAACTCCTGGTTTTACACCCTGAAGAAGAGAGGGGAAAAAAGTTTCCTTACTATGCAGTACATCAGCAACACAACCACCATCTTTCACCTATAAAGTGGTCAAGACCGTGCAAAAGTAAAATCTAAAAATGATTATACACAACCTTTGCAGTTGTGCTATTAGCAATGGCTTTGGCAGGAGAAGAGGGAGTTGTCTGCTGTACGGTCAGTAGCTGCTGTCCGAGAGCCACACTAATGGGAACCCCAACGGCAGCCTTCTGGGGGGAGTTTTGGGGCTGAGGGGCAACAGACACCACTGTCACCTGAGGAAAAAGAGATGCGTTAGCAAGGGTGGCCATAATATTTAAACATGAGAAAGGAGAGAAATTTTATTTAATATAAAAAAATGTTGCACAATATTTGTATACACAGATTAGCCATAACATTATGATCACCTGTCTAATATTGTGTAGGTCCCCATTTTGCCGCCAAAATAGTCCACTAGACTTCTGAAGGTGTGCTGTGGTATCTGGCACAAAGACGTTACCAGCAGATCCTTTATGTCCTGTAAGTTGCGAGGTGGGGCCTCCATGGATGGACCCTGGTGCCGCGTGTGTTCTCCAGTTAAGCGACGCACCCACACCTGGCCATCTACGTGATGTTAAAGAAAACCTGATTTATCAGACTAGGCCACCTTCTTCGATTACTCCATGGTCCGGTTTTTATGCTACCATGCCCATTGTAGGCGCTTTCAGCAGTGGACAGGTCTGCCCCACATGCAACAAACTACGATACACTGTATGTTCTGACACCTTTCTATCAGAATCTGCATTAACTTTTTAAGCAATTTGAGCTACAGTAGCTCGTCTGTTGGGTTTGACCACACTGGCCAGCCTTCCTTACCCACATTCATCAATGAGCCTTAGCTGCCCATGACCCTGTCGCCGGTTCACTGCTTTTCCTTTCATGGACCACTTTTGATAGGTATTCACCACTGCAGACTGTGGACAGCCCATAAGAGCTGCAGTTTTGGAGATGCTCTGACCCAGTTGTCTAGACATCACCATTTGGCCCTTGTAAGTCACTCCGTTCCTTATACTTGTCCATCAACTTTGAGGACGAAATGTTCATTTGCTGCCTAATATATTCCACCTACTGGCAGTGTTATTGACTTCACCAGTCAGTGGTCATAATTTTATGGCTGATTGGTGTACCTCATGGAGATCTGTGCTAAGCCAGCACAACCTGTTACTATTCCTTGAGCCTGGGAAGAGTGCGTACCTGCTACAGGTTTGCACTTTGCATGTATGACAAATCATGTCTGAACTAGCTGTCAATGTTAATACACACTAAGTGATACCACTTCAACTCACTACTTTGTTGCAAGTTCTATTTGGTTAAGCAGATAACGTCAAATACTTTAACAATGTTTGCATTTAGCCCTGAATCTCTCTCCCAATATCTGTTACAAATTGGATTACAAGGTGTACAAACCATGATATGCACTTTAGTCCATATGATCCTAGGTGGAATTCTGTATAGTCAATCCATATGCATCTGCCTCTTTCCCCGTCCCCAGCTCCTTGGCTTGAAGGAGATGTGTTCAGCCAAAATGCAAAGTGCTCTCCTTAAATTTCAATAAGAGTTTTCACTTGCCACTGGTTGGCTGCTTCAAGCAAAAAAAGGCTGCTGCTTCTCTCGCCAAAGGACAAAACAAGAATATTAAAGTACTTTGTGAGTACTTTATTATGCATTCTTTAATCCTTCAAATACGTGTGGCGACTAGAAACCACTTCCTGGCACCAAGGGTTTTGCTGGGCTGCCATCATAAATGTGACACCTTATGCATACCTGCGGGTGCATGGTGTAGCGGGTTCTGTGAGGGTCCGAGCCAGGGCATGCACTGCACGGCACTCGCCTCACCTAGCCCCCGCAGGATGGTGCAAGAGTGTGTAAATATATGTTTGGCTTGACAAACCCCGGTTGCAAGGAAAATAAAATTATAATTGGGGGGGAAGTAGAAAAAAGGTTGCTTCTTGATCCAAACCAAATCTGTCGACTCCTGACTATATACTTGCCTTTAGAAGCTGTTAGCTCCTGACCTCCTGTGTGTTCTGAAGTTATGCGGTACTGACTGTCTGCTTGAAGCAGCAAATCGGTGGCAAGAAAGCACTCCCACTAAAATCAACAGGGTTCGGCAAAGCACATCTCCAGCACGGCAATTGGCTGGGTGGTTGGGAAACGAGCAAAGGTTGATATCCACAGAATCCTTCCAATCACTTGCAACCAGAGCAACAGGACTGTCATATGCATTAATGTGCATAAGATAGCTGCAGTGTCCCTTTAAACGTAGGTAATTCATTTTTGCAGGTTGAAGAGTGCATTTTAAGGTTCTTTATTAAAAATCCTTCATTAGTAGCACCACATGGGACACAGAATATCTCTTTAAAGTCCCACTGATCACAAGATACTTGTTAAGATACAAGTTTAAAAGAAAAAAAAAAAACAAGAACTCACCTTGCTGGGGGGAGATTTCAATGGTGATATAGCAATTTTATTTGAAGTTTGTGCTGTGGTGCCTAAAGAAGTTCCAACGACTGCACTTTCAGTAATTGTGATTGCTTTGTTTGGCGTCCCAGGATTGGTGTGAGAAACCACCTTGCCTGTATAAAGAAGAGAGATGTGTGCATTTTTACACAGGTTTAAGTATATCTATATTGCCTCAAATTTAGCATAAAAAATGCGCTGTAGATAATTAGACCTGAAAGCCAAAATTGGCCCATGATCAAGGGTGACCTATATGGTATGAGGTACATTGTCCACCACAATTTCTTGCAAATTCAACAAGAATTCAGTAGTAATAGATAATATCAAATCCTGCAAACACTTAAATTTTCCATAATTGTCTCATCATCACCGACAGTCTGGAGAGTCGGGGGCCTTCACCCCTGCCAGGTTGTCAAGCAGCCAAAAAGCACACAGTGGAGGCTTGGTCTTTTTATTACATGTCCAGGTCAGGGCAGTAACAATGTTTATATCTAGAGATCCCTACTGGCAACTCACATTTATATCCCATAAAATGCACAACTACTGTGGGCCGGGTAGGAAAGAACAGCTGCTCCACCCAACCAGTCTACGGGCTGTGGAAGTCAAGAGAAGTGCAGAATTATGTTATTAACTGATGGATTACACTTTCCAATGTTTTGCCTCTAGAACACCAAAATATTTATTAACATATATATTTATTTAATAGACACCTGAAAAAGCAGATGATACTTGGGTAGTCTGTCCTGTGGCGAGAGGTTTGCTAGTTAACGGCTTTGCGATGATCAGCTTAGTAATGACAGCTCCAGAAGATGAGGCAGGACCTTTCTTGGCTATCTGTAAGAGCAGAAAGTGAATGTAGGTATATCATATACTGCCTATAGAAACTACTAAATATTACAAGCGCTCAATATTGCTCTGCAAATGAAGGGCCAGAGGCATGCATTAATCTTCCAATTCCTAATTGCTCAGATACAAACAAAAGGAAAGTTCTCTAAAGTGGCTAGACAAATTTTGTGCTACCAGTTTATTGGAAATTAACTTTGTGACATACCCGTCAAAGCCTATTCAATAAAACACCATTGTCTACAGGCACTTCGGATTTGTCATTAAAAGGACAAGAGAAAACAAAATAGAACAGAGCTTCCAGACTGTCAGGAAGAATGACAATGAATGCCATTGAACCCAAAGAGGCACAGGGTCATATTTGTGGGAATGTGTATTTTAAGCAGAGATTGTGTTTCTTTAGTATAATTATGTCATATAAGCCCCATCTTATGTGCGTCTTGTATTCGAGGTCGTCTTATAATCAGACCTCAAATAGAGGTCTGACTATAAGACTAAAATAAAATCCAGATCCCCCGCAGTGCTGCAGGGGACCTGGATCCTCCTCTCTGGCAGCCAGTGGATGTCTGCATGATGTGCGCTGACGTCAGCTGCTGCCGGCTTCAATGACGGAGCGCCGGCATGATGTGACTTTCCGGTGCTCAGTCATAGAAGCCCCGGCAGAAGTCCCGCGTAGCAGCGGAGGTGGTTTACACGCATTGCGTAGACGTCCACCAGCTGCCCCCACCTGACAAAAAGGAGTCTGGAGCACTGTGGGACAAGTCTAGGGATGTATCGGTAAGTCGGGGGGGGGGCAAATAGGGGGGAATAAGGCATATCTGGGGAGCAGATGTAGATATGCCGCCATGTTGAAAAAGCAACAAACAAACAAAGCTGGGTCAACAAAGCATCCCATGTAGGAAGAACTAAATACCATTCAGAAGGTATTGTATCATCTTTTACTTCATATCCATGGAAAGAAACTAGCTGACATTATTTCTAGCTTTAACTTTACAGATACCCAAAAAGTCACACACATTGCATTCCAGCACTGTCAAAGACATTTTAGACAACGGTATACTTCCAACTTTGTGGGAACAGTCTGGGGAAGAAACTTTCCTGAGCAAGCATGACTGTTCCCAGGGGTGTGGAAATTTTTAACACATCTACTTGTCAAAGGGACTAAAATGGTAGCCCAATCTACTGGCCCCTCATGACAATCTATTTGTCCTGATACAAAAACATTTTTATCACACTCCACTATACTGCAGATGCCATTCTTGCAGCCGAGTGAGAGACAGCTCTTAGGTAGATAATGCCACCCTCATGGCATGCGAAAATACTCTAACAGCTAAAGATATCTGAATCTTGAAGTGAGGCATCAGCTGCCGACAACTGATCTTGTGCCTCCTGATGAAGCAGGAGGGTAAAAACAGTTTTTTCCCCAAAGCCATTTTTGCTTGTTTTTTTCCAGAAAATGTAAACAAAATTAAGTGTGGATTACCTCCTCATACGTTCAATATGACAAATAAGCATTCAAAAAGAAAAAGATTTGCAGCCTCTATAGTCCTAATACCACACCAAAATCTATGCATATGCGGTATTTTCGTAATCTGGGGATGCAAGTGAACAAGCTGTGGTGTATTTGTGAAAAAGCACACAAGATTAATATTACATCAAATGCTTGCAGACATTTGTGGCAAAATAGTTGCATGCCATGTATCCAAATGCTCTTAGGAAACCACCCTGGAAATGTAAAACTATGAATTTTTTCTCCATACATTTTTTTCATATGTTATAGTTAGAAAAATGGTATCAAAAGAAAACCCTGTCTTTCCTGGGGGGGAGGAGAGAGAGAAAAAAGGTATAGTAATTTGTGCAGGTGCATTAAACATCAACAAGAAGAATCGCAATTGAACAAAGATATAGTAAAATGGCAAAAGGCTCTAGACACAGTGGTTTAGGCAACTACCCTCTCATTATTAGAAACCATTAAGAGAACATGTACAAACTTGTTCAGGGGTTAGAAACAAGTAAATCTATTGACAGGTACCTAGCCTCTCCAAAACTCACGGACATTTATGGAAGTTACACCTGAAACCAACAAGAAAGAAAGGAAGCACTAGAATAAGCATTACCTGCACAGTCTGGATTTGCTGGGTCTGCATCACAGTGGACTTGGCAGACTGCCCAATAAGCTGAGCAGGGGTTAATGAAGAAACACCAAGAACAGGCTTCACGTCTGTCCTACTTCCTCCAATGGTGACCAATTTTATTTGCTGTGGTGTGCCTTTAGAATCCAAATGCTGTATATGAGCAGCAGTCTTCTGTGTATTGGAGAGCTGGCTCTGTGGAAGTGTGAGGACAAAGGGCTGGTTGGGTTTGCCAAGAGTTGTCACAATTAGTTTTTGACCTTCCTGTTTCATGACACGGCTGCCAGGCGGAAACTCGGACACCTGAGGAATTTTATTCAGGATCACCTGACCAGATACTGGTGTACCTAATTTATGCAAGCCACTCTGGTAAACAGTTTTAATAGCAGCTGTTGAAGGTCCCGAGTCAGGTTTGGAAGAAACACTTACTACTGCCAAGTGACTTGCATGGTTTCCAGTTGATAAAAGTCCTTCTTTGGCCAATGATGATGTCACACACTCTCCACTGCTGTTAACTTCCACAATTTCATCCATGTCGGTTTCCATTGGGACATCCTGCATCATGGGGGAGGTGACAGTGATGGCTTCAATGCTATCATCATCTGCCATAGATACTTCTGTTTCCATGATTTCATCAGGAAGGACATTGTTGACTTCTGCAGACACCACATCCATTCTACGACTTTAATGGAGAAACTTGATGCTACAGAAAAAAAACAGAGGATTTGCCAATCAATATCAATTGACTGCTTGTAGATTAAATACCAACAAGTCTAACAATACTTAACTAGCTCAAGAGAACATTCCTTTATTTATTTTAAGGATGTCGATGAGCTTACTGTTGGCCAGTACTGATTTCAGACTGCTATACAGAAAATATCATATTTTTTTGGATGGCAAGAAGCACCTATGTTTGATCTCTTTGCAAAAAACATGTTTATTTTGCTTAAGTAAGACACCAATGGAGAAGGGTGATTAAAAGTTCACCCAATGTATTACCTTAGACCTTAATTAAAAGACTAGTATAGTTTGGAGCTCACATACTGTTATACCTAAATAGCCCCAGTAGTTCATGCCACAAGTTTCAGGGTTGTTGGGACAACTTCAACTTGAGGTTTCAGAATATAGTTAAGGCTATACAGTAAAAAAAAACACTGAGAAACAATTACCATGTTATATTATAAAAATAAGACATCCCCTGAAAATAAGCCATAGTGTGTCTTCTTGAGGAAAAATAAATATAAGACAGTGTCTTATTTTCGGGGAAACAGTACTTACTGCCAGTCCACTCCATCACTGGCTGTGCTTGGGGTGTTGTACTGCAGAGCTAGAGTTGCAGCTTCTACCAAAGGTAAATAAGCTTTGATTTTATTTTTTTTAAATAGGATGTCCTTTTCAAATTTCATGTTTTTAAAATGTCTTTGATATGTGGCTTTAAATGTCTTCTATAGTTTTATTGGATTGTGCATATTAAAACACACATAAAAAAACATACAATTTATGTTAATCATGTCATATGGAACACTAGGTAACAAAAGTTTCCTATGGGAGAATTGGCTGTCTACTGGCAATCTTTTCTCCCCCCCCCCCTTGTCTGCAGGTGCCAGCACTGCTGAATTGGAAGAGACATAGGTGCTTATTTATTAAAGGAGGATGGGTAGGAAACTTCAGCTCCTTGACTTCACTGTAAATTATGAAGGGCCAACCCCAATGAGCGTTTGCAGCAGGAGCTTGTCAATGTATAGGTAAGTAAGGGATAATTCTTCAAAGCCTCCTTGCACACTGAATGACACACGACCTTATTGCTGGAGGAACCTGCCAGTGCTGGCTCTTTGTAATGCATAGTGACGTGATGGAGATAAAACCACAAGTCTCCAGCAAATTGTCCTTTTAGTGAATAATACCAAAAGTCAGTAGAGCAACGTTAAGATGTGCTGCAACACTAACAAAATAAAACATACAGAAATTGCTGTAGCAAAGACACAACTGCCTTATCACCACTAAAACATTGCTGTGACATTACAGAATAAACTACCGTAAAAAGGATAGAGTGAGGTTCTGCTCTGAACGAAAATGAAAAATTTTACAGAAATCAGAGAGAAAAGTAATACAAATTTCCCCAGGACTCAAAACGACAGTTTCACATGGTGTCCCCTTCGAGGATTAATGGTGAATTCTGCAGCATACCCATATAAAAAAAATTGCCCTCGTAGAAACTTTCCATCCAGGTTGATAATTTACTCTCAGTCAGCTCCAGCACTGATTCTGGTGAATGTGGCGAGGGGGTCTAACAAGACACCCTTTGTGCATGTGTGCAAAATACGCTAATTTCAATGGGAGCGCTTTCCTGTCGCTGATTGGCTGGTAAGATCCGTATCGACCAAAGAGGAGGACAGCTGAAAGCTTCTACCCAAAAACTATGTGCGCTAAAGTACTCACAAAGTATTCTAAAAAAAGCATTCTTCTTTAGTGGGACAGTCACGACTTAAAAAGTCCAACTTTGCTACAAAGCATGAGTCTGCCCCAACTTGTTACTAATGAACTAATGGCTCACAGATGGAGGCCAGTGATAAGGTGATTGTATCCTCTGTGGGGCAATTTCTTTTCATATGTAAACTGGGAGCTTCCAGGCTGGTTGAATACTTGAAAAAACAGACTGTGTGCATTATTTTACCAAATTAACACCTTAGGAACCAGTTTTTGAAGTTTCTTGAGGCTGGTTTAACACTTTTGCAGTGCTCGTGTTTAGCTGTAATTTATTAGGTTTTTTTCTCAAGACAAGAAGGGCTTTGTTCAGATATTTTTTGATTATAAATAAAAAATTGATTATAAATAAAAAACATTTTCTCACTTTTATTTGAAAAACCTTTTACTCATCTACCAAAGCTAATAAAAAACCTGTTAAATAGATTCTACTATTTGTCCAGAGTTTAGAAATAGTGTTTTTTGCAAGTTATAGGGCAAAGTACAAGTAGCGTTTTTCCTATTTCAAAAACATTTTTTTTCCAGATCCAGTCCTACTGCCCTCATGTCCTTATTGGGACATCTTTGAAGTCGGCGTATTCAATTTAACCATAGATTTTTGAAAACTAGACATCCCAGGGTATTTCAAATCACAGTATTTTAACCCTTTTTTAATGAACAAAACTTTACCACCAGCCTTTGCAAAAGTTTGTGGTAGTTTTTTTATTTGTAATTTTTTTTACACATTTTTCACACAAATTGTACTTCAGGTATGAATTTATACAGAGATACCTCCCATGCATGGGTTTGTCGGGTTGTTTGGGGCTAAAAGGCCACGTGTGGGAAGGGCACATTTTTAACTTGGAACTTTGACATTTGGTCCTTCTGCCACCATGTCCTATTTGGGACATCTTTGAAGCAGGTCAGTTCAATTTACCCCATCAAATAATATTTTTGAAAATTTCAAATGGCAGTATTTTAACCGTTTCTATGCACTAATTTTACCACCCGCCTTTGTCAAAATTTGTGGTATTTTATTTTGTGTTTTTTATTTCACAATTTGTACTTCAGGTTATTCAAAAGATACAGCGCTAATTTTACATTTTGTTAAAACTGGATGGTTCTCATGACTGCACAATTATTTTTAAGCACTACATTTCTATATTTTTTTTGAGGTTTTGTTTTTTAAATTACACATTGTGATTGGAAAGCTGGGCTCCATTGACGTGCATGATTGAATACAGGTACTGTATTCAACCTGCAAGGGGAAGCCAGAGTTCTCAAGAGAGTCAGGAGAGACCCTCTTGAAAACTTGAAAATCTCTTGCGCTTGGTTCCTTGGGTGGGTGTGCGGTGTCGCTGACTGCCTCACTATCAAGGCATTTGGTCGTTAAGCGATTGTTTTTCTGTGACGTGCCTGGCACATCATTGGTCGTTAAGGGGTTAAAACTAATCTCACCTTGCAATAACTTTTTTCTGTTTATATACAAAATACTACAATTAAGGAATTTTACTTTCTGTAGTTTAATTCCAGAGGAAATAGTAAGAGGTTTGAGCACTTTTGAATGGCATTATGCATTACTGTTTTAGTAGGAAATGTTTTGCTAGTTGGAAACGGCACAAAACAGAGAACCTAAGCAGAAAACACAAAAAAGGTGTCGAGTATGAAAAGAAAAAGTCAGTTTCTAGTGAAGCAACATAAATACTCTTTCAAAGATTGCCTCCCACCGCACAAAGAACTGCTTGGAATGTCAATGACACCAGTTTTGTTTTTTCTGCCCAATGAACAGTCATGTGGATGCTGAAACTGCTAAAAGCTATATACATTCTTCAGAAAACTGCAATGAATAGACTTGTATCTTCTATTCCATACAGTAATTTATTCAAACAGGGTATAAATATCAATTCACTGCAGTGAAGTCAGATTCACTGCAATCTAATCAGTATTCTAGATTCTACACAACATTAAACTATTCATGTATAGTTTACTACAAGTGTACTACTGTGTTTGTATGGTTGTTATATTATTATATTATATAATATCAACAAATGCATAGGTTTAGGCAAACTGTGCATCCCACCTAATGATGTAATGGTGAAATCCCAATAATTGCCCAGAAAACCCTAAACAATTCCCCTCCCTTCACCCATACATACCAAACCAAAATACAAAAGCAAGATATGGCAGTACCTGCTGTAGTAAAAGTAATAAGTATATATATTCGTTCCCTGCTCATTTTGTTCAGCCGAAAATTTGGGGTGCATTCATCAGTTGGTAACAAAAATCTTTACTCGGACACACAGACTCAGACCCTCGTTAAATGTTTCCCTACCTACTCTGCCGACCACTTTGGCATCTTTTTTTATCTTTAACTATTAATCTTCTTTCTTCGTCCGCATTTCCACAGACATAACCCAGCAACTTACCCCAAAATGCCGGCCCTGCAGCGACCTTGCAGGACCATGGTTGATCGCCTCCTAAACTCTTTTAAAACGGGCGTCCGCCGCCATAAAAAGCGTATGGCGCATGTTGACGCCCCGGGGAGGGGCCAGATATGGTCCCCGATAACGATCTCGGTGTTGCCGAATTCCTCAACAACGAGGCATTACCGCAACACTGTTTGGGCGAAGGAAGCGAACGTAGATCTCTTTCTACACGACGTCCTGGCACGTCAACTTAACGTTTTTGCGTGACATGCCCGGACCATCACTTGTCGTCAAGTTTCCCTAAAACTTCCATACAGTAATTTATTATCTTGTTTAACCTAAGTGCTTACCTACTCTCAGTACTCTTCTTTTTGTGAAGCTAGTTCTCACAACCTAGAAGGCTTCTGGACATAGAAACACTAATTATATTAAACATAACATTATTAAATATTGGTGCAGCAAAATTGCATCCAAAAACCCATACACAACTCTTGTATCATCAATAAATGCTACAAAACATCAATACATGGCTTCATTCAGAGGACATCCCACATCAGTGCAGACTAACAATATCCCATCAAATCTGAAGTCTGGTTTGTAAAGCAGATGCCAAAGTATAGCGAAAACGATTTACTGCAGGCTATTCACAAGGGAAAAGATGGAACTAAGGACATTAATACACAACTTTAAGTTTTACCTGATCTTCAACTGCAAGAAAAAAAAGCTAAACTACGGTACTTAGTAGGCGGCCTAGTAATGCACAGTAACAGATTAACTGCCACCAACGGAAAAAATTGGAAGATATTTTTGTATATTCCCTTAAGTATAAAATGCTTATAAAGTTGGCCAACAAATCTAACTCGAAAAGTTGGCCCAGGAGAAAACCTGAGCCCCTACAATAGGAACTAACAAAGGTTAGTAAGTATCATCTCTACACATTTCCATTCTTTACCTTGAGGGAAATGTGTTCGGCCGACAATATCTCCTGCTCAGCAATTGTGCATGTGTGAAAACTCATGTCCAGCTCTTACATGTCTAACAAAATCCCTCTTGTGCATTTTGCACAATCATTGATTAACCCCTTCAAGACAGGGACGTACCTGGTACTTCCAGAAATACCAGTGACTAGTTAGTGTTACAAGGTCTCAGGTGTGAATGGGGAGCAGGTGTGTTAAATTCGGTGTTATCGCTCTCACACCTCATAACAAAGAACTCTGAGGATATGAAAAAAAGAAATGTTGCTCTACATAAAGATGGCCTAGGCTATAAGAAGATTGCCAAGACTCTGAAACTGAGCTGCAGCACGGTGGGCAAGACCATACAGCGGTGTCACAGGACTCCCCATGGTCGACCAAAAAAGTTGAGTGCACGTGCTCAGCGTCATATCCAGAGGTTGTCGTTGGGAAATAGATGTATGAGTGCTGTAAGCATTGCTGCAGAGGTTGAAGGGGTCAGCCTGTCAGTGTTCAGACCATATGCCGCACACTTTATCAAATTGGTCTGCATGGCTGTCAAACCAGAAGGAAGCCTCTTCTAAAGATGATGCACAAGAAAGTTCACAGTTTGCTGAAGACAAGCAGACTAAGGACATGGATTACTGGAACCATGTCCTGTGGACCGATGAGACCAAGATAAACTTATTTGGTTCAGATGGTGTGTGGTGGCAACCAGGTGAGGAGTACAAAGACAAGTGTGTCTTGCCTACAGTCAAGCATGGTGGTGTCATGGTATGGGCCTGCATGAGTGCTGCCGGCACTGGGGAGCTACCGTCCATTGAGGGAACCATGAATGCCAACATGTACTGCAACATACTGAAGATGAGCACGATCCCCTCCCTTTGGAGACTGGGTCGCCAGGGCAGTATTCCAACATGATAACGACCCCAAACACACCTCCAAGACGACCACTGCCTTGCTAAAGAAGCCGAGGATAAAGGTGATGGACGGGCCAAGCATGTCTCCAGAGCATCTGTGGGGCATTCTCAAACAGAAGGTGGGGGAGCGCAAGGTCTCGACATCACGG
This sequence comes from Spea multiplicata, assembly GCA_009364415.1. Classification (NCBI taxonomy): domain Eukaryota; kingdom Metazoa; phylum Chordata; class Amphibia; order Anura; family Pelobatidae; genus Spea; species Spea multiplicata. Next base: position 27,916,827 of record VKOC01000001.1, read on the forward strand.
AACATAAAAAAAAAAAAAAAGATCTTACCCCTATAAAACATAAAGCCGAAGGAGGTGCTCTGTGTTGCTGGTCTTCCTGGACTACCCAGCAGACAGCAGTAGGAGTGCCCCCACGGTTGGACACATTGGCATGACATACTTGGTACGTCCCGGGTTGCAAAGGAGGTCCAAGAATCAACAGAGTTCCTTAACATTTTTTCTTTAGAGGGGATGAAGATGCACAAAATACACATATCTATGAACCATAATTCTTAATGTGTGATTTGGGAAATTGACAGGTGCATTGGAAAACACATGCCAATGCCCTTTTTTCATTTTGTTCTTCACATTCTTTATGAAATTGAAAAAGTATTTCAGCGAAAAGGCTTCTCATTCTGTCAGGAAAGCAAGCAAAGTCTGTGCATATGCACACAAGTAAATGGACTGAACCCCGTGGAGTACCATTGTGCCACTGACATGGTAGATTGCTTGCCAGGAAACCAAGAGAGGAGACGTGAGGAGCTCAGTATTTCTCAAACTCTCTCATACAAAAAAAATCCACAGTGAATCCAGGTGGAAAGAAATTATTTTACATCAAAAAATGGCGTGAAAGTTCTTTTAACATATGACCTGACAAATGAGTAACTGGGATAAGTACCAACCAAATAGCCAAAAAAATATTAACTCTACCGCCTTATCAAATTAAGTTTAGTACAACTCTTCTTGTACAAGCACTAGGCATGTAACTACTGGGTCTGTCTATTTAATAGCTGGAATAAGTTACCTTACCAAACACAGAACGTTCTTTCCACCATGGGGTCTCCTCAGTTGTCAGGGCAGTTTGCAGGAGAGCTGGGATTTTAACTGCTTCATGTCACTAGTCATTATGAAGGGCCAACATTGGCCCTGTACAACCCAGAAATCAATGGGTGAGAAGACTGAAGTAATCTCACTGATTTAACAATGCATTGTATTGGGCCAGGCAAACTCTTCATGCAGCACAAGCTCTGTGGTCGGTATCCCTTAATAATGTGTAGAGATGTCAAGGAGTTGTTATCACAACTCTCCATTTAGTGAATAAGCCCTCGTTACATCTTAGAGATCATAGAGATTCAGTTTAAACAGTGGAAACTACAGATTTGCTTAATCAAGAATGTTCTGGCCAAACATACATACAATTAAAGATGTGGAAATATATACCGGTATATATAAATCACAGAAAATGTTCATATTGACCGTTGCACAAGTGATCTGTATAGATATGGACCATAGTATCCGTGGTATCGTTTGACGTAAAGCCACGTTGATGTAACATGGAGGATGGAAAATTATCAGCAGCCCATGAAGCCTAACGAGCACCCCTTAAGAATGCTGTTATGGTTATACAAAATGCTAATTGTGTTCTCTGGTATAGTAAACAAATAAACCAAAGCATGTTTGTTTTATTCTTTATTCTAAATGTTTAACCATATGTATAAATAGATTAAAAAAAAAAAAACTTTCAAGCTTTTTCAGTTTCTATAGCAACAATCAGTGCTTGTTTTTGTGGCATTCCATAAGAATCACTCAAAATTTTAAAGTCATTAAACAATTATTCCTAGGAAGGCTATCTGGGTAATCCTCAGTAGTAGAAAGTAGGTTTCTCATTATTAACAATGCCACTCATTCAGAAAAGCAGAACGAACAGCATCTTTAAGATAAAGATAAAGCATCTTTATCTTCCATCATTTCCTTTTCCCGTTTTCTCTGTTCTGTAAGAAGACGATATTACATAGTCTTAAGTAACTATGACGATGCACAACGAGAAAGTATAGAACCCCGAAAAAGCTTCCAACCAGACTGTAGTACGTAATATATAAACAAAAATAGTGCTGCAGACAGAAAAGCTGTGTAAGGCCCGGGTACGAGAAAGCCCAACACTCTGTCAGTGACCCCCGACAACTCCCGCCCCCTCCCATGCAATTACCTTGTCAGCAGCTCGTCTCACTAGCACGCTCGTATAGTACTACCGGGTGTCGCGCTTCCCCGGTAAACAATGTAATGTCTATACCGGGTGGGGATCAGACTCTGCTCTCAACGGATCGAGTCCGGGCACATATGTTGCATACAAAGAGTGAAGCAGGGGGAAGTATGTTGGTGATGTATTGGGTGCTGGTACCGCCGGTTTAGCTGTGTATACGAGTACAGGGTGCTCTGGGTTTTCCAGCAGACTCTCCCGGAATGTCAGGGGCCGGAATTGTATTTCGAAAGATCCGCCATTTTCACCTCGTCATCCTGATCAACCTCCTCCCCTCTCTCACATCAGGTGTCCTCCCCCTCTTCTGTGACAGCCTGTGCAGACAGAGGGGCGGGCGCAGCACCAACCCAGCACACCGGAAGGAGAAAGAGGAGGCGGCACAAACTAATCCACAGGGCACAAACTCTGGAGGGAGGAGGAGAAACAACACAAAAAGTACACCGCAGGAGGATAAAATGCATCACAAACAACGCAGAGCTACACCCACAATTATCAGGCAAACGCCACAATGACTGTCCGAGACACAACAGGACAGGTTGTTGGTAACACGAAAACAAGCAACGTACATAGAAGATCCTCGGCATGTAAACCTAACTGTTTTTTTCAAACATAGCTGTTGCAATATCAAAGCTTCTTGTAAAAAGCCTACACAGAAAATGCTCAAGCAAAAAAAAAAATAAAATTAGATTTTGAATTTTTGCATTTGGGATATGTTAGAAATTGCTCAACAGACTTATATACATAGGAAAATAAGCTGACAAAATAAGAGTGATTCAATGTGTGAAAAGTGGTTTTACCATAGCAACCAAAAGACTGGTCCAGTCAAAAAATGGTTGCTAAGGTGCCACTTTTCTATACAAAGTCCCATAGTCACCAGTGAAATAATTTGTACTTTATTTTAGCCGGGCTGCAAATCAGTTATCAAATAGGTATTCACTTGCCCATGAAAAACAAACTTCTATTAAGGGAAAGGCAACAAACAACACTTTTTCTGGATACGATTAAAGACATTTTTTTTGTCTAGAAATAATTCCATATTTTGAACTTTAACAGGATCACTGATTTATGCTAAATAATCTCTTACATGGAAAATAAATCCAAGAAAAGAACCATTCTAGTTTTACAACACTTTCACGTGTGTATTTACCATAGCACGCTCTTAGAAAATGATTGTGGCGTTTCTTTGCAAAATGCACAAATTGATAGTATAACACATGGTGCAAGGGCAGTGAAATGCAATTCACTGGTTAAATCTACTGACCCACCAGCATGCATATTCAGGAAGCCGACCCCACTGTCACCCTGTGCAATGCTACAAGGCCTCAGTACGGCCAGTTCACTGCTGTCATAGTACAGTTTCTGTCATTTGTATTGGAGACTTCCTTCCCAGACACAGATGCACACAGACACGGATCTCAATGGGCACTCACATGATGCCCAATAAACATTTTAAGATCCCCCTCCCCTGTCAGCCATAATACATTTGTGCACTTGCCAAATGGACAATTACACACGCACCGAATTCACACCCACTGTGCAGGTCTGTGATACCCATGGGGGGTGATGTTTGTTCAAAATGACATCTCACATACCAATTCCCCCTCTGCATCCCATAATATTATGCAACTCCTCCCCTGGAATGTAGGTTACTTTTACTCAAAAACGCAGATGACTTATTTTCCTTTGGTTGGGAACAGGATATTCTGGGTGCCATGTTTGTTTCATGGTAATTGACAAGGTTGCTAACTTAAATTTGAATATTTAAATATGCTATACAGACAACAGTATTGGGACACCTTTGATAACACAGACATTAATAAGTAGTTGTAATATAACATAACAGCTTCCACTATTTTGTCAAGGCTTTCCACAAGATTATGCGCGTTTCTTTGAGAATTTTTGCCCGTTCCTCCAGTAACACATTTGTGAGGTCAGGCACTGATGTTGGATGGATGAGAAGGCCTGGCTCGCAATCTCGATTCTAGTTCATCCCAAAGGTGCTTGTTATTGCCACAACGACAAGAAACAATAGAATGGGGAAGGTTGTTGGTAACACAAAAACAAACAATGGACATAGAAGATCCTCACCATGTAAACATAACACTGCCGCGCCGGTCACTTTTTGTAAACCACTATCGCTTATATATATTGTTACAGAGACCTCCGTGCCCTGGGCTCCTGGCCGGGCCTGAGGGCAAGGCTCCCCACAAAAGTCTATGGGCCCTGGCCTTGGAAAGGGCTCTGTTGTTGGGGAGGTGGGTACAAGGGGTTCTTTGGGACTACTGCTTCCCCTGGTGCAGAGTGCCACGTTCCCCCCAATTACTAGAGATTCGGACGCATATCTTGCATTTTGGGGGGAGGGTTTATGTGTGGTGTTTTACTCCCCGTCAGCAAAGGACTTACAGGACATCCACGGCCAGTATTTGCACTGATATCCAGCCAGTTAGGGAAGCACAAGTGTTTACCATGTTCCCCACAGACTACAATAGCGCCCCCTACTGGGCTGAATGCAAATACTAAGCAGTGTGCAAAGGAGGGCTTGAGGAGGAACTGTGTGTTTTGCTGTGACCATCGTATGTAAATAATCCTCTCGTAATGTTTTAAATACCAGTGTTTACCATTAAAGTCAGTTCATGATTTTACCCTCAGGCATCTAGTCTTATCCTTGCGTTCTATTCATCAGGCGATAATAAGTGAGCGGTTCAGTGGTCAGAGTAGCGGAGGAAGCTGACTTTAGCTGGTTTACCCAATCCCGGTACTAAGATCTGTTACACAAGTTATATACATACAGTATCTCACAAAAGCGAGTACACCCCTCACATTTTAGTAAATATTTAATTACATCTTTTCATGTGACAACACTGAAGAAATAACACTCTGCTAGATTGTAAAGTAGTGAGTGTACAGTGTAAATTTGCTGTCCCCTCCAAATAACTCAACACACAGCCATTAATGTCTAAACCTTGGCAGAAGTGAATACACCCCTAAGTGAAAATGTCCACCATATTAATCCCTTTGGGATGAACTGGAACTGATACTGTGAGCCAGGCCTTCTTGTCCAACATCCAAAATGCTCTACTGCATGAATGGACAAAAACTTCGAACAGATGCACTCCACAATCTTGTGGAAAGCCTTCCCAGAAGAGTGGAAGCTGTTATAGCTGCAAAAGGGGGACCAACTACATATTAGTGTCTATGTATTTAGATTGCAATGTCATCAAAGTCCCGCGTGGTGCAACCGTCAGGCGTCCCAATACTTTTGTCCATATAGTGTACATTACCTTAATCCAGTGATGGACACAACGGGCACACAAAGCTGACGTTTCGGGGGGGGGGGGGGGGTTTAGCTGTGCAGCCGCACAGGGCGCCATAGCAGCAGGGGAGCCAGGTGACCATCCTATCGCCAGGGCCGCGCCAAGGCGGGTGCACGGCCCCCAGGAGGCAGGGAGCGGTGAGATGGACGCCAAGCTGTCACTCATGAAAAAGTTTTTAGCAACCGTTTGGCGCCCTTTCTCCGCTCCATGCCACCACCCGACTCGATGCTACAAGGCCTCTGTCTTGGTTGCGGTGCTGGCGTTTCATGCTGAGCGCCGGAATATGACGTCATACCTTGGCGCTCAGCGGTTAAGCAGCGCGCACAGCGGCGAGACAGAGGCCTTGCGCTCCTAACGCAAGATTTTAGCAGGGTAACAAACTACAAAAACTACAAAGGGCGGTAGTCAGAAGGGGGAGAGGGGAAAGATATTGAGGAGTAGAGGTCGATCATGAGAAGTAAGAATATTAAAATAAAGAGTGAGAAAGAGTATGAATTAATGTGTGGATGAATTGCATGAATTAATGAATAAATGTTTGAATGAATTATTAAGAATGCGAGAGTTAATGAGTGTGGATGAATTGCTTGAATGATTTTTGAAAATGCAGTAATGAATGTGTAAATGATTTATGTGAATTAGCAACTGTATAAGTGTTTCTGTACATCATAGATATTCAAGTGATTTGGGCAAAGGCCCAAGCAGGGTATTTGAGCCTTGGGAACCAAGATGGCACAGGTAGAGTTTATGGGACAAAGATGTCTTACACTTGGGTTTTGGGGGCAAAGATGGCTCACGCTGGTCTGTTTGAGGACAAATATGGCAAGTCCTATGTGTGTGTGTGTAATCTAGGTGCTGGTCAAGTTCCATGGGGGCAATGTGGACGCCTGGGCTGGCTTTTGGGTTGTGCAACCCGTGATCTATGCCTTTAATGCTTTACATGTGATTTCCAATTGATCTATATCTGCAAAGCTGGGTTTGTGTGTTATTCTGTTCAGCTATATCTGTTATGCTATGTTTCCATACATTATTTATGTATACCTGTAAATATAGGGTTTGTATGTCTAATTCAGTTGAGCCAGGCCTGTAGTGCTGTTTCCAGGTGCTTGCATATACAAGTACATAAGAACTGAGAGAACTTACGGTAAATGTCTTTTAAATTGTATTATCCCATGAAACCATTTTATAGTAGACAGAGGGATATCATTTCAGTACAAATGCTAATGTTACAGACATGATGCACACTGCTGTGTATAGTAATTTTTTACCGAAAAAAATGTCGTTTCCATGTTTAATATGCACTGTTGGCACTTTGAGGTTTGCTACTTGGTTTCATGCAGGAAATTGGGCACTCTGGCCCAAAACATTCGCCATTACTGCCTTAATCAGTAAGAAATGTTACTTCCTTATACCGTGTTTCCCCAAAAATAAGACATACCCATAAAATAAGCCGTAGCAGGATTTCTAAGCATTTGCTCAATATAAGCCATACCCCGAAAATAAGACATAGTGATAGGCGTAGCTATGCAGTGAGGCATAGAGGGAGGAGATATAGAAAGAAAGTAAAAGTCTCCTCAGTGAAGTGAGGGGGAAGAAGTAAAGCTGTGGCTGCCGTTTTACTCAGCACTGTGGGTTTCTCTCCCCCAGCACCAGTCTGTAGGTCTCTCTCACCCCACACAAACACCAGTAAAGCTGCTGCTCCCAGCACTGACCAGCAACAGTCTGTGGGTCTCTCTCACCCCACACAAACATCAGGGGATAGGGGAAAAGCTTCAGCAAGCAGTCTGCTACTGAGCCCAGAGAGATCATCCCAGCTCCACTGTGCAGATTGGACCCAGAAGCTTAGATATGTGGGTGAGCGTGAGTGTATTTCAGTATAACTTCACTCTTAAAAGTCAAAATATTGTGTTTAAAGCAGTAAAATGTTATACATTACATAAAAAAAACAATGCATTGTTACAAAGGACTTGGCCAAAGACATAAAAAGCTATTTTTGTATCAAAAAGTCATAAAAAGTCTAAATTAACTGCTTACAAACTACAGCTATTTCCCAAACACCCTGTTTTCTGCTGTATAGTCAGACTTCCATTCTGTGTCCCGTCAAGATGCTCCATTATTTTGCTTTCGCAGGCAGTAGTATTATGGGCTTGTTGGGGAGATCCTCTGATGTCTACTGACCATATCCATTAACGTACCATATTCATCCCAAGACTAAGGGCTAAGCACCATGAGCCTAAAATCTCTGTCTTGGAAACACCCATTCTCCACCCAGTTCCCCTCCTACCACCATAGAAATGTACGGTGTGTGGTACTAGCCCTGCCCACATATGAAAGTAGCCCATCCCATCATGAAACCACTCCATCTGAAAATAAAATTAATAAGTAACTGAATGTTGCCTGCAGTAGGAACGTGCATATGTACCGAACATAGCATCTGCTAAACTGAGCTAACTATAGCCTCTATGGTGGGACTCCAATAACCTGAAACCTGGGAAAACGTGTGGGATCAGTGACACGGAGGTCAGTAAACCAGCTTGTGCATCATTTGTGTCCAGCCTTACATTTGCCTTCATCAATCCTTCACAGATGCTCAGACCTCGGGTGACCGAGTCATTCACACCTGTGGAAGTGGGGACAGACCGATAGCGTAGTGTGACCAACACGCTCTCCAGGTAATATGAATTGTTACTTATATCAGGATTGTGTGATTTAAGAAGAAAAGATTCAGGTATAGCGAGACAATTCTCTAGTTCAGGGACAGTCCAAGGTAAATTGGATAGTTAAGACGTTAGCATTGTTGTCTTGTGGGAATGCATCTTACAGGTAGATCTACTATGAGGGCCGGGAGCAGTAAAATAGGATGTACACCCTTCGTGTGTATATTGGATACCTAGGCCCCCCTTACAGTATGGTGTAAGGAATATAATTTAAAAAAAAAAAACTTTGTAAACAATGAGAAGCATACATTGACTGTAATGAATGTGTGAAAACCTGAGTTGAAAGACCCCTTGTTGTTCCCCACGACCCTTTTCCATACAATCTTTCCAACCCACACAGGCATGGGCGTAGGAACCCCTAAAAATCAGTGGTGGGGTGGGGGGCGCGGAGATAGCATATTTACTGGCAGGATGTATTCCTGATCAGTAAAGCAGCAAAAACTACAGCTCACAGTGAGGCTCAAATTGCTTAAAGAACAGGACAATAATTTGCATTCTGTCCCTCCTTTCTTTTCTCCTCAATCCTGTCTGTCTGTGCTTCTCTAGGCAATTTGAGCCTCACGATGAGCTGTAGTTTTCGCTGCTTGCGTTACCACGGCAACATGCAAATCAAGCAGCAACAGGAGCAGAATCCTCATGGTAAGATAGCTCTGTAAAGTGCAAAGCAAAGTTCAATTGCTCCACTGCCTCTGTAAAACGATATATGCCTAATTTATGTTGGGGGGGATTTCCCCCCCAAACAAGAACTTAGTGTTTCTCTAATAATAAAATAAAAAAAATTTTTTTACAGGGCATAGGAAATTCAGATGGAAAAAAATTATTGTATGTTACAGCATTTAAAAAAAAAAAAAGTCTTGAAAGTTCTTTTGACATACGACTGGTCAAACAAGTAACTGGTAAAGTACCAATCAAATTTCCATCTAAATATTAACTCTACAACCTGACAAAAGCCCTATTAAATTGTGGAAATTAATTTTAACATCAGTATTTCCTCACATAGCATAACTCAAGCACTCGGTCTGTATGCTTAATAACAGGATTAACCCCTTAATGACCAGGCTGTTTTTTAAAAACAAATACATTTGTACCTTTTGTGACCGAGGCTCTTAACATCTCTGTAGTGTTTGTGTTTAGCTGTAATATTCTTCTCCTTCACATAGTGTACCCACACAAATTAAGTTTTTTTCCAGGACGAGAGAGAGAAACTATCTGACATTTAAAAACTCACACATATCTACAAAAGCTTGTGAAAAAATGCTAAATGGATTCTAATTTGCCCTCAGGTTAGAAATACCCAATGTTTTTATAATTTTTTTTTAAGTTATAGGGCAATAATTACAAGGTGTGCATTGCTATTTTAAAACCATATTTCTTTACAAATATTTCCACGTCCTATCTGGGACATCTTTGAAGCTGACCAATTCAATTTTCCCCATCCAACCATGTATTGTTGAAAACTAGACATATCGAATCAATAGATGAAATGCACTGATTTTTAACATACCGTATTTGCCCGAATATAGGCCGCACCCCCACACACACTTTAAGTCTTTCAAGTGGGGGTGCGCAATTTGTGTTTATTTTTCACTTAGTTAGGATCCAGATCCACCGCAGCGTAGCTGGGTACCTGGATCCTTTTATCCGCCGACAGCTCTTCCACCAGGGCTTCTTCAGAGAGGCACCACATTTAAAGACTGAGGTCATCTCATCAATTTAACAATGCATTATATAGGGCCAGGCAAACTCTTCGTGCAGCACAAGCCTTGTGGACAATGGCCCCTGTAATGATGTCAAGGAGTTGTAATCTCAACTCTTCATTTAGTGAATAAACCATAACACTTTAGAAATTCAGTTTAAACAATTGAAACTACAGGATTTGCTTAAGCAAGCATGTTGTGGCAAAAAATACAATTATATATGTGGGAAAAAATATATATAAATCACAGAACCAACCAATGAAATGTTAATATTGACCGTTGCGCAAGTGATCTGTATAAATATGGAACATAGTATCATTTGACAAGGAGAAATTATCAGCAGAGCATGAAGACTAATGAGTACCCCTTAAAAATGCTAAGTATGCTCTCTAGTATAGTGAGCAAATAAACCTTAGCATCATTGTTTTATTCTTTATTCTAGATGTTTAACCATATGTATTAACACATTAAAAAAAAACACAAACTTCCAAGAAGCTTTTTCAGTTTCTATACTTGCTTTTGTGGCATATAACATCCCTGAAAAATTACTACAATTTTAAATAAAATAAAGAATTATTCCTATGACGGCTATCTGGGCAATCCTCAGTAGTAGAAAGTAGGTTTTGTTAAATTACTTTACTATTAACAATACGTCTCATCCTGAAAACCAGAACGAACAGCATCTTTAAGCTGAGTCTATATATATATATATATATTATATATATTTATATACGATCTTCCATCATTTGATTTCCCCATTATTGTGCCTTCCACAAAACGGTATGGGTGATGTCAACAACAGACACAGATGTTTTCTCTGTTCTGTAAGAAGACCGATATTACTTAGTCTTAAGTAACTATGACGATGCACAACCAGACTGTAGTACGTAATATATAAACAAAAATAGTGCTGCAGACTGAAAATCTGTGTGAGGTCCGGGTACGAGAAAGCCCAGCACTGCTGTGTCAGTGACCCCCGCCCCCTCCCATTCAATTACCTTGTCAGCAGCTCGTCTCACTAGCACGCTCGTATAGTACTACCGGGTGTCGCGCTTCCCCGGTAAACAATGTAATGTCTATACCGGGTGGGGATCAGACTCTGCTCTCAACGGATCGAGCCCGGGCACATATGCTGCATACAAAGAGCGAAGCAGGGGGAAGTATGCTGGTGTTGTATTGGGTGCTGGTACCGCCGGTTTAGCTGTGTATATGAGTACAGGGTGCTCTGGGTTTTCCAGCAGACTCTCCCGGAATGTCAGGGGCCGGAATTGTATTTCGAAAGATCCGCCATTTTCACCTCGTCATCCTGATCAACCTCCTCCCCTCTCTCACATCAGCTGTCCTCCCCCTCTTCTGTGACAGCCTGTGCAGACACAGAGGGGCGGGCGCAGCACCAACCCAGCACACCGGAAGGAGAAAGAGGAGGCGGCACAAACTAATCCACAGGGCACAAACTCTGGAGGGAGGAGGAGAAACAACACAAAAAGTACACCGCAGGAGGATAAAATGCATCACAAACAACGCAGAGCTACACCCACAATTCTCAGGCAAACGCCACAATGACTGTCCGAGACACAACAGAATAGGACGGGTTGTTGGTAACACGAAAACAAGCAACGGACATTGAGAATCCTCGGCATGTAGTGCCACTGATTAGGTTGGCCTGGCCTTATGATACAATATCACGACATGAGAGGCAGCTGGTTCACTGTGATCCAGAGCAATGGAAATCTACGTGATTTAAAACCAATATTGCTTGTATGACATTAGAGTTTACACGTCCTAGCGCCAATAAACTTAAGAGGATTGAGCATCTGTCAAGCGATATCATGGATGTCTGGTTTGCAGCGCCAGTGAATTATATAAATGACTTTTGCTCTATGGTGGTGTATTCAGCAATCAATATCAAGCAGGTGCTGCTTTAGAATAGGGCCATAAATCATATGCACTTTTATAATACATGGCCCTTAGATTTTTTTCATGTCTCTTTTGCAGACGCATGGGGGGATCCAGTACGTGCATTTCTTTTCATTTTGGAAGAATGGATATTAACCCCTTGACGACAGTTGATGGTCCAGACACATCGTGTAAAAACAGTCAGTTAATGACAATTGACATGCCAGGGTCGTCATGACTTTAAGAGGGTGTAGAAAGCAATCTACAGTCGCTTTCTTCACCCTAACGGTGTTGTTGTAATGCCTTGATGTTGAGATCAGCATCAGGGGCCATATCTGGCCCCTCCATGGGGTGCCTGTTTTAGTTCAGCTTAGGAGACGATCAACAATTCAGCGACGCCAGGACATGCTTTGACTGCTTTGACATGCTGTGGCTCCCCTTGCATGTTGAATACAAGTACTGCATTCAACCATGCAAGTCAATTGAGCCCAGCTTTCTAATAAAATGCGATTAGTAAAATACATTAAAAAGAAAATAACAAAACAAAAAAATAGTAAAAAAAAAAATGTTAACATGTAAAAATAATTATTCCCTGATGTCCCTAATATCAGGTTAACCTTCCAGTTACAAAAAAGTTTGTTTTTATGAGGAAATCCTAAAATTAGCGATGTATCTTCAAACAATTCTCGCATGGAAAGAGGGATGTCTACTTAAACAAATGTATGATTTGATGGGGTAAATTGAATAGGCCGGGTTCAACAATGTCCCAATTAACACAGGGGCAGGATGATCAGATGTCAAATTTCCAATTTGAAAAATGCACATGTCCCATGGCCTTTTAGCCCCCATACAACTAAACAAACCTACGCATGGGGGTATCACTGTACTCAGGAGATGTTGCTAAACACATATTGGGGTGTTGTGTGATAGTGACATATAGCAGGAGCTGTAAATTCATACCTAAAGTACAATGTGTGTGTGAAAAATAAAAAAAATACACCAAAAAAAGGTACTGTAAACTTTCACAAAGGCTGTTGGTAAAATGTGTGCATGGAAAGAGTTAAATTCCTCCATTTGAAATACCTTAGGGTGTCTAGTTTTCATAATATATAGTTTTATTGGGCACATTGAATTGGCCAGGCTCAAAGATGTACCAGGATCACCAAATGTCAAAGTTTAACACTGAAAAAATGTGCATGACCCAAATGTGGCCCTTTTGTCCCCAAACAGCCATGCAAAAGCATCTCACTGTACACGGGAGATGTTGCTGAACACATATTGGGGTGTTGTGTGACAGTGACATATAACAGGACCTGTAAATTCATACCTGAAAAAAAAACTGCAAAAAATGTAACATGGTAACTGAGACCTATAGAATCTGACATGTAACTCTGGCATTGTTTGCACTTTCTTTGAGCATTTCATGGTGTGACCTTGAGGTGAAGTTGCTGGGACCTCCACTCCTGGGAAGATTGGCAACTCTTGAATGTATTCCACTTTTGAATAATCTTTCTCCTTAACCCCTTAATGATAAGACCGTTTCTTACGCGTACATTTTGGGACAATGGCTCTTTTAACATTTTTCAGTGTTGCTGTTTATCTGTAATTTTCTCATCTTGTACACACACACATTATATATTGTTTTTTTCAGGACAAACAGGGCTTTCTTTAATACTTTCTTTAACACCATTATTGTTATCATATCATCTATTTTCCTATAAATATGGTGATTTATGGCTCACTTTTAAAAAAATATTGTACTCATCAGCAAAAATTAATGAAAAAACCTGCTAAATAGATTCTATTTGTCCTGAGTATTGGAAATACCCAATATTTTAGCACGTTTGCACATTTAGTGTATATTTTAGTGTTTTGCTATTTCAAAACCAATTTTTCCCCAAATCTGGTCATTCTGCGATAAGATGTGCTATTTTGGGTATCTTTGAAGCCAGCCAATACAATTTACCCCATCAAACCAAATACTTTTGAACCAGACACCCCAAGGTATTTCAAAAGCTGGTATAGTAACCCTTTCCATGCCCTAATTTTACCAGCCTTTGTCAAACTTTATGGTAGTAAATCTTTTTTGTATTTTTTTCACACACGTTGTACTTCAGGTATGAATTTACCCCTCCGGGTATATGTCACTGCCAAACAGCACCCCAATATGTGTTCAGCAACATCTCCTGAGCAGAGTGATACCCCACATACATGGGTTTGTTGGGTTATTTGAGAGGTGTGTATTTTTTGCCATTTAGACATCTGGTCAGTCTGCCCATGTCCCATATTTGGGACATCTTTGAAGCCGGCCAATTCAATTTACCGCATCAAATCATAATTTTTTTAAAACTAGGCACCCTATGGGCATTTATATTGCCAATATTTTAACTCTTTTCATGTGGGAAATTTTTGTGAAGATATAGAATTGTAGGACTTGCTTATAAAAAAACCATATATATATGCTCTTTTATATATATATGCATATGCACCTTTTTTTTTTTTTTTTTTTTTTTTATAACTAATGAGCTAGGCTCCATTGAGTTGGGCTCCATATGACTGATTAGTGAGCTGGGCTCCATTGACCCTGCCGGAGTTGCTTGAGAGTGAACTCATTGATTTTTCCGTTGGTGATGCCATCTTGTGAGTGGCGGCAAAGTAATTTACATGATGGCGCTTGTGGTTGCTCTTCAGAGCAATCACAAGGCTATCGGGGTAGGGGGTTGTGTTGCTACATGCCTCAATATCGAGGCATGTCAGCAACACCGTTTATGCTTAGGAAGTGATTCTAAGCTGCTTTAGCAGCAGTAAGACTACCCTATAGGGAAAATGTTTTACTAGTAAATATTAATGTAAACTATTTTTTCATATTTAATAAAAACTATGATTGAGAAAAATGAATTTTTTGTTTTTATTTTCTTTAATTTGCCAACCTGCCCCCCCAGTTATGCACATCTGCCCCCAGGCTTGCCACTCTGCCCCAGATATGCCTTATACCCCTTTATGTGCCACTCTGCCCTAGATATGCCTTATACCTCCTATATGCCACTCTGCCTCCTAGATATGCCTTATACCCCCTATATGCCACTCTGCCCCCCAGAAGTACCTTATGTCCTGCTATATGCCACTCTGCCTCCCTGATATGCCACTCTGCCCCCCCCCGAAATGCCTTATACCACCCCATATGCCTCCAGAAATGCCTTATACTCCCATATGCCACTCTGCCCCCCAACTTACCAATACATCCCTAGACTTGTCCCCCGTGCTTCATACTCCCTGGTGTCTAGTGGGGGCAACCGGTGGAGACCTGCGTGATGTGCCCATTAGTTCTGCCTGGCTTCTATGACTGAGCACCGGAAGGTCTGGCAGTAGGTAAATGTCTGCGCAATGCGAAGAAGGCTGCGAAAACATGTCTATTAATTAACCCTGTGATCTTTTCTTACACATACACACAAATACCTCTTATGATTATCAAACTATCGCAAACACAACACAGGTTTATCCCAAAAAAATGTTAAATATATTTATTCTCATAAATTAATATGAGAAAAATATATTTGAAGTATATTCCCATTGATATTTTACATTTTTAGTACACCTGCAACTCTCCCACTGTTTATCGTTTCTGATATTCTTTTAGCATAGTTGGTGTTATGCAAATAAATAATTTTATTTTGGTATATATATATATATATATATTTCATTTTAATAAATTGATTATATACTTTATATTGAGTGCAGAGTTAACAGTGGCATATACTAGAGTGCCTGTGCATATGTAATATACTCATTAGTGTTGGTTTGGGTATATGGTCAGTTAAGAGTTTGTGAGGAAGAATTGATTGAATGAAGTGCACAGTTGTTGCTTTGTGGATTGTTTCAATATGGCCAAGCACCTACAATAAAACCTAAGCTGTATTAAAGTTCTGAGCAAATACCATATTTGCTCAATTCTAGGACAAGGTTTTTTCAGAGAAAATGCTCTGAAAAATATCCCTCATCTTATATTCGAGGTTGTCTTCAAACAGAGGTCTGACTAAAAGACTAAGATCCAGATCCCCTGCAGCGCTGCAGGGGACCCTGATCCACCTCTGGCAGCGGAGGTTGTCTGTGCGCATCCCGCAGCCGGTGAACGTTTGCGGGATGCGCACAGACAACCTCCGCTGCTGCCGGAACTTCCGCTGGGGCTTCTATGGTGGAGCAGCGGAAGGTCATGTGATGCTGGCGCTCAGTCATAGAAGCCCCGGCGGAGGTACTGGCCAGCAGAAGCAAAGGTCAACATCGCACAGGCTTCCCCACTAGACACCAGGGAGTCTGAAGCACGGGTCACAACAAGTAAAGGGATGCACTGGTAAGTCGGGGGGTTACGAGTGGCATGGGGAGGGTTAATAGTGGCATGGGGGGGTTTAAGGCATACCTGGGGGGGTGGCAAATAGGGGGTTAAAATGCATATCAGGGATGCAGAGTGGCATATAGGTGGTTAAAAGGCTTATCTGGGGGCAGAGTGACTTATAGGGGTAATATGGCTTTTCTGGGGGCAGAGTGGCAAATAGGGGTTAAAACGCATATCTGGGGCAGAGTGGCTTATTAGGGAGGCAGAAGTGGCATATAGGGGGTATAAGGCATAACTGGGGCAGAGTGGCAAATAAAAGGAAATAAAAACAAAAAACATTTTTTTCAATCAAAGTTTGTATTAAATATGAAAAAATAGTTTACATGTGAATTAATATGTACTAGTAAAAACATTTTTCCTATAGGGTAGTCTTATATTGAGGCTTTTTCTTTTTTCCTAAATTAATATTCAAATTTTGGGGGGTCGTCTTAATTGAGCAAATTACCTGATTCTACCGGTAGAGGGCACATCAGATTGAAAAATTAATCATAACTAAGACAGCTACAGGCAAACCCCACATTAAAGTACACAAAAGTGTCCAGAGCATGCATGTAAAACAAAAACGTACTTTTTTCACTTATCAACGCATGTCCTGCACTGCAATAGTCAAGTAATTTTAACACAGAACGACCAAAAGATGCTCAAAAGACGAGCAAACGCGCTAGTATCATACTGTTATGTGTCAGCTCTTGTGAAGCGAGCATACTATCCTCTCATAGATACTATATTGTTTTGATATGTGACCATGGTATAAGTGACCATTAGGTGTCAGGATGACATTTGTCCCATATCCAAAACATACATTAATATAAGCCTACAGATTAATCATTATGCCTCTTTTTGTGCATATTTAGAACAGGGAAAGCACACCCTACAAAAAAAGAGTACAAATATGACTAGCACAATTTAAGCCGTTTGGAAGGAATTGGGAAGTCTGTGGAGTCATAAGCAGCATATGGACGTCATATGGTATAAATGATCTGTTTATCATCTTTTTGTAGGCAATGTGACTATTGTTTTGTTCATAATAAATATTCCTTTATTAAGTTCTGCCTTTGTCTGGGAAAGATTCATATTACCTGATTAGACCAATTTATTGGAAATTTGAAATATCATAGATATTGTGTTAAAGCATATTTTGTGGGTTGTTGGTTTAATTTCCTTGGGGAACCAAGGCACCCCATTTATAATTCTCTTGGTGGTGACAGTGTTATGATATTAGCTATATCATTATAATTAAGTGTGGATGGTACTGAGGGGAATTCTTATCGTTATTTCCCTTGTCACTCCAGGTAGCATAGGAGATAGCTCCACCTATCCAAATAGGGCAGAATAAAACCACCAGAACCTCCCTCTTTCCCTTAGTGTTCTTTCATGCCCTATTCAGGGTAGGTGCAGTCATCCCCGTTTGTTTTTTTTGGGGGCTTGAGGGAGAGCTAATTTCCCCTGTGCCGGTGTCTCGCTTTGGGTAGCGAGGGATCGCTTTACCCCCCCCCCCGCTCCTGTTCGATCCTTAGGAGGATCGCTTATTTCCAAAAGGGATTATGTTCAGTTGGGGTCCCTGGGGGACCCCGGTTTTGCTTACCTTGGCAGCCCTTGTGTGGGCTAGCCCGTTTCCCGACGCCAGAATGCCACTTTCTCTGTCGGTGGCTGCAGCAGGTTCCTGCCTGTGACACGTTTCTGGCTCTTGTCACAGGCTGCCAGGGGGCGTCTGAGGTCAGCATTTTCCAGCAGCAATAAGCAGCTCTCAGTTCAGAGGATTTTGGCGGTTTCTGAACTATTTTTTTCCTGGGTTTTCGGTAATATTACCCTATCTATTTGAATGTGCTGGTTTTGTTTAGCAGTTTGCTGTCTGATGAAGAGTCCTGGCGTCCTGTTTTTTTTCTACTTGTACCATGTAGGTTATACGTTTTATGTGCGATTCAGCTATGGACTCTGTTCGTATGGCTGCTAGGGCCTCTGCCCTATCAGTAGTCTCAAGAAGAGCTCTATGGTTTAAATCAGTTTCCAAACACCATTTGTGTGGGGTCTCCTTCTCTGTGAAAATTCTGTTCAGGAAATAACTTTTTTTGCCGAAACATAAACCTCTGCTTTCATCCCAACCCATTTAATTCATTCAGGAGTCAGGATTCTAGACCCTAGTCCTGACTTTGAGATAGACCTTACAGTTCCAGGTTTCGTCCTTTCTGAGGAAGAGGCAGACCTTCCTCCTCTAAACAGGACGATGTGGTCTGCAAGATGACATAATGCCAGAAACATTGCGGTAGGGGGGATGCTGACGAGACTTCTACATCAGCGGGGTCAAATATCTCCGGACACCTGGACTCTGGCAGTCGTCTCCGGCAGAGCTTGTCTGGAGCTTGTCAGCACTCCTCCGGAGCATTTTATGATATCAGCCCCTTTGGATCCTTTCAGGAGGATGGCACTTCTGGATCTTATTCAGGGCTTCATGAACAAAGGATTGTTGATCCCTTTGCGTACGGGCCAAAGAGGAAGAGGTATTTACTCCTATGTCTTTGCAGCTCCCAAATCTTCAGGAGGTTTTGGAATGATTATAGATCTCAAGTTTCTGAACCATTTTGTGGCTTACAGAAGTTTAGGATGGAGTCGATCAGATACAAGGGCTGCCCCTATCCTCTGGAATGCTCTCCCCTGGTCTATCCGTCTCTCCACCTGCCTTTATTCCTTCAAAAAATCCCTCAAGACCCACTTCTTTAAGGATGCTTACAACATAGCACACTATCGCCCTCCCATATTCCTTCAGCTCACCTTTCCTAGTCCCTCTCCTGCAATACTTTTACAAGTGTGGCTGATCTATCCCTAACAACGGCACTTTTACCTACTGTGTAATACACCCTAACTCCCTCTAGACTGTAAGCTCGTTTGAGCAGGGCCCTCCTCACCTGTTGTCACTGTTAGTCAATTTGTTATGTTACATACTACTTGTTATGTCCTGTCTTCCCATTATACAGTGCTACGGAATTTGATGGTGCTATATAAAACAATAAATAATAATAATAATCCACCATAGAACTTCTTTCCAAGGGAGAAGTTCTATGGTGGCTACTCTTGGCTACTCTTGACCTTCAAGATGCCTATCTTCATGTTCCCATCAGAGAAGAGTCGTAAAAGTTTCTTCAGGTAGTCTTCCCTTCCTTGGGAAGTATTCCTTGCTTCCAGTTCCAGACCCTTTGCTTTGGTCTCGCATCTGCACCAAGAAGCTTCACCAAGCTGCTGTCATGAGTTGCAGATTTCCTGAGAAAAGGAGGAATCAAGGTGATCCCTTATTTAGATGACTGGCTTCTGGCAGCAAGATCTCCATTCACTAATTCACAAGAGTGTATGCCTACTTCAGGATTTGGGATGGATTATCAATTTTCAGAAATCCCTTTGCTTCCCACCATAACAATTTCCTTTCTAGGATTGGTCCTAGACACCTCCTGTCACCTCCTGCCGGGAGACAAGGTTAAAAATATCACTAGTCTTCCCCCCTTGATTCTATCCAGTCTGAGATTCTGTCTTGATTCTATCCAGCTTCTTGTGCGTCTTCTCGGAATTATGATGTCTAAAAGACCTGCACTGGCATTGGCTCTTCTTCATATGCGTCCTCTACAGAGTTTTATCCTAGGGACATGGGATCGATTCATTTTGGCTCTCTCAAGAAAGTATGCTATTCCAGCCAGTGTTCGCTTTTCCCTCAGATGGTGGCTTTTGAGAAGAGCCAGTGTTCAGGGCTGGTTTGGACCGAACCTGCATGGACAGTTGTTTCATCAGTTGCCAGTTCGCTCGGGTGGGGAGCCACACTGGAAGAAGAATACAGACTAGGCTTCTGGTTAAACCAGGAACAACTACTACATATCAATGTGCTGGAGCTTCTAGCAGTCTGGAAAGTGCTCTTTTCCTGGCAGTACAGATTATGAGGAAAAGCATTGAGTATCCTATCAGGTAATCACACGGTAATGGCTTTCTTGAACAAGTACTGAGACAGAAGGAGCTTCCAACTGGGGACTCTTCTTCAGTCCAATTTCTGAATGGAGCCTGAAGTATTTTACATTCCTGCAGATCACGAGAGACTGGGGAACTCCAGAGACCTCCTGGCAGCAGCAAGCAAAAAAAATGCTCTGGATGCTTTTTTTTTTAGACTTGGGACTTCAAGTTAAGTTACGTCTTTCCCCGTCTTCCTCTCATCACCAGAATTCTAAGGAAGATAAAGAGAGAGAGATGCCTGGTGATCCTCATGCTCCCGACTGGTCCCAAAAGGATTTGGTACCCAGAGCTAATCTGTCTGTCCGTAGACTGCCCAAAGAAGTTGAAAAGCAAGCTGGACCCGCTCCACCACAGGCCTGTGCTCCACCCGAACATCGATTACTTCAAATTGACGGCGTTGCTTCTGAAAGGGAGTGTCACGGTCAGGACTACTTGCCAAGCCGTGACTGTGTGGAGGGTGTGGGCATGAAGGGGTTAATAGCACCAGGCCTCTGGATTTACTAACTTGACCCCTTAACAAGGCATAAGCTATACCAAATTAACCCCCAAATCCTGCCTGTATCCCCCCAGGTAGTCTGCCACCACTCACGATTTTGATACCGGATTCGTGAGAAATCCGAATTAGAACCTTTATCTCTATATATATATCAACCCACCCCGGGCAAACAACATATATATATCCAGTAGAAACAAATAACAATATGGTAACGTGTTATCCTCTCTTAGGGTTTGTGGATATCGATACTAGAGCCCAAAGACAGACTTGGATTTTGAATATTTTAATAACAAAAATACAGAGATTACACAGTGCCAGAATTACAAAAAAACAAGACATACAAAATAAAAACAAAACGGCAAACAGTTCTTAAAAACAATGGGACTTAAACACAGGACCCTCACTCACGAGTTTCTCCAATAAGTAGGCCTGTGGGAACTCCTTAAGTCCAGACGATTCTTACGATGTTGTTCCGATCAGAGTATATCATGGAGTTCTGCTTTTTGGTCACTGCATTGTCCCTAAATCAGACTCTTTTGCGAGCAAACGCCCCTCTGACCACATGACCGATTATATGACACCATCCCCAAGAATCGGTTCCCATCTTTGATGTGCCAATAAGTTATGGTGGGGTAAAGGTGATGGAAACCCCTCCACTTAAGATAGGAATGGAATTCCTACAACTCAGGGTCCTTATCTGTTAGGCCATGAATCACTACAGGGGTCCTTTGGGAAGATGACACCTCCAGCCAGAACAGATACAGAGGGCATGCACAAAGAAACACATTAAATCAACATCAGATTAACTCATGGAATGCTCAAACAAAGAAACTAACCACCTCTGCTGGGTTACCCTTCCATGCATCCACTACATTATGAGTTAATCATGACAGGGAGAGATTAATCCAGGCTAGTCTTTCTGAAAAGGTGGCTGATACCCTGATGAGAAGCCGGAAGCAGGTTACCAATATCGGGTTTGATAAAATCTGGAAGTCCTTCTGCGCCTGTTGTTTCTGTTAGCAACATCTTAGATTTCCTGCAAACAGGTTTTCGTAAGGGTCTGTCTCCTGCCACCCTGAAGGTTCATGTGACAGCCCTTAGCTTTCTATTGAACGGGCAGTTAGCTGTGTATCCTTGGGTCTCTCGTTTTATGAAAGCCATCTCTAGACTTTGTCCGTTCAAGAGACCTCTAGTTCCCTCCTGGAACCTGAATTTAGTTTTAGCTATCCTGGCTTCACCTCCTTTCAAACCCCTCAAAGACATTCCGGTCAAATTTCTCACCTAGAAGATTGTCCTATTGGTGGCATTGACATTTGCTAGAAGAACAGCCGAGATCCTTTCTCTCTGTGTTTTGAGTCCTTTTTTGAGGATAGGGTAGTTTTGTGTACGCCTCCAGGGTTTCTTCCTAAGGTCGTCTCACCATTTTATTTACAGCAAGATATTGTCCTGCTGTTTTTTCCCCTAAACCTAGTAATGACTAAAAAACACCTGCTTCATTGCTTGGATGTAGGCAGATGCTTGGCCAAGGCGCAGGCTGAGCAAATGTCAAAATTCTAAATGCGTACTTCCTAAATGTGGCCTTTTAGCCCCCAAACAACCCAAAAACCCTATGCATGGGTGGTGTTACTGTACTCAGTAGATGTTGCTGAATAAATTGGGGTGTTGTCTGGCAGTAACATATGCCAGGAGCTGTAAATTCACCTAAAGTACAATGTTTGTGAAAAAAAACACAAAATAAATACTACCACGAACTTTGACAATGGCTATTGGTAGAATTAGTGCATGAAAAGAGTTAAATTACTAGCATTAAAAATACCACAAGGTGTCTAGTTTTCTATAATACGTGGTTTGATGGAGGTAAATTGAATTGGCTGGCTTCAAGGATGCCCCAAATAGGACATGGGGGCAAAATTACCAGATTTGAAAATAATGGTTTTGAAATAGCAATATACTACTTGTACCTTGCACTATAACTTTTAAAAAAAGCAGCAAAATATAAAAAAAGTTGACTATTTTTAAACTCAGTACAAATATTAGAATCTATTTAACAGTAAATTAGATTATATGATCAAAATAATGGTATCTAAAGAAAAAAACAATATATAATTTGTGTGAGTTCATTAAATGTCTCTAAGCGGTTAATAAGACTAATGTGTTTTTTTTACTTATACTTTTTTACTTAATATACTTTAAAATGCAAAGTTTGCCCGGAACCCAACATATGCAGTGTGCCCAGAAATAGCACCATGAAATATGGGGTGGTATTCAATTATTTTGAGGGCAGTCCCCTGATGAAGGGTAGAAACTGTGAACAGTCTCGTTACAAAGGGATAAAATATAACACCCCATAATAATCAAGTAGGATTGCAATATCTCCATTTCAAAGCTTATCAAATTTTGGATCTGCACCTGTGAAATGTTCTCTTTTTACTGTACAGTAAGTGCAGATGAATGTAGAATCAGTTGAGTAAGACTGTAACAAGATATTCTTGTTTGTGCCTGGCTTTGGCATTCATACAAATTTATGCTGGAGACTGAGACTTGCATTATAATTGCAGCACTTAAACAGCCGGTTGGACATTTGGAAAGTTGAACTTCAACTGCAAGCATGAATATCATTCTAGATTACATAATTCTTTTTGCCATTGCAATTTATTCCTTTCTTGAGTCATTTGTGAAATTGTTCATCCCGGTAAAGGGGAAATCTGTTAGTGGAAATATTGTACTAATCACCGGAGCCGGTCATGGTATGGGACGACTCACAGCTTACGAATTTGCCAAACGCCAGAGTATTCTCGTTTTGTGGGATATCAACAAGGTGAAGTAACTTAGTTAGTTCCAGATGTTTATGTAAAGATTTTTAGTTCTCAATTTAGTTTGTGGGGCTTAAAAACATATTGTGATAAAGAAACCCCTCATAGTGTGATTTATTGATTACCTGGTCACTAAATCATGTTATCATGTGTGTGTGATTGTTTTTAGATAATCTACAGAACTTCAAAGAGTCTTCCTCATCTTGTTCTAATATTTACTTTATACTTTATGGCTTTGCACAGTCTATTATCCCCTTAAGGACAGAGGTATTTTACACTAGCTAAAACTTCAGGGTGCAAGGGGTTTCAGCGTTTTTGCTATTTCTTTATTCAGTTGTAATTTCTCCCTCTCTCATTTGTAGTAATTCTCCTTTAGCCATGTCCCACATACATAGATTTGTTATGTTTTTGTTATGTTATGAGGTCTACATTGGAATATGTTTTATGCAGATGATGGCCGTTTGGTTGTTGGTCTGCCGGTCCGGCCCTATTAAAATATGAGCATTTGAAATACCCGGAGGTGTCTTGTTTTCACAATATATGCTTTGATGAGATAAATTGAATTAGCTGGCTTCAAAGATGTCCCAAAGAAGCATGGGGCAGGATGATCAGATGTCCAAATTCCAAGCTAAACTGAATTGTGCGTGTTCCAAATGTAGCCTTTAGTTCCCAAACATCCCAACACACCTATGCATTGGGGGTATGGCTGTACTCAGGAGATTTTGCTGAACACATATTGAACCGAGTAGTATTAAATTGGACTTTGCTGAACTTAAGTATTATTTATTCATTTATTTATTAATAATTTATTTATCGATTCACTTATTTATTTTAATGTATCTATATATTTATTGCACATTTTGTACAAGAGCATTTATGAGATAATGCATGTTGTATTTCTTTTTTGTTTTTGTTATGATTTTTTATATATATTTGCACGTATTTATAACTTATTTGCACATATTTATCGTATATTTATTGCAAACTGAACTTTAAGAAAGCGCAGGACGTGTCCCCTTTTATTTCCTGTCTACCGATTATCCTGACCTCTGGTATCCAGAACCTTGGTGTGTTTACTGGTTAGCCCGGCTTCCGGCATCCTGCATATTGACCTGGCTATTGATCTCTGGCTATCTGCCCTCCCAACTCCACTGGCCTGCACATCCTCATATCATTTGTGCTTGTGACTTCCCCTCCTATCATTCATGTTTGTGACTTCTGTTCCATTTCCAGATCTCTAGAGGCACATATCATTTTAGCAAGTGTAGTTCTTCCTGCATCTAAGTTGACACTTAGCTTAGGATGCGATTGTTGGACCCCTGCACATTTTTTTGGTGTTGCTAAATGCCGCAATATCCAGTTATTGCAACAGCACCATCTGAGCATAGAAAGTGATCATTGATTGCTTTATATGCTCTTTTAACCCAATCCTGTATACCCAATTCTAGGAATTGCAGGATTTAATAGTGTGTAGTGCAATGCAAAGTAGTTAAGGAATATCACTGTTAAGTAAATAATGTATATTTAGCGCTGGTGAAATGTTGTGAAAATATCACGTCCCTTCCATGAATTTCTATTGTGATTAGACCATTTCCCACTTGTTCCTCCAGTAACTAATATATACACCAAAACACACTCACACTAGCACACACTCACTCACACATACACACTAACATATACTCACCATAACAGACATTCAATCTAACTTACACACACTCATTTACACATACACACTTACATTAAAACATCCTAACTTATCATCATACCTATCACACCTATCTCCTTCCATCTTCCTCACACTTCCCACTTCTCACCTGATACCTTTACCAGAGCCCTTCTCTATATCTGCAACATAGGGTCACAAAAGAATTTTGGTTGGGGGCAGTGCAGTGATTCTGCTGCTCCACGAAGCCCATGACAAAGCAGTGAAAATTGCACAACCCATTACCTGATAAAGCTCTAAATCGCCGGTAACTTCCACAGCATGACTGGCGGCGCCCGAAAGTCAACTAAAAAGAAAACGGTACCGGATATTTTTCATA
The DNA here is from genome assembly GCA_009364415.1 of Spea multiplicata. NCBI lineage: Eukaryota > Metazoa > Chordata > Amphibia > Anura > Pelobatidae > Spea > Spea multiplicata. Next base: position 27,942,172 of record VKOC01000001.1, read on the forward strand.
GGAAACCACAAGCACCAGAGCTTCCTGCGTTTTCTCAGACGAATAGCCCTGGCCTTGTGGCAAACATGGCGGTAGTGTTATGGTCTAGCTGCCTTTCTGCTGCCTTTCTGGAAGCTATTACAGCCTGGCTGGGTTGCCATGGCTACACTCCTGTCGCTCCTGTGACATTGTCCATCCCACAGCCAGCCCCTTTTGGCTATTTAAGCAGCTGCATTTCACTTCCTCCTTGCCCTTGTGTTGTTTCCGGCTACAAGTGCTATCTCTGTGTTCATGAATTCCTGTGTATGACCTGGCTTTCTCTGACGTCCCTCCCGGCTCCTGATTCCTGGCTTGTTCTTGACTTCGCTGATCTCCGTATTCCTGACCCTGGCTTGTCTGAGTACCCGTCTTGGTTCCTGACCCCGGCTTGTCTTTTGGTATATGCTTTTGGAGCACGATTCGGCTTTGTTCAGTATTGTCGTTACAATAAAGGTGATTGCATTTTACGTAGCGGCCGGTGCTAAATGTGATATCGACAACATCAAAGAGCTAGTTCTCTCAGTAAAACATGACCTGATGGATCATATACACATCGAGATTCGAGGACCTTGAAAACAGGTCGCGGAGAGCAAATTTCCATCTGAGAGGAGTCCCGGAAACCTATCAAGATGTGGATGAGGTGTTGGGATGGATTTTCCTTCAACTTATACCCCGGATTCCGGCAGATGAGATATCCGTGGAACGGGTGCATATGGTGCTGAGGTCTAAGCCAAAGACCACTGACAGGCCTAGAGAGATGATAGTGAAGCTCAGGGAATATGCGTTAAAGGAGGAAATCTGTGACACCTAGAATTGACAACGTGGCGATTCAGATCTATGCAAACTTGTCTCCGAGAACACTGCAGAGACGTCGAGCACTCAAGCAAAAGACATAAGAACGATCCGGGTTCTTCGGGAGAATGGAATGTGGTACGGGCAGGCTTCCGCAGGACACAACACGGATTGAACCGACCTGCATGCTCATTCACGTCCTTGCGCTACGCACCCACATCTACAAGCTACGCATTTACATCTATATGCCACGCACCAATATCTACAAACAACGCACACAGGTTGACAAATGGTGATGTACCACCTGGGAACCCATGGCGCACATTGTTGTTCCCAGAAAATGACTCGATATGGGACAGCTAAGTTTGCATTTATGCATCGATTTCATCCGGGGGGCTCACCATCCATAAATCGATTGAAAATCTCTAGCAAACGGGGACTTATCAACTGTTTAAATTTCTTGTAGCACGATGCCGGTAAGCCATCTGGACTGGGGGCTTTAGCATTTTTGAGTGTTGCAATAGCAGCCAGGAGTTCTAAGTCCATGAATGGTCAGCTTAATAAGTCCATTTGACTCATTAAAAGCTTCGGCAATGACACAGAAGCAAGGAAGTGTTGTACATGCTCCAGGCCAATTTGATTTCCAGGGGCTTTATTGTCGTCATATAAGGTTTGATAATACACAGCAAATATTTTAGCTATGTCACTGGGATTCACCCAGATCCGCTTGTTGGCATCTATGATTTTGGCTATGTTCTGAGATTTTCTCTGAGCTCGTAATGGTCTTGCCAGCAGCATATCCGGTTTGTTGGCCTTTGGTAAAGTTTAGTGAGTGTAGCACCTCCCTGCTGAGTAGTAAATTGAGCTCTCCCTCACTTGTATTATATAATGAAGGATGTGTGCATCCAAGGACGACATATGTTGTGCTTCCAGTCTAGTTAACTTGTCAGGAAGTGAAGTAAAGTTATCCTGCTCTTTCTTGTGTCTGGCTGCTATCCTAATAAACAAGCCCCTAATAAATGCTTTTTGAGTCTGCTACAACAGGTGAGGGTGTATGTCACGACCAGGTTGGATTCATACCCCAGAGGGAAGCACCGGACAATATCAGATGACACGATCGACTTAATTGAAATAGCCAAATTAACAGACCAACAAGCCATGATATTGACCTTAGATGCTGAAAAAGCATTCAATAGAATAGATTGGAAATAAATGTGGAAAGTGCTGGAGACATTTGGCTTCACGGGGAGCTTTGGGCACTTTATAGCAATCCGTCGTCCTCCATTGCATTGATGCCCACTCTCCCCTCTTTGTTCGCTTTATGTCTTGAACCACTGGCCGCAACTATCAGAGCACATCCGGACGATAAGTGTGAGTGACCCTTGATTTCTCTCCTGAATGTATAGAACACGCTCCCTGACTTTTCTTAGTTTTCAAGCTACAAAATCAATGTGAAGCCCTGAATGTAAACCTTATGGAACCACTTCGAAGAACCATTGAAGTTAACTTTAAGTTTATATGGCAGAAACCATATGTTAAATACTTAAGTATTAATATCACGAATGACACTGAATCGCACGAATGACACTGAATCGCTATACCCGCCACTATTGGCCATGCTCCAAAGTGAAATGAATGAATGAATAAATTAAACTGTGCAAATAAAATATAGTTTGATTCTACTTAATAACAGACATAAGCACACATCAAACATCTTGTTAACGCCCTGGTCCCAAACTATCCATCTAATCACAATTTTTAAACAAAAGTATCTTTCTCTGCATTTCTAGGCACAAGTAACCTTTTCCCTTTCCTGCTCTGGTCTGTCCTTATTTTCTAAGCTCAACATTTTTGGTTTCTATAAATGTTTTACAGCAATACAATACTGTGGTTTAACCCTTGAATGACAAGACTGTTTCTTACTCATAGTACATTGTGGGACAATGGCTCTTTTAACATTTTCAGTGTTGCTCTTTAGCGGTGATTTTCTTCTCATGTTGTGCTCCCACACACATTATATATTGTTTTTTTTCAGGACAAACAGGGGCTTTCTTTAGATACAATTTTTATCATATCATCTAATTTACTATAAAAAAAAGTGATAAAATATGGTGATTTTTTGTTAAAAAATTACTTTTACTCATCTGCAAAAGCTAATGATAAAAACCCGCTAAATAAATTCTACTATTTGTCCTGAGTTTAGAAATACCCAATGTTTTTATGTTTTTTTTGCTTTTTTCTGCACATTATGGGGCAATAAGTACCAGTAGTGTTTTGCTATTTCAAAACCATTTTTTCCCTACAGCTGGTCATTCTGCCCCATGTGCTAGTTTGGGTTTCTTTGAAGCCGGCCAATGAAATTTACCCCATCAAACCATATATTTTTAAAAACTAGACACCCCAAGGTATTTCAAATGCTGTTATTTTAACCATTTCCATGCACTAGTTCTACCATCAGCCTTTGTCAAACTTTATGGTAGTAAAAAATGTTTGTATTTTTTCACACACGTTGTACTCCAGGTATCAATTCACCACTCCTGGTATATGTCACTGCCAAACACCCTAATATGTGTTCCGCAACATCTCCTGAGCGCAGTAATACCCCACATGGGGTTTGTTAGGTTGTTTGGGACTAAAAGGCCCTTTTTGAGAGGTGTGCATTTTTCAAATTAGAATTTTGACTTGTCAATTTACCCCATCAAACCATATATTTTTGAAAACTAGCCACCCCAAAGTATTTCAAAAGCTGGTATTTTAACCCCTTCCATGCACTAATTTTAGTCAAACTTTATGGTAGTAATTTTTTTTGGTATTTTTTCACACATGTATTTCAGGTATGAGTTTACCTCTCCTGGTATATGTCCCTGTCAAACAACACCCCAATATGTGTTCAGTAACATCTCCTGAGCGCAGTTTTTACTATTTGAATGACAACTGAGGTTGTGTAGCCCCCTCTGGGGCATTGAAGGCTTGCCTCAATGAAGAGGCATCCTGGAATGCCCCTCACCAGATTTGAATCTGGCTGGGAGGGGGGCCTGATTGACAGACCAGTGATTTCAGTCACTGGTCTGTCGTTTAACCCACCGATCGCCGTGAAACACGAAGAATGTACACGAATATTCACACGAACCGAACACAGGAACGGGCGAATATTCACGGAATACAAAGATTTTTTCCCACACGAACAGTTGGCCGGCGCCCAAGTCTAGTAATAATGTATTAAGACATATGACAAAGAGTTTTACTTATCTCTTATGAACCCACCCTGTTACACCCAGGTATATCTGTGATTGTAAAGTATTTTTGACTGAAAACCATTAATTAACCATGTTAATGACTTAGTTGTTGTCAACAGTTAAGTATATAAACATGTAACTGGGAAAAGGTTTAACATAAAGTTTAACATTTCGTATTGATAAAGTCCTTACCTGGGCGCTAAAATGATAATGAAAAACACATAAAAATAAGATAAAAGCTTCCCAAAAGGTTACTCCTCTGGTATTGTGGTGTTTTGGAATGGATGTTTACCTTTAAAATAGAAAATAAATCCTAGAACTGTGCATTTATTTATGATTTATTTATGATTGTACAGAAAAACATGCCAATGTACTTTCGACTCTAAACAAAAGTGGGTCCTAATCGGGGCACAAAGTAAAAGCAGACTGCTGCCTGTGTGCATGCTCAGTAGCATTATTTTATTTATATAGCATCAGCAGAGCCCATGTAACTGTTACAGCAGGGGACAGTGAAAATGGTTAGCAGACACTTATTAACACACGTTAAGCATACTGGTAAGGAAGGAGTGCTGCTTTTTTGAACTAAGGTATTAGGTGGTAAAGGTTGAAGTTAGACAGTAAGAGAGGACTGCTCGGAGGGTGAATTAATTGTAGTGAAATTGATAGACATTAATCTTACAGGTGAGCATAGTGGATGGCTTTTTTTAGGATTGTGGTTAAGGGTATTGGAGGGAAGATTGTTTGCGTCTTTCAATAGGTGGGTTTTTGGTGCAATGCAAGTGATGGGATTAAAAAAAGAGAGCAGTTAGGAGAGTATTTGGATATGAAAGCAGAGGTGTACGAGGGTGCAGAGTAGGTCAGGGTTAGGAGTTTGAATTTCATGATGGGGGCATAGGCAGCCAGTTGAGTAAGGCGGCAGAAGAAGAGTGATGGGACAGGAAAATTAGACCGTCTGCAGTCTTAGGGTGGATTTATGTGGTGAAAAGCAAGAGAGAGGGAAACTGCTTAGTAGAGTCGCAATAATCCAGACAGGATATCATAAAGGAATGGATTTGATGTCACTGACGCAACAGACAATCACATATATGCAAGCAAAGCACTAGTGGTCAGATAACATACATGTAATTGCTGCTACACCTAGAATGTAAATTCTTCTGAGCATGTGCAAGAATCATACAATGGTATGCTTCCTGCTTTCAGCAGAGACACCTGGGGGAAGTGTTAAATGAGATAGAATAGCAAGAATAACTAAATAATGCATGTAATAATTTGCACACGGAAATATGTATTTAAAATGAAAATATGGCTGGAGTAAGGTTATTGTACAGGGTGATGATAAAGCTAACTAAATATATTGAATCATTTTACAGCAAGGCGTGGAGGAAACAGCAGAGGAATGCAGGCAGCTTGGAGCTATAGCACATGCATTTGTGGTGGACTGTAGTAATAGATGTAAGATTTACAGCGCTGCCGAGAAGGTACACAAACAATAATATCTCAAAATATGCTGTTAATCTGATTAACCAATAGTATTATTAGAATTAGCCCTGTTTTAAGGTTATCTCACTTGCCGATGTAGAAAACGATTTAAAGCTATATGAACTGTAACATTTGCTGGTCAAATAAACATGTGCTTAGGTTTTGTTGATGATTACATGCATATCTCATATATCAGTTCTGCTTTTTGTGGGCAATGGGGAGCATCGGGTGCTTGAAAAAGTCTTTCCCCTGACTGGCCCATTGTTACAGCAATGTAACTTCTGCAGCACTGACACATAAAAATATTAATATTTCTCTTGCACCAAAAGAGTTGATAGCCCTCATGGATTGTAGATACTGGGTTATGGTCCACTTGTTTTTTTATCTTACTCAACAAAGCGTGGACAGTGTATCCTGCAAAATAGGTCAGTCCTGTGGGCTGACGTATTTGAAGTCAGTTACATAATGGAGTCTATAAGCTATTCATGTCAGCTTGGAGTTATACAAAATTTATTATGGCCTTGCATCCATTACTATTGTTCTCAAGATTGTCTAATTCCACATATGTATAGGCTGCACTAGGAGAAGTTCTAACAGTCCTGGCTCTACACAGGTTAAGAAAGAGATTGGAGATGTTGATATCCTAATAAACAACGCAGGTGTGGTATTTGGAGCAGAACTACTTCAGCTACATGATCATCAAATTGAGACAACATTTGACGTCAACATTCTTGCTCATTTCTGGGTATGTACAATAAAAGCTTAGTTTTATAATTTACAGTGTGTTTAATTTTTTTATTTTTTTTTAAACAACCATTATTTAAAGAAAAACATTAGGTGGAAACTGTTACTTTGATGACAACAAATTGACCTGAATGAATACAGATTATTTTTGGTAGTATACCAATCCTTCATAAACTTGAATTATTCACTCAGGGCCTGTCTCCTCTAAACAATGTCCCTGTTTAGAGGGGGCAGTCCCTCTTAACCCCTTCAATCCCAGGGGTTTTTGGTACCTCAAAGCCCAGAGCAATTTTGCCATTTTGGGGGTATGTCGGTTTAGCGATGATTCTCTTTTCCTGTGAATAGTGTACCCATATAAACAATATATTGTTTTTTTCAAGGAGAGATAGAGCTTTTGTTTGATACCATAGTTGGATGAT
>VKOC01000001.1:27972459-27993337 GCA_009364415.1 Spea multiplicata
CATCTACTGCATGCTGATTGGCTACTCAGTGTTCTATTGTGTCTTTCAAGTTTGGTTCTTTGTTTCACCAAATTTTGTATTTAACAATTTTGCTGCTGAAGCAGGAAAGAAGGAATTTAATGCATAATATTCGCCTCCTGTCATTAATAAAATCTATATTTTCTTACACTGCAAGTTAGGAAAATCTCCAATTTTCTATTTGCAGGAAAGTGGAGGAATCCTGATTGGGCACTGATGTTGAGGAAGCCCGGAGACATTTTCTACTACTCACAACATCCGCTACATTTTTAAATAAATATATGGCTATACAGTAGCTTAAAACATAAAAGTAGTAATCTTGGTTTAAAAGGGTCATAGGGGCTTATTCACTAAAATAAGGATTATTGGCAGAGCTGTGGTTTTAACTCCTTCACCTTACTATTCATTATTTACTATACATGTTTCTCCAGTAAGGTATGAGCTGACCTTGTATAATTAATAATTCAATGGGCGAGGAGACTAAATATCGCTAAATATTTCTGATTTAACTATACATTATCCGGGACTAGACAAGCTCTTCCTACATCAGAAGCTTACTGCAGGTATTTTAAATTAGGGCCTAGAAATAAACTAACTTTTAAATGTTCCAAACTAGAGTTAATCACAGCTCTTGTCTCTCTCTGCCTCATGATGAATGCGAGATAGAGCGAGGCAGTGAGACAGATTCACCATTTCAAAACATTGATTTTCCACTAAACTCAGTGATCTTTGTGATGCACAACCAATTCACTCCGCTGCACAGTTGTTTACATGAGCTCTATGTCCTCTGTAAGGCCCTGCCCTTCAAGGAAGTCTAGATGTACATTTTCTACTTAAACATTATGCACAATATTAAAATGGTTAGAAAAAGGTTTTTTTTCAATACATTTTGACATGTCTACAGCCAGTTGAGCTCACCTCTGTTGGCTGTCGGAAATTTGTAACCATGACTGGAAACTAAATACTTCTTGAAGGTTCTCCAGTGCTGAAGGAGCAACATATGTGAAACCCTGAAAAATAAAACACAACTAAAGTGTTTCACATGAGTACTTAGCTACTTATTATCCACTGGCACTCTTCAAGCTTGTCCTCAAGACCTGGAAGCCTCCCAGAGATCAGGACACTGCAGCGACTGTCAAACGCAATGTAGCATGTGACATAAATATGGATGCCGCAAAATGTGCCTTTATTTTATGCAATATGCTGCAACTGAAGTCAAATCAGGCAAAATTTCTAGTGCGTTTTTCACCTCACTGCTACACCAAATACCTATCCACAAAAACACATTACAAAGTACATTTTTGACTAACTAACTATGCCAGCAACTAGTGTGTTACCCTTTAAGATAACATCTCAGAAACAAACCAGTAACCAAGACTGGCTTATGCATAAGCAGCAGAAAGAGACATTCACAGGGTGAATAGCAAAGAGTCAACCAAGCTGTGTAATCTGTTTCGTTTGAAAAGGATCTATAATTTCTCAAACAAACTAGGTTCATTGTGTTTTGTACTTATCTCTCCATTCTCGCGTTTATGTCAGTTAATTAATGCAGGTAGCAATGCAAATCAACACCACTGGAGTACAGCAATCTGTGGTCTCCATCACTTACAAGAAATGCCTGGTTGGCACTTTCACTGATGAAAGCATCAGGACTGTCTATAGGAGCCTGTCGTGTAAAGTGAGTTCCAAAGTGACTAGTGTCATCTTCTGAGACCTGGGAAACACAGAAGCAGTGAATTGATACAAGCTTGTAAAAACATACATACTGTTCACCACTTAACACCAAGCTCCTAATAATCATTAAAATGAAACCGGATTCTTGGATGCACGATTCCCATTTGTGCTCTGTGCTCTGGGCACATACCAGGTTGGGTCGGTATGGAGGGTCAATTTTACATTCCAGGAGATCATCCCAGTGGGTGAGTCTGAAGAAAGGATGCTTCTGTGAGAGCAAAATAAATACATATTCAGTGGCTGTAAGAACCCATTGGCCGGAAGTAAAAGGAGGAAAATGTTAGCATCTTTGGCAATGTGTCCTCCATTTTCTGAGGCCATATTTGGTAATAAAGCAAAAAAAAGAAAAGAAAAAAACAATAAATAGGAGGGTGCATTCAAGCTACCTTTATATCAGCCACGTCAGCTGGTCCTGATCCCAGTCTATGAGATGGGTTTTTCTTCAACAGCTAGAAGAGCAAATACAAATTGTATATGGAGCAACAAAGAAATGGGGTATGTTGGATAGTTAAACTAAATCCTAGCACCGGAAAATAATGGGGGGAAAAATAAATGTACATTTAGATTTTGTTTTGTTTTAATTGCAACTACATCGACTTTTTTTCTTAGAACAGTAGTTACCTTTTTGAGGAGATCGCGGGCATCTGGTGTGAGATACGGTGGGAAAGACAGCTTTGCCTTCAGTATCTTATCAATGATTTTCTTCCTATTGTTTGCAGTAAAAGGGGGCTGACAAAAAAGGGGAAGGCTATTGTTACTTTGTGCGTTCTGAATTTTAAAGACCAAACAAAAAAGTCCTTGTTCTTCCAACAGGATGATGTTATAAGTACCAAGTTTTAACATGCTAAACTGAAACACTAGAATATAGCCAAGGTGCAAGTTATTTCTGAAATGGAGTAGAGAAGTGCCTCTCGTTTTCTGTAATATCTAGTACTTAAAACACATACAGGCTGGAACCTGACCGAGGAGTGTTTTCTATAAAGACAAATTGCATTGGCGCTTGAAACTCACAGAACCAGTAAGCATGTCAAAAAGGAGAATCCCTAAACTCCACCAGTCCACTGCACGGTTGTGCCCTTTGTGAGCAAGAATCTCAGGTGCCCTTTAAAGAAAAGAAAAAACAAAAAAAATACTGCAATCAATATATACATGTTCATTACAGAAACCTGGTGCAAAGTGTTCAGTCAGTACAAATCACTCTGAAAATCACAAGAATGTTCATGCCAGGTTATGGTTATGGTTATGCCAGGGCTCGACAAATCCCAGGCGACAGGTTGCCATGGCGACAGAGAATTTTGTCAGCCTCTTACATCCAGAAAAAATTTCAGGAGTCTGGGCAGACAGCACAGCCTCTCAGAGCCTGAGATCCCTCCCACGGAGTGATCCTGTACGCTGAAAACGCGGTTGCAGGAAAACCAGCAATCGTGTTTTCAGCTGCCACAGGCAGCTTCAGGGAAGGGGGTTGTGTGTTGATTGGGTCCCCATACAAGTGTGGGGACCTGACCCAACACTCCCCTGCTGCCTGATCGCTCCATGAAAGCGGCAGTGCAGCGTTAACCACTTCAATGCGGCATTTTAGGGGTTGGTTCCCGTTTTGTACAGGCTCTGGTGCTGATGGTCTGCCAGACCAGCAAAAACAAGCCTCCATAAGCCCTTTGAAGACTTCTGTAGGCATGGAAGCCTACAGCAGTCATCAAAGAGACTCCCCCTGCAATGGCTGGTCTATAGACCAGCAATTGCATCTCAGCTGCCAGAGGCAGCTTCAGGGACAGGGGGAGAGGGTTCTTCGGCCTCCACATAAGTGTGGAGACCAGCCCCAACACCCCCCTGCTGCCTGATCGCTCCATGAGGGAGACAGTGCAGCGTTAACCCCTTCAATGCTACAATTGTGTATGACACATTTGTGGCATTGCAGGGGTTAACATTTGTCCCCACAAGCTTGTGGGGACTAAATATCACTCAATGTTGTGCTCCAATGGAACATCAGCATTGAAAGAGTTAAAAAACAAACAAACAAAACAGCACTGACCTGAAAGTCCAGGGTGCTTCCAGGTCAAACGCTGTGAGTTTAGTAAGTGGGCTGATGATGATCAGATCACTCCTGACCAACTGTTAGTTTTAAAATAATCCTGGCTCCTAACTTTTTCATCTGGTGCCTAGATTCACAACAAATTTGTCAAGCCCTGGGTTATGCAATTTAATACTCTGCCCCAGTATTGCTTAGTCTTTAAAATACAGGTTTATATATAAGCCTTTTTCTTAAACCTACCACAACATAGTAACTGTTTATATATACTGTGTTGATTAAGTATCTGAAAATACAATTTACATAGGAAAACTGGGAATACTTCATCCTTGGCGCAGTCCATACGTACATATATTCCACAGTCCCACAGAATGTGTGAGTGACGCTGTCCCCATGAATGGATTCCTTGCACAATCCAAAATCTGTTAGTTTAATGTGACCTAAAAATGATAAACCAGTGGTTAGATGTGTCACACAGAAGAATGAAGATAAAGTCACACACTGACTTTGGGAGAAAAAAAATACAGAGGTGATTTAAAGGTTAAAATAATGGCAGTTAGTGTTAAAATATCTGTATAACCGGCTATGACAGTACAGATTAGTAGAGTATTAGTAAATTTTCTGGAAAAATATTTTATTTGTAAATTTTGAATTATTTTAGCACTGACAAAAACACGTCATTTATTCTAATCCTCTTCCTTTATCTGCAGTCAGAGGTTGCCATTGCTGTCAGTCATGTGATATTCTGAGCTATGTTCCCCATTCAAACCCCGCAGTGCTGATTCTTTATGATAATACTGACCAAGCCTGGGTGATTGAGACTGAACCATTCTGAAGCACTAGATTACAGACCTAAAACACATCTAAATGTTTAATAGGCAGCTGGCTGAAAATTATGCAAAAACTAGAATGGCTTAAAAAAATATATATTAATAATTTAATCTGATACTAGTAATACAAAAATAGTTGGGATTTTATTAGGCAGGGTAATTAGGATTGAGCCATATGGCAGCATGATAATGAGATTGGGCTAAAATAGCAAAGCTAAGACTAACAGATAATGGTTTACCGTGTGCATGTAGCATGATATTCTCTGGCTTCAGATCTCTATATATGATTCCCAGGGAATGCAGGTGTCCAAGGGCAAGTGTAATCTCTGCCAGGTAGAAACTGTGCAACACATTATCAATCTCAAACCATGAAAGACAGAATAAAAGACTTGTGTTACTTATTTTTAAGAGCTATTTTAACTGTGATATTCTGACACTCTATTAGAGGACTACACTGGGAGGTGGGTCCCACGGGACCCGCCAAAAAACTTGCGGGCGCGGGCAGTCAGGCACTGTACCTGCGGGTCCCGGTAATGCCGCGCAGTCCCGCAAGGCTGCCTTCTTGCTGCTCCCTTACAGTGTCTCCTAGCTTGCTCCGCCCAGGAGTCACGTGATGTGACGTCACTTCCTGTGACATCACTTCCTGTGACTCTGCCGTGAAGAGACGCTGTAAGGGAACAACTCGAGGGCAGCCGCGTGGGACTGCGCGGGAAATCAGGTAAGGAGGCGGGCATGATTGGCCACAAATGTGGCGGGAGCGGAACACCCACATTGCGGGAGCGGGATTAAAAACCGCGGGAGTGGGATTAAAAAAGTAGTCCCGCGCAGGGCTCTACACTCCATGTTTGTACAATTGGTAAGGCAACATATTTTTCTGCGTGAACATCTTAGTTTTTGCTGCACCACAAACGAATGCACCATAGAAATAAAAACACTTTATGGGTTATGACAAACTAGTTGTCAGATACGGACAGATAAATCATGAGAGATAAATAGATCCTTGTTATATATTTATAATACAGCTACAAACAAGAAACTTGTGTGCAACTGGATACAGAAGGGAAACAGCGGAAACCATGAGCAATACACACCAAGCCGTGTCCTCCATGAAGATACTTTCTCGTTCCAACTGTGAAAACAATTCTCCACCTGCAGCAAAATTTACATCGTGTTGAAGGAACCAAGTAATCAACACATGTCAGTATATATTATGGTTGAGAAGGCAGTTTATCGTTACACACCAAAGCAGCATTTGATTAAGTTGGGGGAGACAAAAAGGAAAGTGGAACTCACCAGCCAGACATTCCAGGATAAGGTAAAGTTTACCCTGAGTTTGGAAGGCATACATGAGATCTACAATGAAGGGGTGTCTAACGGACTTTAAGATGTCTCGTTCTGCTATTGCATGCTCGGTATCCTTAACTTGACAAATCAGTCTGGCCTGTGGAAAAATCAAATACATTAGGAACAAAAAACTGTATGTAAGTAAATCAATTAGTGGAAAAATGTGATTTTGTCTCTGGATATGTGAAGTCTAGTCAACTGTTCTTAAAAGGGCATTATAGAACTGGCAAAACGGCAGAGGTAGTCTACTAAATTAATAAGGGGAACAAACTACTTGGTTATGAAAAAAAGGAGATGATGGTATACAAGTACCAACTTGGACAATGCAAAAAAAATAAAGAATAAATAAACCTTACAGTACTATAAGAGACAAGGACATGATTAACTTGTTGATTCAATGCATTTTGTAGTTAAGATTTTTTCCCCTTTTTGAGACAAAATGGGAAATCAATTTAATGTGGGTAAAACAACTTTCTGGATCAACAGAGGGCTATGCATCTGCTACAATTTCTGTGGCACACATTTTCAAAGATTGTATTGTATTAATAATGTGTTTAGCATAGTGAAAAGGGCAACCTAAGCTTGGAAAAAGGAACAAGGTCCCAACTTCAAAATCCAAACTCACCTTCTGTAACACTTTCATTGCAAAGATTCTGCCAGAATTAGAACCAATGACCTTCCTAACCTGGAAAACCTACAGAAAGCATATATATTTATATATAAATTAAAAGCAGGAACAATAGAGCATGAAACCATACATTATCAACAGCCAGGGTTTCTTACATTGACAGACCTGACGTATAACATTGCCCTTACATGCAATGCATTCAAAGGTCTTCATTTGTTAGTGAATGTCTGAAACATCGATTCTATAATAAACTCAGGGCATAAAATATAAATAAAGTAACAGCAAATGTACCTTTAAACAACAGTCAGCAGTGTACCGGTATGTTTTAGTATGAAGTAAACGTCTTTCGTGATGCAGTTTATGAAATAAATTAAGCGGAACAGATGGCTTGTAAGACTATGACAAGAACCTGGCACACTTAACTTTGCACACATGGATGCGTTATGTTATTTGTAGCGGAAGGGGCATCTTTCGTACAGATTGAATTAAGGATGCCCGGTAGTTTGAGAATACATATTGCCAGGCAAGTTATAAAATTGTGATGTACGATTTATACCGGCACAGACAATTATTTAAATTATATTATAAGTCCGATAAAACAAACTGGTGCCTGCAGAATTCTTTGTATTTGTGACAACTACTACTCTGTAACCAGATGTTTTGTTTTATAAATATTTTTATAATAGTAAAAAATGAATAATAGTGTGACATCAATATTCCACTTCAACAGTTACTATACAACTGTATACATTGACGCATTTAATTTGGCATGGATTATACTAAGATAGTGAATATTTCAAACTATGTAATTGAATATAACACACATCCAAACTGTAACAACCAATAAGCTTTTACGAATCGAGATATAAAATTACTATAGAATACAAACTAACACTTATTCACAAATTAATTATATACTAGCTTTTATTTTATATAGTGTCATTATATTCCATATCAGTGTACAATGGGGAAACAGGACATAACATTACAATTTGACTTACAAAAACAAAAGAGCAGACTTATTTAACCAGTCAATATTCACATGAGTAGTTCCCAAAGATTGGCAATTGTTGTATCAATTTGGTAAGGACATTAATAGAGTGCTTGAGTTTGAATGTCAAAATAGCTTAATGGATAAGGCAGTGGCTGAGTGACAGGAGACAGGGGTTTGTCCTTAATGGTGTTTATTCTAAGGAAGGTCTTGCTACTAGTGGGGTACCTCAGGATCAGCACTGGGACCCGTAATTTTAATTAGCATTTTTTTATATTTGTCTTTATTAAATTAAGCTTTAAATACCAATATTACACAACTACTTAATTGTAATGTATGTCTTCTTCCAGATTATACAAATGGCTAATGATCTAAGTAAACTAGCGGAATGGTAAAGAAAATGGGAGCTGTAGCTTAATGTTGATAAATGTAAAATAATGCACTTGGGACATAAAATCCAAAAGGCAAAATATATAATTGGGAGTAGTTATTTCTAAAGATATAAACCATGGGGAAAATCAAGCAGGGTGCTGGAATATATAGTGAGAGTCATTAGTAGCAGGAAGAGGGAGTTGGTTCTGTTCACTCTGATCAGACCTCAACTACAATATTGTGTAGAGTTCTGGAGACCCCATGTCCAGAATAATATCGACCTTTTGGTTCAGGAGGGTTTCTAAAATGGTGAATTGTTTGCAAGCTAAGGTACTATCAGGAAAGACTGCAACATGTGTAGCTTGGAAGAAATAATAGAGAGATGTGCTTTATTTGAAAGGAGGAAAATGTCAGGGGCCATAATCTAAAAACTAGAGAGGTAAAGGCTTAAATGCAACATAAGGACATTTTATTTTACTTGATGGTACTACCTTCCTGCAGAGGTAGTAGAGGCTAATCCAGACAGGTAATTAACAATCAGGCATATGGTTATCCTGAATTTAACACGGAAGCGAGGACTAATTAAGGTTAGAAAAATTATCAAGAAAAATGGGCAGACAAGATGAGCCAAATATCAACATGACTCGAAGTGTATTAAAGAATATTTATGGACATCCTGCCCCTTCTTAACTGGTTGCTGTAAGACATGGTTATAAGAGTAGAGGAAGCCATGGTACATTTACTGTAGTCAGTATGGATGTATTTTGACCATTCATCAATATGTATATTTTAAATTATTTGAATCACTAATCTGGTAGATAATGGGTTCTCTTAGTTCAAAAGCAACATCCGTATCTAAGATTTAAATGTTTGGGTCAACATTAAATCAAAAAACAAAATTAAACAGTTTGATCAGACCTTTGCTCCAAAATGTCTGATATATATTTTTCTTTACTGCACCAATTAACTTATATATAAAAATGCTCAAATGCCTTGACAATATATCATTACGCTTATCTAAATGACCTCAGTTCTATCTGCATTAGGCTCAGGGGATAGTTGTAAGGAGAATTGAGTTTTTAACTCTCCCACTTTACTATTCATAATGAAAAGCCAACACTAGCCAAGGGGCTGAGCTGGCCCTGTACAATGCATAATAAATGTGGTAGGAGAAGTTGAAGAAACAATTCTGATTTATGCTCATGTGGGCTGCACCATCATAATGCATTGTGAAATTATAAATGCATCTGTTCTAACACATTATCTTTTGCTTTGATATTAAAAACCAGCACACACCTTTTTCAGACCACTATTATTACTTCACACGATACCCATCTGCAATTCGATCATCTGAGACACTTGTCATGTGTTCAACAAGTTAACCACACATATTTCAATGTAAATTAAACATTACTTATTAAACTTGTCAAAAGGCCAGTGTGTTTTCTTTTTAACAGAATGTCATTCTACATCAGATAAAAAGATGCAGATTGTTGATGCTGCCAACAGTTCCGAGTGCCACACTTCCACTTTAATGTTGCAATTAGTTGTCCAGGTCTTGTTAATATTGTTTGCATAGCTGAATACTGCTACAAAAAAAGGTTGATGGATTTTTTTTTTTTTAATGGAAAACTATGGTATGGTAGATACTTTACAGCACTATTGAATTGGTTCAATGTCTTTTCCTGTCTCTGATAATTTAAGCCAGACCACAATATCACATCCACTGTAACTAAAGATGAGATTTGATGTACTCAGAATAAAATACACCCATTTATTTAAATAATAAAAAAAAGACACCCAGATCAATATAAACATATTGTGTCCAAAATCCCAAATTCACATTTGTATTTGTTCAGCAACACAATTTAAATATTTGACTTAAACTGTAACTTATTTCAATTATTCTTTTAGGTTGATTCATGTTTTGGTTGTTGACTATATCTTAATTTAATTTTTTAACATACAGTATAGAAAACATCATTCACCATGTACTACCACACTTTGAACGCTTTCATATGGCAGCGTGTATCTCCCCGAATCAATCCACACAGCAACGTAAAAGAACATACATGATTATTGTATTCAGAAAAAAACCACACACACACATACATGGGCGTATGGAGGAATCATAAGTAAACACCCATGTGATGATTCATTTACAATTAACATTCCAGGTCAAATTTATATCACAAATACATTGTGAATAAAACACAGTAATTTAGCAAAGATAGGGTGAGACAACTGGTAGAGTCACAAGCCTAGCCAGGGTCAATTAGGACCCTGGGCTTGGATCTTCAGGTTACGCCAGAGTCATCAGACACTCCCGAGGACTAATACTAAGCAAGGAAATAACTTTGAGGCATCTAAGCTCCACTTCACAGCCCACCACTCATCACAAGCTGTCCCAAGGTAGACATGAGAAAATACCAATTGAAAAAGTGACAACATTTGTGAAGTGGTAATAGTACTACATATAGCGTGATACTGACCTTTCCATAGCTGCCTTTCCCAAGCACACGCAGTATCTGGAAGCACTCGGGAGACAAGGTCTCCTGCCCAAGACAGATGCTGCTGTCAGAGATGTCATATTCCGTACAGGGAGAATGAGATCTAGGAATAACGCAGGGTAACTATGAAACTACAAAAACATTTCCATAGACCAGCTTACCCCTTTATTCCACTTACTGCTGGGTGGATCTTAGCAGGTCTTGCTCGTCATCCTAAAATCACAAAAAAAGCTTGTTGTAATCCGATGACATGGACAGAAGAGAAATGTCAACGCTGATAGTAACATAAGACATACACACACACGTTTCAAAAGCACAAGCAAGTTATATGCTACATATAAAGATATCCGCATGGGTTTATGTAAAGTAGGGTGAGACCACTGGTAGAGTCACAAGCCAAGCCAGGGTCAATTGGGACCCTGGGCTTGGATCTTCAGGTTACGCCAGAGTCATCAGACACTCCCGAGGTCTAATACTAAGCAAGGAAATAACTTTGAGGCATCTAAGCTCCACTTCACAGCCCACCACTCATCACAAGCTGTCCCAAGGCAGACATGAGAAAATACCAATTGAAAAAAAATAGTAACATAAGACCGTAGTATTAAAGGTTATCCGTCATTCCACGTGCTACCTAGATAGACACAGGTAAAACACACCTGTCAAACAGTGAGGGATAACAATACGAGACTACATAACCGTGAATATTTCCACATATGTCTAGAACAGTAATAATTATGACAGGATGTCAGGAGGCCCCCCCTTTTACAAAAACTATACTACTCTAGTCACAAGGTATGTCATCAACTTTATCAGTGTGCGATTCCTTATCATAGGAAGGCTATTTCTTCTTGCAAACCTAAATCCCCTTGGATATCCTCCATCCTATACATAAACGATTCATACAAACATACAAGCTATCCTCTGGACTGGTTGGTACCCAATCAACTTCAACAACTGACACTTCCGTCTCTTGCCCACCGGTTACGCCGTGATCTAGCTAAACACGTGACTTACATATCCCCCTCCTTGTCAAAGAACAACTTTTACTTAGACGGTTTGAGTCCCACAGGAGAGCAGACAACTCCAGCTGTCACCGAACTCAGAGCTACTTTGCCAATCGCTGCCAAACTTTACCGTGTAGTCTTTCCTGGCAAAACAATACCCCACTTAGTCCCAGGAACCCGATGGCTTCTCACCGATTCACTTTCCTCTGCCCCATCCTCAAGTTCCAAGTCTAGATCGAAGACCGCAGCCATTGCAGCCTCAGTTCCGGAAAGAAAGCAATTCGGTATTTCCGGCTGTATGAAACGCTGTAAATGCGGTTGAACTCAAGGTTCCGACAGCCGTGACACCTGTTTTGCTGTCTCGCCTGTTACTCATTTTATAATCTAGGGAAGTAACCGACGGTTTGTCTCGAGATTAAGTTGGGGCAGTTAATCGCTTGCCTACGTGTCAGGATTAATCGATTCCTGGGCTGCAATTGGCTCCACCAAAATGGCTAACGAAAGTTAAAGCAAAACTAGAGCCTAATTAAAGAACAGGTTCAATATATTCGCACTTTGTAATTCATTCATATTTAAGAACCTGTCTTATCAACTGTTACATATGATATGGACCGTGCGACCACTACAGTGTAATGCATGCCACATAATATGTGTGGTTGTTTGGAAACTTCCAAAATCATGAATATGCAATACCTCACAAGCATCCCTCTTTATGAAGGACAGAATCTACTTTATGCCTCAAAACTGTCCCTATTTAGGGGCGCAGTCGGTCTTTGGGGTCCAAATCCTCTAGTCTGACAGATATGCATTTATTATACCCCTGTATGCCATGCTGCCTCCAGAAATGCCTTATACCCCTATATGCCGCTCTGGGATATAGGGGGTTAAAAGGCATATCATGGGACAGAGTGGCATATAGGCGAGTTTAAGGCATTTCTGGAGGCAGAGTGACATATAGGGGGTTAAAAGGCATTTCTAGAGGCAGAGTGGCATAGTAGGGTTAAGAATAAGGCATTTCCTGGAGGAGGCAGAGTGGCAAAAAGGGGGTTAAAAGGCATTTCTGGAGGCAGGCATATCATGGGGCACTCCAGAAAAGCCTTATGCCCCCCATATAACACCCCCCCCTCCTCCACACTTACCACTGCTTCTGACTCTCTGGTGGGCAAAGCAGGACAGAGGAAGGAATAGGTGGAACAGAAACCCAAAATCGGCACTGTCCCGCCTAAATCGGGACAATTGGGGGACGTGCTATAAGTACAAGTAGCATTTTACTATTTCAAAACCATTTTTTCCAAATCTGGTAATTCTTCCCCCATGTGCCATTTCGGGTATCTTTGAACCCGGGCCAATGCAATTTACCCCATCAAACCATATATTTTTGAAAACTAGAAACCCCAGGGTATTTCAAAAGCTAGTATTTTACCTCTTTCTATGCACTAATTCTACCATCAGTCTTTGTCAAACTTTGAGGTAGTAATTTTTTGCATTTCTTTTTCACACACATTTTACTTCAGGTATGAATTAACAGATCCTGGAATATGTCACTATCATAAAACCCCCAATATGTGTTCAGCACTCTCCTGAGTACAGTGATACCCCACGTGAATGGGTTTGCCTGGCTGTTTGGGGGCAAAAGGGCCACATTTGGGGCATGCGCATTTTTCTATGTTGAACTTTGACATTTGGTGATCCACTGCCCATGCCCTATTTGGTACATCTTTGAGCTTGGACATTTCCACGTGCCCTATAAAACCATATATTTCTGAAAACCAGACACCCCAGGGTATTTCAAATGCTGGTATTTTAACACATTTTACCACCAGCATGTTTTCAAAGTTTGCAGTAGTATTTGCTGTGTGTATTTTTCACACACACACATAATTTAGGTATGAATTTACTATACTTATATTGTATATGCATTAACTTCATGTGTTGATTATTAACTTGTAATGTATTGTAATACAAGTTTAGTACATTCATTTTCTTTAAGAACACAGAAGACAATGTTTCTAAAAGAATGCATTTTGTGATATCACGTTGCAGAAAACTGACCCACATTTGTTTCTAAATGAACACAGTCATTTAGGAAGACTGTTAAAATGAGAAAATAGACTGTGATCTAGCAAGAGTTTGTATCACACCCAAAACCACATTGGAATACTAATACAAGAAAAAAAGGAGTCATACATTATTATAGAGATGCCAGAATGTTTATCGGAAGGAGTAACTCAGCATACACAATGGGAATTCAGGAACAGAGAAGCCACAAATTAACAAAGTTGGTAATAGACCTTGTCTACAGCCAAGGGAGAGTTGGCAACATTGAGCAAAGGGGCAAGTGCAGCCAAGTGGCCCAGTAGTGCAAAGCCTGAAAGAGGATTATGGTAGGCAATACACTCAACGTGTCCTATCCCATTCTGTTCAAAAAATTTATACAGACAGGGAATACATAAATTCTGGTGCTGTGCAAATCAGGAAATGCGATGACCACCAAAGTTTGAATGTATTAAGTATTATTCCTAATGCAAGCAGCTGCAGAGAAATCACCTAAAAGCAGGCAGGTCTTAAAGCAGGCAGGCACTATAACAACATCATACAATATATGCATACAGATTGGTTAATGATTTAATGAGGCAATGAAGCATCGGGTAACAAATACAAAAGAAGCAATGTGGCTAAACCGAACAGTCTGTCAGGAAAAAAGAAAGAGAGAATGGCATTTAAGGCATATAAAGTTAAGGGGTCAGGAGCATCTTTTATGAACAAAGCTAACAAAAATTACAAAAAGGCAATTAGAATGGCTAAAATAGATAAGGAGAAATCGATAGCCAATGACAGAAACTTTTATTTTTAAAATACATTGATGACAAAAAACTAAAAAAGGGAACCCATTTAAGTTTGAAATCGGTAAATTGGTAAATGGAAATAATGATAACGTAGATGTTTTAAGCATATGATACAGGTGCTTTCTGAAACTTGGCTTTTTATATAGCGCTGACCCTGCTTTCCAGCTCCCAGAGCTTTGGCTACGTTGACCCTCTTTTGTGGTTACCTGACCACTGGCTTGTTTTATTGCCAATCCGAACTTGCAGCACACTGACTTTCAACTTGGCTACCTCCATCACTTAGCCGCCCATGCACACATTTACACACAAAGGGCTCCGTCTAACCACCTCTAACCCCCTCCAGTGGGTATTGTTACTACAAGGGTGTCTATTCCCGGCAAATTTGGGTTCCTCCAACTAACGGTAAGTCTAACACTAACAGGTACTTTAGTACTGGATGCCCGCTGTCTAAGTTTTCTAGCCAATATGGAGTCAACCTTATTACATTTTGGAAAAAAAACCTTTATTTTGAGCTCCACAAGACTAGTTCCATTTTATCTTTATGTAAGTCTTAAATTATCTGTATTGTTCTTAGTGTACAGACATTATGAACTGACAATTAGAACATTATGAAGTGACAATTAGCCTAGCAAAGTACGGTTTAATTCATGCCAGAAATTGTGTATTAAAAATGTGTTCTAAAAATTGTTATGCTGGTCTATCCTCACATTATTTCACCCTCTAAACACACCGTGGAAGTGGCAGACGGGCAGGTATTTAAAATTCCGATGGCCCAGGATTAGGGAGCCGGTGCCTGCAATCTAGAAGTGGGTCTTATGAGAGATTTACCCGCGGAGGTGTTGTTAGACAATAATTTGGGATGGCATTTGATACGGTTCCACATAAAAGGCTACTCTATAAATTAACAGAAATAGGCTTAGGGGCAAATGTCTGTATGTGGATCAGAAATTGGCTAAAAGAAAGAATGCAGAGAGTTGTTGTGAATGGATGTTTCTCAGACTGTGTGCAGTTCTTTTTAATTTATTTATAAATGATCTCCCAAGCTGCATTGAGAGCCATGTCACAGTTTTTGCTGATGACACAAAATTAGGCAGAGTAATTCAGACTAATCTGGATGTTTCTTTGTAGGAGGATTTAGACAGAGTTGGGGATTGGGCGTACAAGTGGAAGATGAGGTTTAATATAGAGAAATGCAAAGTTATGCATTATGGTAAAAATAATAAAAATGCAATGTAACGGGTTTACCAAGAGAGCTGTAGTAACTCCCAGAGATTACCCAGTATCCTCCTGTTGTCCCAAGAATCACTTCCAGCACCAGCCAGCATGCGCACTGCTATGTAGACACAACTACCTTGAATTGAGTACAGCAGGAATGAACAGTTTATTGTTGTAAAACATAGACTCATATATCCACAGAACTGCATTAACATAAATTAACAGATACATGTATTCAATTCAACCCAACCTTTAATCCCCTGGCAGCAATGCTATTGATTGGATTAATTAAACAATGGAGTTCCTGCCTGTGCTATCTTTGTTTGACAGCCAGGCTGGAGCCATCTCTGAGTACCTTGGGGCCTTGTATGACAGGTCACTCTGTCACATGCAACCTATACTATAAATGGATTATCCTTGGGGAAAACCACCAATGAAGGATTTAGGAATAATGGTAGACAATAGACTTGACAATGGCAGCAATCAGCTGCAAGGGCCAATAAGGCATGCATAAAAAGTGGTATTGATTCATAGGAGGAGGAGGATATCATCTTGCCTCTTTACAGGTCAATGTTCTGGGCACCGGTCCATTATGGAACTAGAGAAAGCGCAAAGGAGGGCTACAAAATGAATAAGGGGATTTGGAGATACTAGTTATGAAGAGAGACTAAAAAAGGTAAAATTATATACACTGGAAAAATGGCGTCTTAGAGAGGATATGACAACATAATAAAAATATGCAGGGCCAATATAAAGAGCTCTTTAGTGACCTGTTCATTAACAGAAATGTACAAAGAACAAGAGACTCTGAGACTGCAAGAGCGGAGATTTCATAGACGACAAAGGAAGGGATTCTTTACAGTAAGGACAATAAAGGTATGGAATTTACTGCCAATGGAGGTGGTGTTATCAAATACCTTAAATGCCTTCAAAAGGGGTCTGGATATATTTTTAGAAAGGCATGACATACAGGGCTATAAATGGAATTAATATTTTAGAGCTTCTTGATCCAAGGAGAAAATGCCTTTTAGAGTCAAGGATTTTTTTCCCTGATGAGAATTTTAAGTAGCTTAATTAGGGTTTTTTGCCTTCTTTTGGATCAAGAGTAGGAAGGTTAGGTAGAAGGGTTGAACTTGATGGACTTTTTTCAACTTTATGTTTTATGTAACTATGTAAGAATGCATATTATGCTCTAAAATAATGTACTCATTTTCAAGGTCCACTACTAGTTGCTAATCTTCTGAACTAGACTTGGGCACCGGAGGAAAGCTTGTGCTTGTATTTGTGTTCATTTTCTGGGGGAAAAAATATTCATATATGAACAAAACTTGTCTGTCTCCATCTTCTGTTGGGAGAGAATTTTTGTTTTTAAAATGTTGGCTGCGATGAACGAATTAACAAAGATTTTCGTATTGTGTATTTTTATTCTGGACCCTTCTGCAGCTTTTGATATAGTGGACCACCTTTTCTCCTTTACACCTCTCACAATCTTGGTCTCTGTGATACTCCGCTTTCATAGTTCACATCCTACTTTATTTGATTGCACTGTTAGCATCTCCCTTTCCAGTAATCATTCTTCTCCCCTCACCCTCTCGGTTGGTGTACCCCATGGCTCAGTTGTAGGAGCTCTTGATACACTTTACACTACCTCTCTAGACAAGCAAATAATAGGCATTCAGTACCAGTATCCTTCCCTGGCCTCTCTCCCTCCCTTTTAGGTCATGTCACTAAATCCCTTGCTTCTGTTTCTAACTGAACATCTCTAAGGACCCATGCTGTTTGTACCTCCACCAGCAAGTGTCACCCTATTCTTAATCTGTTGCTTCATCCAAAATGGCTGCTGACTCCAGAACTCTGTACTTTTTTTCACTGTATGGGACTCATTTTACACGCTGACTATCTACTCCTGGGACATCTAAGGAGACTAAAACAATTATCCAGAATGTAAGGTGATGATTGCTGTTTTAAAATGTATTTTTTATATTAAAGTTCCCCCTGCTCTCTGTGAATCTCTCGTGCCTACATCTGAAAATCTGTCTGACATCCACCAGACCTTAAGTTTCTTCTGGAAACACATATACCGAGTGATGATATCTGTTGAGCCTGGATCATAGGGCTCATTAAAATGTGAGTGTTACTCCAAGAGGGATATTGAATTTTACCAACATGTCTATACTATGTTGCTTTTTAGTTTTTGTTCCATATGTATCTTTGGAGATTGATCAATCCTGGCGATGTATATATGATTTGTTCTTACAGATAAGTGAATTTATTTTTGCGCACCCTCACTGGTGTTTTTTCAAGATGGCTGCTGAAGCTGATATTTTTTTTACCTTCATCATGGAACCCAAGCAGGTGGGGATTTTCTCATTTAAAGTTGCTTGCTGGATATTGTTTATATATATATATATAATATTATATATATATATATATATATATATATATATATATTGTTCCATACTTGTGTATGGAAGGAATCTAGACCTTGGTGATAGTCTAGCATTACTTCTCTTGATCTGCCTTGATCTATCCTGTCTGCCTCTAGCTCCTGAATTTGTCTCAACTGTCCTTCCGCCTACCAGACTTGCGCTGAATCTTGCTCTATTTTTGTCCTGAGTGAAACTAGTAGTGTGACAAATTGACAATGTCTGCATGTTACTTAAAACTCAGATTCTTCAAAATGGAATTTCATCTCCCTTCCATCCAAAGCTAACATTCCTTTAACAGTTGCAAATATCACTCTGTCCCCTCAAGTTAGCTGTCTTGGTGTCACCCATCACTCCAACTTCTCATTCATCCCACACACAGTCTTTTTTAATAAACAACAAAAAACTGCTGCCTTCACTGTGACGATACCCTCAACACCCCTCTTCCACCTGCATGATAAAGTGTCCACCAGACTGAGCTAATGAGCGTGAACATTAAATACATATATTTTTGCCCTTTATGTTTGTTAATTCTCCCCACGGGTTTATTTCCACCGCCCTGTCCTAATACTTTTTCCCACTTTCTGCAAATCATACTCCACCTGCGGGTGGCAATGGGAATTGTAGGACACCGCAACTTACACCTGACCAGAGGACAGAGCAGGATCCCCCTGGAACTCTCAGGGGGAGCTCAAACCCATTGCGGTCTGCTAAAACCTTGAGCAGTTGTCGATCCCCCATAAAGTCTTCGATTGGTATGCTGTTTTGGAATGAGGGAGGCAATTCTGATAGGTCACCCCGTTGTGGGGACTGGGGGCATCCTGTTTTCTGTATATCTGGACATTTTGCAGCAAGTTGGCAGGAATGAAGGGCGACAAGCTGATGGCCGGGAATATTGCCCTGGGAGGCACAGGGAGAGTGAAGGATATTGTATTTCACCTGGTTGGGTGTGTATAAATACCAGCGACCTGTTCAATAAATCTGAGTTTGTTTCTCACCCTACACTGTGTCTCTGCAAGTGAATGAGAGCTATAATTACTTGCCTGCCTAGTGAATTCTCAGCAAGAAATACGTTGACGCCAGTGCTACTCTTCTTGAGTATGTGTCTCAGTCACACTGGTGGCAGAGGTGGGATGTGCTCCCCTGCCCTGCGGAACTTCAAACCGGAATCACCCCTCATTATCGGATGCGTGGCAGCCAGTGAATGGAACATTGTTATCCAAAGCTCAAGAAGACTACGTTGCAGAACTTGCTAGAAGCCCAGGGAAGGGTAGCCAGCAACAAACCCAAAGCAAAAATAATTGCAAAGCTGATGGAGGACAACTGGACCACCACCCCACCATCAGACGCATCGAACTGGTCAAAGTTTCAGCGAGAGGTTTAATGATGCCTGGCCCTATACGGGACCATCCTCCTGGTAGAGGTGATCTCCACAGTGCTGGCAGAATTGGACTCAGCTCCAGGTAACCGAACTCCATTAGCACTCAGTTATCGGCATCTGCTGCCGCTCCTGCCACAGTGGCTAGAAAGAAGCTACTGTATTATACTTTTAGGGCATGCTCAGAGACGGACGGCAACATCGACAGCTACATCCGGGGCTTTGAGTGCACGCTCCAGGAAATTGACGCTGCTGCCTGGGTCCCCATCCTTGCCAGCAAACTGTCAGGTAGAGCAGTAGAAGGGTTCCCCCTGGAACTCTCTGAAAGACCACAAATCTGCTGCGGTCCTCTAAAACTTTGAGTGGTTGCCGCTCCCCCATAAAGCCTCTGATTGGTATGCCGATTCGGGACGAGGGAGACAATTGTGCTAGGCTTCCTGGGAAATACAGGGTTTGAGATCACCCTATTGAGGGGTACCTGGGGCATCCTATTTCTTTGTTTATACAGACATTTGGCAGCAGGGGGAAGGGCGCCAGGCAGATGGCTGCCCTGGGCAGAACAGTTGGAGTGGAGGATATTGTATTTCACCTATTTCTGTATGTATAAACACTAGTCTGTTTCTCACTCCACGCCGGAACTCGGCAAGTGATTGGGTAAACGAGAGCTTTAATTACTGGGCTGCCTAAAGAGTTCTTGACAAGAAAGACCTACACAGCAGAGCTACTCATCTTGAGTACGGGTCGCTGTCACATTCACCTTTAAAACAATTGCCTGCATTTGCCCCTTCTTCATGCAAGATGCAGCCGAGCCTCATTATCTCCTGTCTCTGAACCTGTAACCGTGCCTTAGCTGATCTCCCTATGCCAACTGGTATAATGAACATCACTCGTACCATGTGTGTTGCTGAGGAAGTTACCATGATAATATATCACATGTGTATTGTTTTGTTATACAGGGTCTTTCAGCCTGTTAATTACTGAAGTTCCTCTTGCACGTCTAGTGGGTTATAGTGGTGTTCAGCTCTGCCAGGGCCCACTCTCTCCTCCCTTATAAACCTAGTCTCGCCCCTTGTGAGGATAGTCATGCACCTTCTGGGGGACCACATAATTGCCCGGTTCACTGACCCCTTTAACATGTCATGTTTGTTATAGCAACCTTTTTTATTTTAGAGAATACATCTTACAGTTATTTCAGGTTGTTAGGATAATTGTAGCTCCATAGCAAATGTACCTTGTGCCATCAATGATGCACTCAATGTTACAAAATAAGATGTTTGTTTGTAAGGAGTAATTATTATTACATATGTGACAAAGTAGTTCCTGTCTAGAAAAAAAATCAAAAATAGCAATGCTAGATATTGGTGTAGCTGAAGTTAGGAGGAAGGCGTTACTAGGCCACACTTTTAGATTCTTACAACCCACACACTCTTAAATCATGCGCTCTTTTGACCAAGTATCGAAGGTATTTCTAGCACGACACCAACTATTCTTCAATGTTCTAAGCAAACTAATGAATGTCCTGCTTCTAGTTTTTAATTTGTATTTCCCACCACCCT
>VKOC01000001.1:27994259-28053519 GCA_009364415.1 Spea multiplicata
GTATATAGTGAGAAAAGGGGGGAGAGGGGTAGATAGTTAGAAGGGGAGAGGGTGGATAGTGAGAAGGGGGAGAGGGGGTAGATAATGAGAAGCGGAGAGGGGGTAGGTAGTGAGAAAATAGGGTAATAAGAATATTGAAATAAAGTCAGAGGCAGAATGAGTGAGAGAATAAACTAATTAATTTGTGTATGGTGTAAATGAGTTAGAGAATAAGTAAACTAATGTGTGGAAGAATTGTGTGAATGGGTGAAAGAATTAATGATTGTATGAAATAGTGAGTGACTGTAAAAGCGTCTGTGTATTATAGATGTAATAATAATTTATTTTTGGAAAGGCAAAGATGGCACGGGCAGGGTGTTTATGGGATAAAAGGTGGCACAGGTAGTTTGTTTATGGGACAAAGATGGCACAGGGTGGGCTGTTTAGGGACAAATATGTCATTAGCTGGGCTATTTGGGGACAAAGATTGCAAATCCTATGTGTGTTAGCTGTGTGCTGGTCAGGTGTGACCAGCACACAGTGTGGACGCCAGGGCTAGCTTTGGGGTGTGCAACCTGTGATCTATGCCTGAAATTTAGGGAGTTTTATCTATACCTTTAATGCTGAGATTTTGTGTGAATTCCAATACCTGCAAAGCTGGGTTTTTTGTGTTCTATTGATCCATATCTGCTATGCTATGTTTCCGTATATTATTTATGTATACCTGAAAATACAGGGCTTTTTTGTCTTCTTCATTATTTTTTGAGGAGGTAGGTAGAAGGTTGGTTCCAGTGTATAAAAAATAAAAAAACCTAAAAAAAAACAGGTGAAAAAATGTTTCCACCTCTGCAATGCGGTGGTTTTCTGAGAAAGAAAAGCAGTTTTCATGATGTTCCTTTTTGTTTAAGGAATAGAATTTATTTTCAAATATTTACTTTCTCAACCATTCACTCCTCTTTCAAATTAATGCCGGCACACCAAGGGACTTGAAGGTTTGACTTTGGCACACCACTACCAAAAGGTTGCCTACCCCTGTGCTATACAATTTTTCAATGGCATGCTTCAGAAAATTCACAGAAACCAGTTTTCTGCATGAGTTATGCAGCAACTTGACCCCCACATCTAGAAAGGGTATTTAAAGGCTGCAAACAGAAAGTAGTTATAGCTTTACATGAAGTATTGGTCACGTGAGGTCTTTATAGGAAAGCCCTGTTGTTTATCTTTTTCAGTTTCTTTCAGATCCTCTATTTATCTTCTTCACTGCATGACTAAGCCCTTTATAGTGTTGTATTCCAAAGCAGAGCAATTATCCTAAAACCAGTTATTCCATGCAGGATAGATAAATAAATGCATCTGTCACCCCTATCTTCATCTGTGATAAACATCTATCTTATGGGACATCTCAGTTATTGAAGCATTTCACACACACACACACACATATATATATGTATATATATATATATTTACATATATATATATATGTATATATATATATATATATATATATATACACAGTAATTCATCTCTGACTTAATATTCTGCTGGATAAGTTTTAAATCTCACTCTCTATGATTAATTGAAAGTTAATTAAATATATTACTAAAACAAAGGGAGGCAATGAGGTATGGAATCATTGAAACAGTAAAGCAAATGATATGTCTTTCCATTTTACTTATTGACAATGATGGAGGATCAGCTACTGGACCCCTGCTGCTTGGCCATCTTTTCAGTCTGACCACATGGGCCCACTCAAGCAAAGAGAGACTTTATGTAGAGTGTATTGTTAAAGCAAGGCTAATGGGTGCCAGTAATTCTGTTTGGACGCAACCTTTTTTGTTGGTCCTTTGTCATTTCGGTGGCATTTGAAAAATCTGGTTGCCTTTTCCCAAGTACAAATAAATACTTATCCGATTCGCGTAGTCCATATGACAGTAAACTGGACTCAAATATTGTCAAATAGTGTTGCATTTAGTTTCATAGGAGAAAAATACATTCCATTTTAATGTGTAAGAAAAAATAATCTAAACTGTAAAGCCAACAACTACTAATTTCCATTAACATATAAATCTGAAAAATATATGTATGCTAATGGAAATCAGATTATCTTGATCCTATAAAAAGGGTCAATTTAAATGGATTAAAAACATTCAAATTCAGTCTGAACAAAAACTTAATTAACATTACAATTAGTTCATAGCAGAGTACAAGAATAAAATTAAGATACAGTAAGGTTAAGTAAGACAAAGTAGTATTGTTTAAAATGTAAAACTAGGTTTATAAAAGGAATGTTTATATAAAGTAACATTTTTAACACATATGCGATACATAAATAGGTTATCTTGTCATGTTTTCTGGTGATAAGACCTATTAAGAGAAAAAACTATGGACATTATACTGAATTCACACAACTGGTAAATAAGTAAACCATCCAGAATTAAAGCACATATATCATTATTAAGATTTCTATACCGTACCTTATGGGGTAATGTATAAACAGTGGTCTTATTAAGAGTTCCTGCTGAACAATTACATTTTAAACTTTCCATAAGAACCACATGTCAAGGTGTTTCTATGGAGAAACCAAGAACTGGGAAAAAATCAATATTCTTGAATACTTCACGAGAGATGTTGATTCATGTTTTAGCTTAAAAAAAATCTGCATTATACATTTTACCTGGTGAATTTTCTTGATTTTTAATTTTAAAAGAGTGATGGGTCCTACAATCAGGTGTTTCATATTTCAAAAAACATGTTCTCTTTTTGTATACACTCACTGGCCAGTTTATTAGGTACACCTGTTCAATTGCTTGGTAACACAAATAGCTAATCAGCCAATGACATGGCAGCAACTGAATGCATTTAGGCATGTCGATGTGGTCAAGAAAACTTGCTGAGCATCAGAATGGAGAAGAAAGGGGATTTAAGTGACTTTGAACGTGGCATGGTTATTGGTGCCAGACAGAGTATTTTTTAGAAACTGCTGATCTACTGGGATTTCCATGCACAACTATCTCTAGGGTTTACAGATAATGGTCCAGAGAAAATATCCAGTGAGCAGCAGTTGTGTGGATGGAAATGCCTTGTTGATATCAGAAGAGAATGGGCAGACTGGTTCAAGATGACAGAAAGGCAACAGTAACTCAAATAACCACTCGTAGAATATGCAGAATACCATCTCTGAACGCACAACATGTCGAACTGCGAAGCAGATGGGCTACAGCAGCAGAAGAACACACTGGGTGTCACTCCTGTCAGCTAAGAACAGGAAACTGAGGCTCACCAAAATTGCACAATGGAAGACTGGAAGAACGTTGCCTGGTCTAATGAGTCTCGAAATTCATATGGCAGGGTCAGACTTTGGCATAAACAACATGAAAGCATGGATCCATCCTGCCTTGTATCAATGGTTCAGGCTGGTGGTGTAATGATGTTGGGGACATTTTCTTGGCACACTTTGGGCCCCTTAGTACCAACTGAGCATCGTTTAAATGCGACAGCCTACCTGAGTATTGTTGCTGACCATGTCCATCCCTTTATGACCACAGTGTACCCATCTTCTGATGGATAATGCATCATGTCACAAAGCTCACATCATCTCAAACTGGTTTCTTGAACACGACAATGAGTTCACTATACTCCAATGGCCTCCACAGTCACCAGATCTCAATCCAATAGGACACCTTTGAGATGTTGTGGAAAGGGAGATTAGCATCATGGATGTGCAGCAAATGCCATCATGTCCGTATGGATCAAAATCTCTGAGGAATGTTTCCAGCACCTTGTAGAAAGTATGCTGCGAAGAATGAAGGCAGTTCTGAAGGCAAAAGGGGATCCAACCCAGTACTAGCAAGGTGTACCTAATAAAGTGGGCAGTGAGTGTATATTGAATATATTGGGTCACTTATATGATGGGGCTGTACACTTAAATTTCAATCCAGACCTACAACTGTGTGTAACGGTTTGTAGTTCCACCCAAAGACTTGAGCCTATATATTAAAAATATGTCATAAAAGAAAAAGTGCTATAACTAAAATCACAGTATATGTGTGTGTAGCCTCATTACTTCCTTATCTTTTATGACAGCTAAATCTTTTTTTTCTAACTGTAAATTAAGCTAGTTTTTACAATTTCTATTATCATTTTTTGAATCACATTGAATCTAAGCATATTCGTGTTGGATATATGCCATTATTATAGACCATAATATCATGTATTTGCATTGCAGAAAATGATCAAGGATTCAATTATATTCATTATAACTCAAAGGTCAACCAACATTTCTTAAAAATTTAACTATGCTGTAAACATAAAAATATGTAGTTGCAATAGAAAAAATATGTTTATAATGTATTTATAAGTTTAACACTATTTAATTTTATATTCCTATGAATCACATCTTGATGTTAACAACCCAGTTTTAGCAAGGAGCGGTGAAACCATGGCTGGGCTTTGAGTTGAATGGCAAGTTATGGTTGTTATCATTATGCTTAATCATTCTTAAGGGAATACCATGTTAATGTATTGCAGTTTTTATGAACATTTAACCAACTTGCATCAAAGCAAATGACAGTCATCTTTTGGCATGTGTCTGATATCCGATTCTAAAGGCTTCTCAGGAAAAAAAAAGAAAAAAAAAAGGATAATTTTCTCCAGCTTGCCGAAGCTGACTAAATGTAACAGAAGGCAGCAAATTGTATTGATTTAGTGACATGAAACTGTCCAAAAAGAGCTATTTATACATTATTCAGGACAAACACTGTCATAATGGACAAACAGCAGCAGCATCTGGGATGTTAATGTCTACAAATAAGATTATTCTCTGAAAAGATTAGGACAAAGCATTTTGTGTAATTAGATTTCTCAGTTTCAGGAATGAATTGCCTTTTAGCAGTAAAAGCTGTCACTGAGGGAGCCATTAGCTCCTTATAACTGAATTAAATGCATAATTAGTGACATGATCACATTAGGATTTGTTTCATTTTTAACTAATCCAAAAAGGGGGGGGGGGTAGGGATTGTTTCCAGGTCAGCGGGGCCAATATCAGCTGGGACAGGTCTCAGCTGGTGTGTAGAAGTTGGTAAAAGTCAGACGTGTGTGAATGAGAGCCCAGACCTTGCCACAGAGACAGCCGAGCTATTCATCATTGGTCGGTTGGTGACATTGACTGATGGAATAGGCCCAAGCCTGGCACTTCACCAGTGTAAGAATCATACGAGCCAGAGAGCAGAATGACAGCTGGAGCTCTGTGTCAAGTGGTGTACAGACCAGAGCTATTAATAATCCATGCCACATGATCTGCACCACTGGAAAACAATGATTTAGACACCGGTTAGAATAAAGATTTTACATCTACTTTGGGTGACAAAATGTGGCGCTGACGAGATGGAGCTCTATTCAATCAACATGTATGAAAATAAGGCAATGAATATATTAAGGGTTACTGAAGGGGAGGAGCAATGAACATTTGTGCAAGATGAATAACGGCGATTACATATTCACTCTTATTTGACACAAGGCTCTGGGAAGATGTTGTACAATGTATCCAGCAACATAAAAATGCTCTCATTGCATATTACACTACAAAGAAAGTGAGTACACTGTATGTATTTATTAATCACATGTATATATGATTCGGCCCATCTAGTCTGCCCTACTTTCCTTAGTCCCGGTTTTATCTTAAATCTAGATGAGCCTTATGCTGTCCCATGCTTGCCTAAACACATATTACTGTATTACATTACTGTCAACATACATTACTGTATTACGCTCTACCACTTATGCAAAAAGGCTCTTCTAAGCATCCACTACCCTTTCAGTAAAGTAATATTTTACTTTTAACCTTTGACCCACTAGCTTAAGACTATGTCCTCTTGTTGGTAGTAGGGAGAAGCCACACAGACTACAGACTATAAGTAAAGAAATTAATGGAAAACTGTGTAGTATTGTTAGAAATGTATATATATATATATTATAGTATTGTTGATCATCTAAAGGCACATGGGTTTCAAGCAGGGGCATAACTAGAAACCACAGGGCCCTTGTGCGAAAAATTGCCCCGGGGCCTCCAACTTCAACAGATGGTCTGTGCCATCATTGCCCTCATACAACTGGTCTGCGCCTTCGTTGCCCCTTGCCCCCCTTCCAACATACAACATATGTAAACACACTTACATAAATTACACACACACTCATACTCACTAACACACACTCCATCTCACCCAACTTACACAATTACACATCCATGCTCACACACATACAGACAGAAATACACATGCATGCTCACACACACAAAGTACACATACTAGCATCCAGCAAAAGTGAGTACACCCCACATATTTTTGTAAATATTTTATTTTCTGATACAATGTAAAGTAGTGAGTGTACAGCCTGTATAAGTGTAAATTTGCTGCCCCCTTAAAATAACTCAACACACAGCCATTAATGTCCAAACCTTGGCAAAAAAAGTGAGTACACCCCTAAGTGGAAATTTTGTGAGATACTGTATATATATATATATATATATATATATATATACATATATCATGGCATCACGTGACCCTGATACGTTCTTGTCTCCCCCTGCTGGTTCAAAATAGTTGAAAAAAGGGCCCATCCAACCTGGATCAGTGAGGTCTAGGTCGGAAGGCACCTTTCTAAAAATGTTTTAACCAGTACGAGGAGACAGGAAAAAGGGGACCGCTGTGATCCTTGTAGTTATGCAGTGGCTTCAAGATTCATATGGGTTTCAAAAACAACATGGGCTTACTTCTGGAAGATCTTGCCAAATTAATCTTATTGATTTGGGGTGAAAAAATAATTGATCAAGGAGGTGCAGTAGACATTGCGTATCTAGATTTCAGTAAGGCTTTTGACACTGTCCCACATAGAAGATATAAATAAACTGCAACCTCTGAGTTAGGATCACAATATTGTTGAATGGATTAGGCAGTGGCTACCTCTAGTATGTCTTCTTTTAAATAAACGCTCTTCCTTTATCATGTTGATTCCCTTTAAGTATGTCACGTCTTTCTTCCAGGCTATATATGTTAAGATCCTTTAAACTGGCGGCACTTGCTGTGATGTCCTCTCCTCTGATTGGAGGATCTGGCAGATGACTGCCCTCAGGATATGTACAAAAATATATACATCTATATCCTTCTGGAGATACATCTCCAGTACTGTACACAATACCTTATCATCAAGACCTTCTGCAATATCACTAATGAAAATATTAAATACTAGATTTGTGCATTCAGATTGTTACGAATTACACATTTTCTGAGATTTGGTAAATTTGGCGGTTCATATGAACCCCCGAAAACAAGGCCAAACCCCCCACGGACGAAACAAAGTAAAAAGCTGACAACTTTAATGCAATATTCGTGGGTCCACATTCACACTTCCTCACACTCTCATTCTAGTTCACTCTCTCTCATGGTCTCTAAATGTTTCTATCTTCTCCCCTTTCTTCTCTCTCCAATCGTCATTCTTCAGTCTTAATCTTCAATCCTTAATCTTCTTTCTTCGTCCGCATCTCCACGGACATAACCCGGCAACTTCCCAAAAGTCCACGTGAGAGCAAAGTGACGGCACTTGCAGTATTGTCATCTCCTCCAATTGGAGGATCGGGGAGATGACGTCACTGCAGTGCCGCCATTTTGTCAGAATTTACGGAGTCATGTCCCCCCCAATTTTCGTCTGAATCTAATGGGCAGGGAATGAAAATTGTTGCTTGGGAACGAAGATTGTTGCCTGGAAACGAATGGGCCAAAAACAAACTGAAAAATGTGTCTGAATCCTTTCTGGCCCGTTTGCACATATCTATCGAATAGAATGAGTGCAAGTACAGATCCCTGAGGTAGCCCACTGGTAACAAGATCTTGCTCCGATTACTCCAATGCTCTGATGTCTGTCATGCCTTACTGAAATCTAGATACGCAATGTCTACTGCAACAATCAATTATTCTAGTGTGACCCATGTGACTTTAGATACACAACCTATCCTATAACACAGTTTCCATTAATTCCCCCCCACTACTGAATCACAGGCTTGTAGTTGCCTGACTCCTCCTTACTGGCCTTCTTGTGAATGGGCACAGTATTTGCTAATCTTCTTGGACTATTCCCGTTAACCGATTGGTTAAATAAATCTGTTTTCATTGGTTGATGGCAGAGGAGGCCCCTGCAAGCGACCAGTAAAGCTGCTGCGTAGTCCGTACCGTGTTTACCCCGTATTAACCCCTTCTCCAAAAAATGAACACGAAGAATGTACACGAATATTCGCCCAAACCAAACACAGGAATGGGCGAATATTTGCGGAATACGAAGATTTATTCCCCCACGAAGACGAACACAAAGCGTTGGCTGGGACCCAAGTTTAGTAATAATTAGAACAACACAGTACTAGTAAATGTTAACAGTAAAATAAATCAAAGTTTTATAGTGACCAAATAATTTTAAACCATTAATGACTCTTTAAAATGTAAGGACCTCACATGAGCTACTCACAAACATATGTGTATCTATCAACACTTGAGCTGCATAATAAAATTTGAAGCACAAAAGATATGAAGACAAAAAAAGTCTAATTACTTTACTCCAACATATGGGATATCGCTGACATGGTGATAAATGATTCCATTGGGCAAGGATCTTAAGCTCTATAATGTAAAGAATGTAGGGGTCGTTTATCAAAGTTTCAGTCCACTTTGCTTTAAGGAAGGGTCAAATTTATCAAAGAAAATCCATGCTTATAGCTATTTTCTTTACTGTTTGACCGTATCTTTACCTGTAAAAGATGGAGGATGGATGTGAATGCTAAATATTTTAGTTGTAGATGTTGCGGATTCCATTTTGGAATCTATACAGTAAGAAGAAATTACCTATTCTATGGTATATAAGACTCGCCTTTTCTGGATTAATGAATACCGTCAAATTGCCAGTCTTATATTCCAAATATCATTAGATTCTTCATGGGTTTGATTTTTAACTCATGTTTATAATTTATAGCTCTGGTGGACACTATTATCACATGTTCTTAAAGTCAAATTATGATTGCAAAGGCAAATATTGGAACAATTTTTTATTCCACTTAACATACTTTTTCTATTAATTCATTGTCTACTGACAAGAAGGTGAGGGCCTGAGGCAAGCCTGATTTTTGGAAAAACATTGCACAAGTAAATTCTGTCAATGACAATACATAATAATACATTCAATTTTTGGGAGGGAAAACCCTCCAGAAAAGATACTGAAGAATAGTAACATACAGCAATACTGAAAAGTTGTAAATAATAGGTTGTTATAGACTAGTCCTATAGATTGTAAGCTCGTTTGAGCAGGGCCATCCTCACCTGTTGTCTCTGTTAGTCAATTTGTTATGTTACATACTACTTGTTATGTCATGTCTGCTCATTGTACGGCGCTACGGAATTTGATGGCGCAATATAAAACAATAAATAATAATAATAACTAGACAACTGTGCAGGTTGCCATTCTAAATTGTATTGTTAATTTATATCACTCTATTGGTCGCCTGCAGGGGCCTCCTCTGCCATCAGCCAACCAATCTATGCTTCTGACCTCCACCTTGTATATCATTGCTTGCTATCATAAGAGAAAGCATTACAGGTCCACCCCAGGCAGCAACCTAGTTGCCTAAATGGTAGAGGCAGTCCTGTTAACATACTGCCTCCTGAGTATAATTAACCCAGAAATGTGGCTGCTAGCAATGTTTGAAACAAACCTAGTCCTAGTTCAGTTCAGTTAACTCTGAACTCATTTGATAAGTTCATTAATAACCTGCAACTTTCTACCGAGCACTGATCAGATTTTCTTCTGAACGCAGAAAAAAATTCCAACCCCTGACCTTTAACAACTCTGTACCCCTTACATCTCTTCCCTCTTCGCCAAATACACCCCTAACAGCCTTTTTTGTTTCTCTCATGACTTGTGTCTCTCTTCTATTGTCATTACCTCTTCCCCCCTTCCATATTCAGGATTTTATACATGCTGTACCCCTATAAACTAATATATATGTAATATGATGTAATAATATAAGTCCAAATGAGCCTGACAGGTCTGCGTCATAACTGCCAAATGACCCTTTTTAGGTGTCCCTTTTTCCTCTTCCAATGTCCCATGAGTGTTAACTGAATATGAGAGCATCACAGTGTTCTAAAGTCACAATAATGTGAATTACAATTTGCAAATAAAATGTATTCTTCTGCTATATCTTGTCAATTTTATAAATAGCTACTGATCTCAAAGTCCTTTGATAAGTAAGGACCTGTCACCTGGCCATGGATCTAACCACACTCCCTTAAAAAAAACCGTCCCTCTGATTATTTGAAATTTTTGGAGGTACAGTAGCTTTCAGGGAGCTAAATTCAACTGATCCAGCAGAGTCTTGGTCAAATTCACTTAAATGAAAGTCAAGAATTTTATCAGACAAGTTGTAGATTAATTCTTCCCATCATGATTAACAACATTATGCTACATCAGCAAACTAATACCTAAAACATTCTACATTATTAATAAAAACGATGCAATATTTTTTAAAGGTAATTATGCTGTCGTTTAAAACAAAAACTGATAAAACTGCATTTACCAACCCAATAGTGAATTTTAGTATCATGTGCATAATAATTAAGCTTTGTCTGCTCCTCTGAGAACAGCTTATAAATTCATTATTGTTATGCACAAGAATTAGTGCATACTCTTAATTTAAATGTCAGAATGCAAGCCGTAAATTATTTTCTGAAATGAAAGGCAATAAAGTCAGATAAATGAAGCCATGGTTCTAAGATTTTTAGATTATGTAATTTGTAACTGTAAAAAAACTGCCTTTGCATTAAATGAGCAATATGTCATTACAATTTTTGATTCAGGGCTTTTGGAATCAGCTATTCCACAAAGATAAATATACAAAAATTGCTATTCCAAATTTAAAAGAATACACATTTTTTAGTGAAGTTTCCTAAAATAAAGCTAAAAAATAAATAAAACAACAAAACTGAAACACTAATTATTAGACGTTTAGTAAAACAATTCAGACTAGTTTCTTGTTTAGTTTTTGGTCCAATTGTTTTGAGACAAAGAATTTTGTTTCCTGCTCTTTTGGTATAGACAATATTTGTGAATTTGGAAACAAACATAGGGAAAAGCAGTGAGGTAAAGAGGAAGAGGAGGAGAAATAAAGAGAAAGGGGAGAAAGGAGAGAGGGAAAGAGGAGATGAAGAGAAAGGCTGGGGGATAAAAAGAACAAAAAGATAAAAAGAAAGGGGAGCGATAAAGAGAAAGGGCGAGGAGAGATAGGGAAAAAGAGGAGGAGAGAAAATGGGAGAAAGTGGAGAGATAAATAGAACAAGCAGGGATGATAAAGAGAAATGGAAGGAACTAAGAGAAGGGAGGAGATAAAGAGAAAATGGGTGATGAGAAAGGGAAGAGATAGGCAGAAAGGGCATAGATAATGAAATAGGGGAATTGCGAGAAAGGGAAGAATGTGTTTGTATAGCAAGCAAGTGTTTGGATTCAAGGCAAATGTAAGCCGGGCTGTTGTGGGGACAAGAGTGAATGTGCATGTGTTTATGGGCAGGCATTTGTAAGGGTAGTGTATATGTGTCCATTCTGACAGCCCCTAAAAGGTATAGAATGAATAAAAGGTGCTCATGAGTCAGACTGAGAGGAGTCCTGACTGAAAGGAGACCTGAGACTCTGAGAGGAGGTCACTGTGGATACAATCTGGACACATCCCATGTCTGTCTGTAATCTGGTTGCTGGGGCAAATCCTTATGTGTGCAGTCTGGGTTCTGTGGCAAGTCCAATGTTTCCAATATTGGTGCTGAAAAAGGCCTGTGGATGCAATCTTGGTGCTGGGGCAAGTCCTATGCGTGCACTCTGGGTGCAGGGCAAATCCTATAAGTGCAATCTTGATGCCAGTGATTGTGCGACCTGTGATCAATGCCTGCCGTTTAGGGTTTCAATATGTTAATTATTTGATGTATGCCTTCAGTGGTGAGTTTGCTTGTGATTTTTCAGTTGGTCTATACCTGCAATGCTGTTTATTTGATCCATACCTGAACTATAAGGAGGGAGAGGTGTAGCACAGTGAAGGAAAGGACAAAGGGCGCCATCAATGCAAGGGACGGGTCATGTATTTGATATGCTCACATGACCCTGCTCCCAATGGACACAAAAGACAGCACAAGCGTTGCGGGCTAGGTGGCAGCAAAACAAGGTTTTGCCTAAGGTGGCAAAAAGTTTTGCACTAGCCCTGCCCCTACCTGTCCACTCATTTTTGTGGTTGGGACCACTTAATAATCTTAATGGGAGTTGCCAATGCCAGCACCGCAAAGCCAGGATGTTGCCAAACTGGCAAGCTGTCTAGGAACAA
This sequence comes from Spea multiplicata, assembly GCA_009364415.1. Taxonomy (NCBI): domain Eukaryota; kingdom Metazoa; phylum Chordata; class Amphibia; order Anura; family Pelobatidae; genus Spea; species Spea multiplicata. The sequence goes on from VKOC01000001.1 coordinate 28,006,633, forward strand.
ACTGCTTCCCAATGCTATCTTTGTTCCCAAACATTGAGACCTGTGACTATGGCTGGTATTTTTGTTAAGAAAATGTAGAATAAGAAAAGGGTGAAAGAAAAAAGGGTGGAACGTACAAGGGTGGAATGTACAAAGGAAAGGGTAGGAAGAGGTGGGGCAAATTAAGATTGGGGTGGGTAAGTTTAGTCAGGCCTAGGGCAGCACAAAAGCTAAATACACCAGTGCATAAGAGCAGTAAAATGCGGCTTGTCTATATTTTGTTTCTTCCAAGCAATTATCATAATCACTGATATCTAATGTCCATTTATGAAAGCACTAGATCAGTAGTAGTAGTAGGACGGTGAGCTGCTTATATATATGCTTTTCATCCACAATGACCAATATGGCAACTTTTTACCAATATTTCCCTATTTGACACCACAGCAGCATCCGGAACCTCCCATCTTAGAATTTTTATAGTGCCTGCTGCAGCACACTGATGACTGACCGAGCTGCCTCTTTTGAGAGAACAAATTAGAAGCTGTCTACACAAAGTAAGAGACACAAACAAGATGAGAGCATTAAACTTGTGAGGCAGAGGATGGATTTATTGAACTGTGTTTCATGACAACGAACTGGTGAATTGACACAGAACAAGAGTAGAAGAAAGATAACAAAACATAGAGAAATTGACACGCACGGTGGAGGAAGAGACATCAAGGCATGTAGTGGAACATATTCCCAGACTCAAAGCATTGATAGGCAGTTTCCAAAGATATGAAAATGTGTGATCAATGCGCAGTCTCAGACAGCATTCATTGCCTAGGCACATTACAACCGCTTCAATTTGAATCACCAAATGAACACAAATACAATAAGAATTTACATTTTTATAATTGTGTATCAGATGGATAAGATCAAAAAGATCCCAAACATTCTTCAGTCCAACATCCGTTAACAAAACATGGTTGATGCATCAGTGCTGTTTATTAAGCAGCCCATGAGGCATGTAACCTGCTGAAGTGGATGTCCTTTCTGCAAACACCTGCCTCGGCTGCAGCAGTGAGCAGACTAAACAAACAGGGAACCACAACTGCTGAGAAGCTGGTGGGTGTTAGTTTTTTTTTTTTACCAGGGCTCCCATCTGTTAAGAAATTATTGTCTGTGAAAATGTTCCGCAAGCTGGGGTGGTAGAGCTATTACAGACTGGCCAGCCCCCTTTTTCCCCCATAAAAGTTCTCCTTAGCATTTTCTTTTACTTCTTGGTTTTCATTGCCAGATTTATTCATTAGTTTCACCTTTCCTCCCCTCCCCCTTTGGTTCATGAAGAGGGCCTCGTTTTCTTCCGTGCCTTGGGGGTCATGTCTTTTCAGTCATTCAAACAATGGTTGCTGCTGGCATCTGCTTCCAGATCCAATCAGCCATATTGTGATCACATCCTGACAGTGTATTGTTCCTTCTTTTGCTTGGCTTTGTTGCCAATTTCATGGCATGTATTGCCCCATGTTTTGTGCTTCATGAAGCTGTCAGGGGTATAAAAGTGGCCTGACCAGGGTCATAGTAAGAGGGGTGGGAACATAACCACCAAAATGGCCAGGCCACCCACAGTACACACATACAACCATAGAACTGCCCTACTACAGACATACACAGACAGGGACAAACTCACTGTAGAATTTAATTGGCACCCTGCCGGGGTACCTTTTATTCAGCTGTTGGGGAATCAACACTTTTACAAGAAGTCATTAGCTTTTTCCACTAATAAAGAGTGAAAGTGGTTTTGTCTGTCATTTCCATAAAATGTTGTTTGCAAAAATGTTGATGGTTTCATTCCTCCACATAAACGTAAACTTTGCAGCTCATTTCCAGTGCTGAAGAGTTCATTATATTTGCCAATGGCAAGAGAATTTCTTTTTTTTTTTTGCTAATGCCAGACAACAAGCTTAAGTAGTGATCACTCTGCTTTGTGTGGGTACTGAGTATATTTTAAGTAATATACATCCAGAATTAATTTCTTATATATTAGTCAAAGGAAACAAAAAGGTAACATGATGAAAGTGGTATATTGATGCACTTTAATATGTATTAGTCAATATAAAATCTCAGTTACCTTCAGACTTAATATGGTATCTATCAATGTGTGCCTCTACCTGGATCTCGGGGATTATTGTTGTTCTCCAATTTTCTTGATTCATTGAACTATAGAATTATATACCATTCATACAAATATTGAAAAGTGTATATTTGTGATTAATAGATAGATAGATAGATAGATAGATAGATAGATAGATGGATATCATATATATTTTTTATGAAACAGCGATTCTTTTGCAATTGGTGTCCACTAAATCATTCTGGTTAGCTCATGCCATCATGAAATGAAAATGCAATAATCCTAGTATACCTCTTTCTTGAACCCAGTTAAGTATATAAAGTCTTGCACATGGACCAGATAAAAAAAAACAGCAGCAAGACCGTAGAAGGCCAACAGAGAGGGTGCATTTATTGTGTAAAGGCCATCTTCTTACTGTAGATACTCTGTTGGTATTGTGAGGCCCCAAGACACATGATCAAAGCAACCCAAGTGACTGCCTTACCAACCCTCCCCTGCATAAATGTTACATCACTGTATAATTTATTTTAAACAAGATGTCACTACGTTATTGCTATTCTGTGAACCTTGTCCTGGTTCCACAGTGTAAATATAACATAATTTATTATGGAACCGCTTTAAGATATATTTGCAAATAGTGATTAAGTTTGTTCCTTATAAAGGCTGCCCACGAACGTTTGTTGCCCAATGAGTTGTGTTTGTTGTAAATTGGTACCTTATAGTAAACAGAATATGCCCTTCACAGCATTTTAGTTAATTACCGTACTTGTTACTATTGCCTACGGTAAGGGTGATGAAAGAGTCACTACTGACTTATGAGGGTTAAACTTGTCCGCGTGAGAAAATGTGTTCCATGAATATTACAGTCAAACAGTTTACATAACTATTATTCAGTAATATCTGATGTCATACCAAACCACAAGCAGTGATGCTTTAAGATTTGCCAGTTTTCCAAAATAGTACATTCTACAGTTTAGTGCATTAAATAAACGTAGGTGGTTATGTTTAAAGATTTGTAAAATATATACATGTTTACATACCTCATATTCATGCCAAGGAAGCAGCTATCTTAATTAACTTACTTTTCTCAGGATATATGTGATTATTCAATCCTAATAAGGTATTTCTCTACTTTTGTTGCCATTTGGTGGGAAATAAGTGGTCCTGGCAAGCTTTTTCAGGTAGAGGAGAGAAGGGGACATAACATCATAACTGGAAATTAAGTTCTGCCATATCTTGCCATACATTTAAGGTTTTATAAAGTACTATAACAATAACAGAGTCTCTTATTTTAAAGCAAAATACTGTATCTCAAACGCATGCTATAGATTTAATATTGCCTATCCCCATTAAAAATTGCTGTTGTCCTGACAGATTTTACAATAACTAAATGCATTGGTTAAAATAAAAAACTATAAATTGTGTGTGTTGTTTTAGATACTCTATATTTTTCTTAACGTGGTACATTTAGCTCAGTTCCTTTTCTTTCCCAATGTTCTCCCTCTTTACACCATGCTTGCAAAGGGTTCCTGAACCAACAGCAATCTGTAACCGAATAACAATACAGAATTAAGTTATTGGGAGGGAACAATCATGCAGATCCACAAAACTGGAAGTTAAAAGAGTTGCAACCATAATAAATACCGGTATAACGTACAAAGTAATTAAGAATGAAAACCCAATAAAATATTCAACAAAACAAAAAATATTCTTTTGAAGGGAAAAAAAAACAAATAATCACAGCACAGGATAAAAAATATCAAATTCCAAGAATCAGAAACAAAAAAAACCCAAAGCCAGCAACAATGAAGCTAACAAAAGTCAACACAATCCATCAGGCTCACAAAATTGATGTATTCAAATATTTAACTTTTAAGACTTAATTCAGTGAGCAGAGGATATAGCTCAAGTCCTAAAATATTGAAGTTAGCATTCGATTTGAATTAATAAAGTATGACAGCATCAGTGCTTTCTTCAAATCCCAGTTACAACTTCACACGAAAGGTGGATTTCAGTCATTGATTCAAGTCTTTGGTGACTTCCGTGAGGGAACACAGTAGGGCAGAGGATACAAACCCCATCCTCAAGATCGTTTCGAGAGATTGGGTAATTAAGGACATGTTATCAAGCACGATCAGTGATTCAATGTCCACTTCATATATAACTTTCCATATGAAATCAAAACAATCTTATAATGTAAACAAACGACCATGTGAAAGGAAAGATAATTTCCATATTATGTCTATCAGTTCAAACATAGGAAATATACAATATCCTACAATATAGGAGCAAACAGCATTCAAGGATCAAGAACTGGTTTGCTGGGTGGGGGAAGTGCTTAATCAATATTCTTAATAGAGATTAAATAACTTTATTCCATGGTTTAATAAATGCAGCTAATTCCTAATTTCAGTAGAACTAATGTTGTCTTTACAACTACTGAATAATACATGAAATACATTACATAATTGCTAGTAATAAATTAACCTAAGTAATTAATAAAATATACCAATACAAATATATAGGTGATTTAATTTAGAATTTAGAATAGAAGTAATGATTTTCCTAAGGGTCATTATTAGAATCATTTGGTTGCCACCATAGACTCACTGCTTTGTGATGAACTGTTAGTTGGTCAGTATTGGGATAGTCTTACAGTCACCTATTAATGTAAGTCACTATTTAAGTGGTGACGGGACTATGGGTATTTAATCTATGATATGCAGTAAGGCTTATTGTAAGTATCCTCTGTCATCTTCACGGACAAACTTGCATCTAAAAAGACAGTTGCTATGGAGCACCTTGTCACAGCAAATTTAGTAAATATTTTGTGAATAGCCTCAATGTTAAAAAGAAGTATTTAGAAGGCAAGGCATTGTGCTAAGTTTATTTGGATTCATTGCATGTCTGCTAGAAGAAGGGCAAGATTTACATTTAATGCATCCCTAGATACAAAAGCCATTGACCCCAAACAGTGCTCTAGAAACACAAAACTGAAAGATGTTTTATAGGTATAAGTAAACCATAAAAGTGGGTGGACCGGGTCAAGAATGAATGGATATGTGGAAGTCAGCAGGGACAGAATTACAACCATCCTCCATTGCCCTCTTTATTTTCCCAAAAATGGCACTACTGGTACATCCCTAGCACATGCCTAGTCTACTTTATTAATAAAAATGTGGCCATGGTTGCAGGTTGTGATTCGATGTGGAGTTTGGTAACTCCCTGTCAACATGTTCAGCTGCAATTTGAAATGCTATTATCTATGTACAAATGTGTTTTGGGCCCCTAGTAACACTTATGTTGTGAAAATTAAGAGATAAATAAAACAAAACCTATTTAATTAATGCATATTTGTAATGTCCAACAACTGTATATTTTCTAAGCTGACATATGTTTAATGTTTTTTTATATGAGAGAAAAAAAAACATTTTGTTAGATTTCTCACAAACAATAAAATGTTTAAAATTCTATATCTGTTTTTTTTTAGTTTTATGTTTTTGTATTGGATATAAGGCACTACCGTAGCAAGAATTTACTTCCAGGCGATATGTGAAAGCTTTGTGTCTTAGATGTATATGTGAATGAGTGTGTGTTAAACAATTTCATGGACATCTGTCATGCACAGTTAACTTTGCATTACTGCATTTAAAGTCATGGGCTTGCTCTTGGCCGGCAGTGATAAAGTAGCTGGCAGTTTTCGAAAAGCCACTGGATAACAGAGCATGAATCATAAAACACACTGCTGTGTAGCAATATCCAAGTTCATTCAATGCAATGGAACCATGCAGAGAACTTTTATTCCCAGCTAATTATGTGGAAACGTCTAAGACAATAAAGCATCTGGTGGTCTTTCTTTGCTGTTTCAATTTTTCTCAATATTGTGACAGGAGAAAGCATTGTATCTTTCCCAGGGTAGTTGCTGTGAAGAGGAGCAAAAGAAAGGGTCATAGAAGAGCAAATAGATGAATTTATAACTCATTTTATTTGTTCCTTTGCTATTGTTCCAGTCAGAACCCTCCAAACTCCTTTACTTCAGGAATGAATATTTTGAGACCACCATACTCTCTCCGCTCAGGCTGAAATGTAATTTTTTTGTTGTGTGTATGGATGCCACCCAAATGATCTATTATAATCCTTTGCATGTTTAAACTAGACACACATTCTTAGAGGCTCTAGATATTTTGCAAAATGAGAGCTAGACTTAATTAACACCTTAAGGACTAATTATGTTTTTTCCTTTTTTGCATTTAAGTACTAAAAGGTTTTTAAGAACTTTTGCTGTATTATTTTCAAGCATAATTTCAGCTTCTCTCATTTAGTTTAACCACGCAACTTATATATATATATATTTTTTTCAGGACAAGCAGGGCTTTCTTTTCAAAACGTATATATATATAGATAATGTATCATTTAAAATTAACAAGGTCTATAAAGACTAGGTCACATTTTTGTAGATGTAGCCAGGACAAAAAAAAAATTGGATCATGCCCATCTAATTTTTTAAAATTTTATTAAGTTTATTTATGTATTTAATTTTTTATTGAATTATTAGGCAGCAAAAAAATATTTTTAATGTTAAAAAATGCTTTTTATTTACTACAATGTTGTTCTTTGTCATTCTCTGACTCATGATCAGGTTGAGGAAGACAAAGGCAATGTTTACTGACACTGTCCATGGTCACGTACTTGTGGTTGGCTCTTCAAGCAATCACATGCATTAAAGTACCTGGCCATTACTTTTCTGACTGGGTCTCAGGGCAGCCAGCAGTGATCGTTGACAGTAGAGGAGGAAGTAATATTTAATGACCATTTGGCTAGCAGTAATATTACGTCATTCATCCTTAAAGGGTTAATTTTTAGGTCAGCAATGCACCGCAATTAACATGTGTAAATTTGCACCTAGGGCTGACCTTAGACAGGAACAAGGAGGTCCCCTAATTGACACTGCTTAACTCTCTCATGGCTTCTCTAACCAATTATTCTTGCCACTGGACCTGCAAATCCTGAGGGTAGCCATGATTCAACTTTTGAATTTTCAGTTTAACACAAGATGTCTGCCAACAATATACTGTATACTGATGTGTGAATATATTTTTATAGTGTGTGTGATATTGATTTTGTATGTATATCTTACCGATTTAAAGCTTGTTTATGCTTGCAACTTTGTAACCTTCAAAACTTTCATATCCATTCCTGTGTTGGGGGACTGATAATTGGTTCCACTCTTACTCCCTATTAGGAGCAGGATGGCTAACACCAGGAAGTTCCCAGGTATGCAGAACTAGGCTTTACATGGGTCTCAATTTGCCACCTCAAGGCATTATCTTTCTGGCGCCAATATGCTTTTGGTGTGCATTCGCATGAATTTTAACAAAATTTGCCAATTTCTTTAATTTATACGAATGTCTGAAAAGAGTCCAAAAGAGTGACCCCCAACAACACAAACGAAAACAAAGCAGAGCTCAGAATTTTCGTTTCTATTTTGTTGCTCTCACACACTTACTCTCTCTCTCACTACCTTGTCTATGTCGCTGTCTCCTTTTCCATGGCTCCGGCTTCTCACCTTCTTGGCCTTCTTCCTGGTGTTGTAATCAGGCCTCCCTGAGCACATCCATAAAGGGGTGGAGCCTTAGTGCACATCCTCTCCCTCAATTGGAAGAACAGGGGAGAGGCTGTCCCTGTGTGGAGCACCGTGGCCCTCCAAAGGCCAGAATACTGCGGACAGATTCACTTTTGCGGAAGCATTCCGGGAGGCTTGGTTAACAGAGCAGATAGCGGGGTAGAAGCAGACTATGAAAGAAGGGAGGAAAAAGTGGAACTGTGCAAAACATGGACACGGAAGTGGCCGGCAGAGAAGGTAGGGTGACATTGACAGTGACCATGAGATAGAGTTACTGAGAATTCTTCCAAAAGGCCTCTGTGATCACCAGCAGTCGGGATCAGAGTAAAAAGAGGGACTCATGAAAAAAATTTAAAAATAATTTTACAAAATTAGTTAAAAAAACATCTTAAAAATAAAAAAGTAAAATTTAAAAAAAACATATTTGCTCTGAAAAATACCCCTCGTCTTATAATCTAGGTCATCTCCTAATCAAATAGGGCCAGGCTGCTTACCGGTGCTTTGGTCACACAGTGTGCGAGCAGCGTCTCTTCTACAGGCCAAGAGAACAGGAACCTAGCAGAGTCATGTGAATGCACGTCACGTCACGTACCTCTGCTCCCCTCCTTCCCCTGGGGGCGGGACAAGAGAAGTTGCAGAGGGAAGAAGCCGGTCTCCTGCAGATATCTGCAGTTCAGGTAAGGGTTGGGGGAGGGTTTATGAGCAAGTATGAATGATTAAGGGAATGAATGAGTATTTAAATTTTTGTGAATGAGTGTGTGTGTGTGTATGCTAGCATGGCATAGGGAGGCTGTAATCACACTCCTATCATGCCCAGGTTCCAGCATGTACTGGCTGCCTGGGCATGATAGGAGTGTGATTGCTGTTCGCAATCATATAGGTATATATGCCTCCAGAAATGCCTTTTAACCCCCTATATGCCACTCTGCCCCATGATATGCCTTTTAACCCCCTATATGTCAGAGTGGCATATAGGGGTATAAGGCATATCATGGGGCAGAGTGGCATATAGGGGGTTAAAAGGCATATCATGGAGCACAGTGCATATAGGGGGTTATAAGGCATTTCTGGGCAGAGTGGCAGCCTGGGGGCAGATGTGCATAACGGGGGGCCAGGTTGGCAAATAAAAGGAAATAAAAACAAAAAATATTTTTCTCAATCATAGCTTTTATTAAATATGAAAAAATAGTTTACATGAATTAATATTTACTAGTAAAACTTTTTTCCCTATAGGCTAGTCTTATATTCAGATTTTGGGGGGTCATCTTATAATCGTGCACATACAGTACGCAAGTCCCAAGAGATGTCACATGATGATTATTATTATTATTATTATTTATACAGATCCATTATATTCTGCAGCTGTATACAATTTTACATATTGCTCTGCAGTGACCCTACTTTCCCATGGAAAGGATGGAAATGTACTGTGAACATATTATATAAATGTGTACTGCAGAAATAGGACCCCAAAGATATTTATTGTCTATGTTGTTATTTAGTTTAGTAGTGACAGGTCTGGGTCAACCATTAACTGTTGATCTTATAATGTCTTATTGTTTAACAGTAAAAAAATCATGATATTCTTGTGCAGGAACCAAGGCATGGAGACATAGAATTCTATCATGGGCATCAGCAGAATTGTCTTCCTAGAGAAGCTAACATAAAAGTGATAAATATCCTACTTAAAAGTAAAGTAAAATACTAAGTGTGATACTCTGCACTGCTTTTTTTTATGTGAACAAATGCATACATTTTATAAATGACTATGATTATGTAAATATATGTTGTTATTCTTTCACCATGGTGTCATAATTAGTTGTATAATATAGTAGAGTTATTTCTTCTCACTTAATCTGTGGGTGGGTGGCCATTTGCTTATTACTTTCAGTGGTTCATTTCAAGTATAGCCCCAGGCCAGTACAAAAGAGTTCTTCTCCATTATTACTAATGTGGTGTATCAGTATGTATTGCTGAATGGAATTACAAGCATAGCAGCATGATACCAATTAGCTAGCACTCAATACCGGCTGTGTAAACCGATTTACTACACAGAGGTTGTCAACCCAGCAGGACCATAGTAGAAGGTCAGATTTTTGTGATGTGGAGCAGCAGGGCTAATACATAATTCAGATTCCAAAGCATTGAACATTTCTAGTCACTCAATTCATTGTGCCACTTGCCCAAAATATTTAAATATTACAACTACTACCCTTGTATTCATCAAGAATCAAAAGACAGCACACAAAAAAAAAACAGGCATATGGGCATCCGTGTTTCTGTGTCTTTTTTTCCTGATGTTGCTCTCGCTCAGCAGGTTTGCATGGTGAGTGTATCACAGTGTTGTAGAGACTTAAAATACACACCAATGTGAATAAAAACCGTAGGAATTGGCTTATAAATGGTATTAATATTTATTCAAATGAAGAAGATTCTTTAAATACATACTTTCATTACATAAAGAATTATCAGTTTCTCAAAATGTTGCGTAAAAAATGTCTGCTATTTTCAATCTTCACCTCCGCGGACATAACCCAGTGGAAATGTCCGCTTAAATTCTCCAGTCATCGAAATCAAGTGCAGGCAAAAATGGAGGATCAGGGAGAGGATGTCACTCCAAGTGCCACCACATTGCCGCGATTTCAATTGAGAGTAAAATGACGGCGCTTTTGGTGGTGCACTCTCTCCTGATCGGGGAGAGGACATCCCTGCAAGTGCTGCCATTTTGGCGGAAGTTCTGCCAGGTTATGTCTGCGGAGATGTGGACAATGATAGAAGATTGGAGATAGAAAATTGAAGATAGAATAGAGAAGAGGGGGAGAAGATGAAAGATAGAAGATGAAGAAGCAGAAGAAGATGTGGAAGTTGTCCACAGAAGCGGAAGTGGTCGGCAGAGACGGTAGGGGAGCATTTAGAGAGAGTGAGAGAGAGTAAGAGTAAATGTGAGCACCAGGAAACTAATTTCCCAAATTAAAAATGCCCCCAAATTTGACCAAACCGAACGGGCAGGGAATGAAATTCGTTGCCACAAAATGAATTGGCCAAAAGCTAACCCAAAAATTTGTCAGAATTGTCTTTGGCCCATTTACACTATAAAAAAATAAATTATTTTAAAAAGTGTTAAATCTTACTGTAGTCTCAAAATGAGGTGAACTTTGTAAGGGTGGGTGAGGAGAAGGGACAAAACTTTGGGACCAGATAGATTACACAACTCTTCCTCTGCAATGGGGCATTTGCCCGAGGGCCCTCGGTAGCAAGGGGCCTCATTTGCAGAGTAATTTATATATGTACTGCACAGCATAAATTAAATAAAAGAGACAGATTTCAACACATGCATCAGTGGTGGCAGAGTCGGCTTCCTGATCTTGTCTTCTATAGTCAAATGTTATAGTCAGCAAGGGGGGAAGCTGCATAGCAGTCTGCTTGTAAGAAAAAGAGTTGATGCGTCAGGATCCCACAGTGAGCAACCTTTAGCTACAGTAATAGAGATAGGAAGAGTCTTAACACTTACCTGAATGCTCCCGACCAGCAAACTGCTAAAACGTTGGCTTTTGTAGAAGTGGTCACACTTGCTGATAATCAATTAACCAAGGGCATTTGTTTAGCAGAACATGTCTGCTACTTAGCATCTTAATTACTATGGAAGCAGTAAGGGTGTACTTAGTTTTTTACACATGGCTTCTCCATTTTGGCTTTTTTTTTAAATAAATCATAACACAGTGTACTATGTCGCGTGTTGTTGTTCATCTGAGGTTGCATTTACCTAATTTTCAGACCTGCTAAGGAGCATATGATTGTTATTATGTCCTGATAAAACCATAGAATTCAAAGAGGGTGTACTTTCTTTTTCACAGCACTGTATATCAGCATAACAGCACAAGGATAGAACTAACTTCTATGACATAGGTAAAGATTTTATATTGTCTTGTCTGATGGGTACTTGGTTGTGTGTGTACAGTATATTAGCTGTTATAACTTGAATGCAGTTTGCGGGACCAAGAATATGGTTTGCATGTTCCCCCTAGCTTTGTGTATGGCTCAATTTGCCTTCTTCATAACCCTCTTGTACTTAATATGGATTCATTGTAACAAAACAGTTTGTTATATTTGCAACTGCTTTAGCCCTTATTTGTTTAATTATTTTGATAATTTTGAAGGCCATCCATTGGTTTGCTTTAATCTACCTAACCAAGTGGTGATTAATTAAAGATTATGTTCACTATAAAGAGAGATTCTTACGTACATTCACTAAATACAAGGTTGAGCAGTTAGCACATCTTACATATATGCCCTGGGAGTTTCATATTTTACTAGCATTTTTCCCCCCCGTAAGCCATTAGTTTTATTTTGAAGAGAATGCTACATTGCTTATTACGGGTACTTTTGAGCATTGTTTGTTTTGTTGTTTTTTTTTTTGCACAAGAATACACTTTCTCCTTTTTATCTTTATTCATCTCTATGTAAAATCATCTTTTATTTGACCAAATCTGAGCAACAGAGAAGAATAAACTTTTTAATTAAAAAAAAAAACTACACGCAAATGTTGACATCATCACAGAATGTATCCATTATTATGTGGTCAAGGTATATTTTTCCTATAAATGATTATTGACTCCTTGCAGTTCTATAAGGCCTGCCAAGCCATTTCGCAGTTAAGTACATTTGCATGTTTTAAAGTGTGTGCATTTAGAGAGACCATCATCTGCCAGCAATCTGTCTTAGCCTCATGGGTGCACAGATTTTTATCTGCATCCCATGAGTAAACCCTCCCTTTGTAATCTAGCTGCCATCATCTAAGGGATATGTATCTATTGCTGTCTATTCCATTATATTATGATCTAAAAATATACAGGCAGGCAGTGATTAATGAACCTCCTGCTGCCACTTTACATACTGAAATCTAATCAATAATTAAAATAATTAAACTCAGTTTTGCCTGTAAAGCTGTTAGTTTTGCTACAATAGTTAATTTTATATGTTATTGTTTCGCAATATTGTGGCGTAAATTGGTATAGAGACCAATAAGATTACAAATACCATTATATATATATATATATATATATTATATATATATTTTATATATATTTATTTTTATATATATATATATATATATATATATATATAGACACACACCTCTGCATGATTTACGTCTACACATTATATTCAAATGTCTATACAATGTGTCAAAATCGAAATTTGTTAGTAGTATTAATATATACAAAGCTTGCATATATTGTAACAAATACCATGAATATACTAAAAAAATAACTTTTATCAGTGTTTTAAGGGGCAGACAAGCTTGGTGAGCCAGTCCAAAGTTCTTCAAACACTTTCACAAATAGGAGTAGGCAGATTCATGTACGGCAATGTTATGTTACCCCATGATAATATTGTGGCTACTGGCACTGCGTGTGAGCGGCTATAAGGCAGAGCTCCAGTCCAGGCAAAGTAATATGTTAGGTGAGATTGAATATGTGAAGTGAGGGGTGAGGTGTGATGGAGTGAGTATGTTTTAGTGTATTAATGTGTGTCTTCGTGTGAGTATGTATGGGTCTCTGTGTGTTATAGCGATTGTGTGCGGTAGAGTATGTTACTGGGTTTTTATCTCTGAAAACGATGTGCTACTGGAAAAATATGGCAGCTTCGGCATATGAATTACAGTATATGAAAACAGAGATTTAGTCTGGCATATATTATATTGATCTAGTATGCACCTTTACATGCATTGTATTTTTCTAACAAATTATTTTAAAACTAGTAACTGATTATATAATGGAGATCTAGCTCCATGTTCAGCTCTTTCTATATTAAGCATTATATTTGGGAATTCTAATGGTTCTTCCACTCCTCAGCCCTTCTGAATATAGCGGTTGTAATTCCATCTCTGTGCATTGTTAGTCTGTCTGATTTGCCCCCTGCCTCTCTTAAGTATTGTTTTACCATCGCAAAATATGTTTTTCTTTAGTATATATGAATTAATATAAAAGAACACATCATACCCTCAAACCCTTGATTGGTTTCAGATATGAAAGTAAACATTAATTAGACCTGCTCAAGGATGCCCTAGATGTTGACTCTTTTGACCCAGTTTAGGGCCCACTACACAAGATATTCGCTTTACAACACTTTAGCGTTTTCCCCGCCAATTCACTAATTATGAGGTGAAAACTTAACCAAAGTGCATAGAAGTAAATTGCTGGTGGTATCTGCCAGTGTTCATCAATAACAACCAAACTCAACCAAACTCAACAGTTATTGACAGGTTTTGCCATGTTAGCTGCTACTATGGATTTAGCATTGACTTTAAGTCTGTCATAGTTTTCACGTTATTGAACCTCTAATTAACCATTAGCATGTAAGTTTGGTCATGTTAGCAGCTGGTGGGCATCAAGTATTAAGTACAAAGCTACTTATGTGCTTTTTGGAGTCAGTCTACTAAATGGTTCGCAGGAGATTTGAACGCTATACATTATAAAAAGCAAACATCAATGAACTTCTCCAAAAATGGCTTAACAGTTAACCCTGTGTAATGCATAGATAAATCAGCGAGGACAGCTTTTTTATAAAAAATCTCCAGATATAAAAATAGGTTTATTACACATTGGTAACTTAAGAAAGGCTGTACTGAAAAAACTAAAATGTGACACTGTTGGAAATGGGTAAATACCATAAAAAATGCTACTTACTTCACTAACAACCCACGTAGTAGTAGATACTTACTGCAGAGGCAAAATTGGATCAAATTAACTATTTTCCTTATGTTATCATAACAGAGAGGCATACAAGGAAAGATTTTTGAGATATTCTTCTTCCTTTAGGTGGAAAAGGGGGTGGGAGGTATGGCAAATTTCTAGGTCAGGAAGCTGCAGGTGCAAGAGAGTCAACATGATGCAAGTTGAAAAAAAGAAACTAGGATTTATTATCCAAATGTCACGATGGTTTATTTAATAAATAAATATTTAAAAAAATTAAACAGGACTCCCCAGTTTAACCAAGGTGCTTATGGTTGTCCCCCTTATTCACCTACTGCACGGTGGTGATTAAATGAACATAGGCAAAGAAATCCTCTGGTATACACCCCTTACTCCCCCTGCTTTTGGACCTTATTCCATATTTCCCCTCATCCACCATCCATTGTCCACTGCTATGGGGAATTAGAGATAACTGTAAAACCCTTGGGGTTTAAAATATGGTAGAACCCTTGGGATTAAAAAACACATTAAAAAATGTTGGGTAGCATTCCAACCCCTGCCCATTGGGTGAGGGAACTAAAACAACATTGGGGAGACAGAGACCCCATCCTCTCCTTCCACCATTTCTCGGAATTGTTTAAAATACCTTCCAACCCCCCTCACATCTAATTCTCTCAGGTAGGGGAGGTGAGTTTTTGTGTCAGTGAGAGTGGACATTGAAAAAACACTCTCTACTCTTTTGGCATTCCAATAATGCAAAACCTGTAGGCAAAGGAAATCACTGCTCGTGATCCAGTGGTGATCAGCAAAGCTATCGATCCTTTTGCAAACCACATGTGTGAATCTTGGAAAATGGACCCAATATGACAATTGCGTATGTCATGTGTTTTAGCACTGTAGGGTGTCCCCTGTATTTTCTGTAATGTCATTGAGCTGTGAATACAAGTAGCCGGCACCTGCAAACAACTTGCAGATTTGGGGAACATGCAAGGGAATTTGTGTTAACCTTTACAAGTTAGGTCCTTAGTTAATAGACCCAAAAGAAAAGTGGGTATTTGAGAATTGGGATACATTGCAGAGGTGAGAGAAGATAAGGGCAATTTAGTGGCACAATGTAACGGTATGTGGTCCATTGTGAGAGACCAAAGGAGATGGTAAAGCATAACAGTTTAGAGTCAGCATGGGAAGGTAGATTGCCAGTGGGGATATTGAAGTTACTCAGGATTGGCGTGAGGATAGCAGAGGTGAGAAGGTGGGAAAGCCATGTGGCAATGTGATCAATACATTGGGATGAACAACCAGGGGGTCAGTAAATCAACAATACTCACATGCCAACCAATACTACCATTAACAAAATGTGTTTCTGTTATAATAGTTTGTCCCTTCAAGTAGTGCATTTCAGAGAGTATTCATTATATATATGTCTTTATTAATCCTTAAATTGGATTCTCTTTAAAATATGGTTTAGAAGCCATCTCAAGGATTGACATAGCCCACATCCCTGTTTTATGAGAGACTTAAAGGAGATAATATAATGGACTAATTTGCATTGTTCCCTTGGACAAATTAATTTATTTTCGGAATAATCAAGGCTACGGATCATAATAATGCAGTAGATGTAAAACGGTGGTATTGCAATACAATATAGGCTTTTATGTAAATGTCTAATAAATAGCCATGGGTGGCAGCTTTGCACTTAGGATATTAAAATCCTGGTTAAAATAGACCAATCATTGATTAAATCTATTCACATTTGACTAGCATTATAAGAATGCCACCCCAAAGAAGAACACCAAAACCATTTCTGGATTAAATATCAATTTAGATGAAGTCAGAGAAGAAGCAATCTGAAATTCATGAAGATCATGAGAACCAATTTTAGCAAATGAGCTCTTTTCTTCTGATTACTTCACATAATCAACTTTTAGCCTCCATTTTGTTTTTACAAAATGACACAATTTCCACTTTAGTCTTATATAAAATATAATACTTTTTTTCTCTAGACTGGTGAACTATGACTGTTTTAATGTAACTGGTTTTACACCATTATTTTCAATATACACATGGACTGAAATTTATGAAGTAAAAAATTCAGAAAGCTTGACCACCATTTCCTTGATCGTTTATGACTTTCTCTTTTTTTTTTTTCCCTTGACGTGTCTGTAACAAAAAAAACATTCTTGATGGACCCTCTTTTTTTTGCCTCTCCCCTAACTAAATGTGCACTTCATTAATGTAAATTGGGGGTTTAATGCCCTTGTTGAAATTCTGAAGAAAGTGCTGCAGCCTTGCGAAATGCTTAAGCATCATTGCAAATTAGATTAGGGACCAAGAAAGCCAGTAAAATTAGAATGATAATGGTTGATATGGCTTCCTGACAGGCATGACTATTCAAGGATCAATGGTATAAGAACGGCTTCTAGAGTCAAAGTGAAAGACAGAGACAAACATCAGACTACAGATGTGTCTTTTGCTAGCGCTTTCAATTAGTTTAATTTGGTAAATGGTAAGCTTTTGCAAGCTTTTTTTTTCCATGTTTTTTTTCTCGAATATGCTTTGGTTTAGATAAAAAAAGGAAAAATAGTTTTTTTTAAAGATCATGGTTGTACAACAGTGTATATGCGGATAAAACAGTATACACTTTTGTGTACGTTGCAAGTGACCTATAAATGGAAAGATGTATGTCTTATATATTATTAATCATTAGAACACATAAATATTATAGTATTTAAACAGCGAAAGATAAAGATTTAAGTAAAAAGGGGTTAAAGGTTCAGTGAAAATATGTTCTCAGTATCCAAATATAGATAGGAAATGAATAAAGACAAAATGACTTATGTTACAAAAATAAATAAATGATGCCCCCCCCCCAAATATATTTTGCCTGTGTAAATTTTAGCTTTTTCATTCGTAAACTTAACCCTTTTTCGGTTGCTCACAGCTGTCACTTCTCCAATCCTATAGATAAATGTACAATTTTCAACAGATAACATAATGGAATAAAAAGAAGACATTGAAAAAAAGTTGTATTCCTTCTAATATATTTGGATATACTGAAGATCCCATCCCAAGAAATGTAGCGATCTTACGGGGTAACTTTGTGCTCCTTTGGCTAAGGTTCATGCTAGATGTAGCCAATATTGAATTAATTGTCTGCAGGTTGCTAAACCCTGCTTTTGATAATCTGTCTATAACGTATTTAACAGATAGCTGCATTTTAACAGGATATCATATTGCTAACTGGATACTCATTTAATAAATAGCATGTTTTTTTAACAAAACTGTAAGTGGTCAGTAGCCAATATGAGGTTTGCAACCTAAACATTTCATATTTTAACAAGACTTATTCTCCAACTCTTCTTGGAAGGTAGTAAAGTTTGCCTTATCACAAGGACAAAACATGTTCTTATGTTTTATTCATAACCCAATGATTTTTTTCTCATCATAGTTAAGTATCCTCTATTATTCACTTGTAACCGCTTGCACATTGATGCGATCAAAGTCTATTTCTGAAAAAAAAAAAACAACTTAATGTATAATGACCTTCTATAAATAAATATAAGCATTATATTCTATGCATCATATCAATAAATAATCCTTGCCAAGGATTGTAATGGAACAAGCATTTTACACAGCAGTTATGATTTGGACGGATAGTGCCTTAGCTTTGAATTGTTACAATGTATTCAACAAATGCATTCCATCAACCAGAGGCATAGCACAAAGATATACGAGGTGACCATCACTCTGCATTTATCAGCTTGTTTATCTATGACCGAGGAGTCATAACATTTCCCCTACTGACACATTGTTTCGGGTGATTTATTTATTTTTGTATATATATATATATATATATATATATATATATAGCATGTCTTTTGTTAAGCTCATTTCTGCCATATGACTATATCTATTATTTTAAATCATCGGTAGTTACATGGAATGATTTTGCATATGGTCAACACAGTTGTAGATAGGTAGGTAGATACATTTAAGGTAAGCACAGATGTCATTTTTGTCCTTGGACCACAGATTTTTAACCCCTTAATGACAAAGCCTGTACATGTACGGGCTCAAAATGCATTGTTTTCAATGGGTTTTGGACCGGCCATTGTCCTTAAGGGGTTAATTATGTTCAGCCATCCACCGAGCCATCCGTTCTACTCATTTAGTAAAATATTCTTTGTTTGGATTTATAATAATAAGAGTGTCAATTGCAAACAAAAAATCGTGTATATAATTATTAGAACCCAATAAGGACGCTGGTTTGATATGTTTTTTCTTTATATACTTTTTCCTTTCGCCAGTGTTATATTTAATCGGAACCAATAGCTGTTTCCTACCAGCGAATGGATCATAAGGTGGGCATGATCTTTCAGTCACCCCTTACATGGAGTCTCACTTTCACTTACTCAGCTGTTAAAGCAGCTTAAATCCTCATAAGAACATTAACATTTGGGTACTAATGCTAGATTGACCTTTATTCATAAAGTGCAAATGGTTGGAAGTAGAACAGATTGGTTGCTAGCAATTGGCTTTCATGTGCTGTTAAGACTCTTTGATTTCTCTTTCCTTTCTTCCTTTAATCCAACATCTCGGACTTGAATACATTTGCTCTCTAAGTAAACAGGCCAGTTCAAGCCATGCCTTTGAAGGGAAGCTGGGAGGTGAACTTTTTAAAAGGTTTGCGTTTGGAATTAAACAAATTAAGAATGGGTTGAAACACCAGTGCTAAGTGGAGATCTGTGCAGACCTTTACACTGGTGCTCAATGCTCTTTTTACATTCGTGACTATTTATTCCAAATAGACTCTGTTCATTGAGGCTAAGAAAGCAAGGATTTATACTGACTCTTGAACTTTATACTTCATGATATTAACAAAAGAGAGTTCAATGAAAACACAATGAGGTGATGGTACAGTGTTCTCTCCGCCACCCAGGATGTACCTCTGAAAGCGTATTTATAAGAAATATCATTAGCAGGTAATTTGATATAATAAATAATACACAGATATCTGTTATTCTAATCTTAAAATAAAAAATCTAAAATTACAAGGAAAATGACAGTACTTCACAAACAGCTAACCAATATAATAACTCGATTCTTCTTTGTACCATAACCAAAGAATATAAATTCATTAATGTAATCATAAAAATATATATATAATTGTGGTATTGCGTTCTGGAGAATTTTTGTGGTGAAATAAATGTGTACTTATTTTGTTAATTTTTGGTTGGAAAAGAGATATTCCTTTGTTATTATTATTATATTATTATTATTATTATAATTTCTAATAAGTAGTTGCAACCTACCCTGCATAAAAATAATTTTACTTTCAAAAGCAACACGAGCAAATGTTTTTTTTCTGATTATATTTTCTTTTGTATTCAGCAATATTATTTTAAGAAATTACTGATGATGCCAATCAATATGTGATATATAATATATGTTAATAGGCAAATAAAATGACCAAGATATAAAAAATGTAAAGTGTGCATCTAGTTTTATTTTATTATCTATCTGAAGCACTATAAAATAATGGAATATTATTATTTATTGTTTTATATAGTGCCATGAGATTATGCAGCACTGTACAGAGGGTATACAAGACATAAAAATTATTATATAACATAACACGATGACATACAAAAACAACAGATGAGGAGGGCCCTGCTCAAATGAGCTTACAACCAAGAGGATTATATAGCATATGATTGCAAAGCACAACTCCCTTATACTAATATACGTCAATTAAATGATCATAATATTATAACGCATCAATGATATTCCTTAGATATTTCTTATTTATGTCAGTTCAACACATTTTACCAAGTACGTTTGCAACATTGGTGCTATGTATCTTTTTATTTATTTATTTTCTATCTATTAAATAAAATTTATATTTCTGATATGCAGAAATAAAATGTATATTTTTTTCAAGCAAAAGAAGACCACTTGTGGGATGTAAAAATGGGCAAAAATGTGACACATATATATATATATATATATATGTACATTTCGATTTAATATATGTTCTTTGCAGTTTATGGTATAATAAAAAGGTATACTAAGTGCAGTCATATAACAATAATTGCAGCAAGCAACCTTCGTAAAGAGAGTACATTTCAATCAAAATATAAAAATCAATGGGGGAACTGCATTTCGTACCTATTTTTCTATATCATTTCATTATAATATGGTTTTCAATTACCAATTGTTGCTCTCCCTTAAAAGAGTATAAAACAGTGTTGCTGACATTATAACTTTAAGGAGCAGAGGCACAGCATCTCTATCAGTGTTTCATATTTCAATTGCTCTTTTTATTTTCAATCCACCTAAACTAGCTTTCCTCCACTAAAGAACATGTTTGGGAGTCAAATATGAAGAATACCTGGTACATCACAGACCTGATATGCAGATTGATAAACCATTGCCAAGTTGTATTTCGCTGCCATTTTGGGAGTAAACATGGTACCTTGAAAGGCTCATAGTAGGGTCAAAACACTAGAAGCGTTTTAAATCCATAATTATTTAAACAGCCTTTATGTCTTTATTACACAGAAGTTATAGCAATATGTTATTGTGCAATACTGTGAAATATGTTTGCTTTCAAATAAAGACATTCTAATTAAATAACCCACTGGCATTATTCTTGCTAAAGTGACTGTGTTCTACTGAATTTGTAACATTTTTGTAAACCATTGAACAGCTCAAAAGTCCAATTAGCATCTTCAGATGGACCACCAAGTAGCATGTATAGAATTCCATTCAGGCAGAAAAAATGGAAAGTTGTCTCAGGATGCTAGGAACTGGCAGACAAGACATAGGGTCCAACCACATACAATGTCTAGCCCTGAAAGGTGCAATCCTGCTTAGTGGGTGGGAGAAACCCTCTTGATGGAAACTTGATGGAGCATCCAGTTCTATTCTAGGGAGAAGCATTGTTTTAGTTATCCAGAAGAGATCCCAAGCTACCAGTGCAGACTCACTGCAGATGTGGTCGTTTCACGTGCACGAACGCTCAAATAAAGTAAAGTGACTTTGTGATATAAAATGTCACAGAAGAGATGGATAAATATCCTGTGTTTGAATTTACAATAATAAGTAATAATATGTGATTCTGAAATTAAGAATACCGTAGATGGGTTCTAAGAACCCAAGTGGGACACTGGTTTGATGTTTTTTCTTTATGTGCTTTTCCTCTTCCTAATGTCACAGTCTATCTGAATTGACCGATGGATTTTCCTGTATATCTGGATAGCCTACATACTGTACGTCACTGAGACTACACATTTCCTTAAATACATGTTTTATTCTATAACTTGTTTAAAAAAGTATGATGCTGGCATTAATTCAAACTTTACGCAACTGCATTCTTTACACATATATCTATAGGTTATATTATAGCTGTATAAGCTTTGTAATACTATAAATGTTTTGTGCATCATGTAAACTTATGGATTAGAAATACAACCTTTAATAATCTTTTGTTTATCCATGCTAGATATGGCATATTATCTTTGATAATATGGGATGCCAATGGGACGCCAATAAATGTTGAGCAGTACTAACTTTATTGTTGAGCAGTCCTAACTGCGTCATCTGTAGTGAATGGTTTAAATGCAATCAATTTGTTAAATTTTATCAATTTAATCTCTTAAAAAATACTTTTTTTTCAGCCAGTCCCTAAGATAATATATGGCTAAAAAAACTAGGATATGAGTAAGACTGCATCAACAATTGTGTGAGTATAATAAATGTATACATTAAACCAGTAATAGATGGATATTTGTCATGTGCACATGACTCTGCAACGAATTCGGGACTTTGGCAGTCATTGAGCAGCATAGTGATAATACCCATAAGAACAGGGGATTTGGTAAAAGCCCCTTCTGTTTAATAAAGTGATTTGTTCCAGTAACAGTGATAATAAAATTGGCCACATGAAACAGGATTTTACAATAAGGGCCGGAATCCAATTTGCTGGGCTAGAACCATTACAATTTATCTTTGTGTTTACTCATTTGTTGAATTGCTACTAGTCTTTTTATGTGCAATTAATGGGATTAATAGCCCTCATGACCAAGAAAGCAGCATCAAGGAGCAAAAGTGCTTTCATTTGCATGTCAATTACATGATGGCCTCATCAGGAGGCAAGTAGTAAGCTATCCAGTGGCAAATGACCTGGTTTCTTTTCTTTTAGATAAGGACTGTATGACAAAGTCCTTCAGGGCTATAGTCTGACACAGACTCTCCAATTAGCACTTAACTAATTACCTTTTTGTATCCCTAACTAGCACGTTGTAAAGCTTACCACGCTTTATGGGTTCATTGTTAAGTTTTTTTCTTTAGATGGATATACTATTAAATTAGATGTCAAAACAGATATACTTATGTCATACACAAGTCTATATCTAGCAAGTGTTTATTGCTTTGATATGAATATTTAATGATGACCTCCAAAACTTATAATACACTTAAGTGTATTATTATACACTTAAAGGCAATAAAATAAATTATTTTTATGTCCATTTTCTTTGTGAAACTTTAAATCAGGGGTCATTTTGCCTTAAAAAAGGAGCATATGATCTTTGTGTATGATCTTTACCTTGCAAACATACGGTAATTAAAATATTTTTTAAGGAATATTAAATTAGTGATGCTAAAATCAGTGAAGGCAAAGCTTTTTCTAGCAAAAGTTGGGCTGTCGTCATTAGCTGTCACTGAACAATATGCATTAGATGCCACTCAGTGGATAATAAATCCAACCACCTATACTGTCTACATACATACTCTGGGCTGCCAAGGGACATCTTCCAAGCATAGGCTTGATCCTTCAGTCTTATAAGTCAGGAAGTGTACACCCTTAGCAACAGAGGGATTAAGGACACAGGACACCAGATGTGGATATAAAACATTTTGTTTATTCACAGCTTCCTCTAGCCTTTATATGCTACAAATCCCACATTGTCCAATCAGCTTTCCTTAAACATGCTCCATCTTTTGTTCATTAGGCCACCTTGCTAAGAAGGAATCTCCAACATCTGACACTTTGAAAGCTGTCAGGGAAGTGATTGATCTCCCCCCATTGTCAGCCATATACGTCATCACTCTCTGGCCTTCTACTTTTTCTGATAAACATATTGAGCATGTACAGTATATTAAACTATATATTATGCATTTAAAGATACAGTTGGTTTGTTCCTACATGTGTCCATTACATTGGATGCTACAATAAAAAGACCACTTTTGAAACTTGCAAGAAGAATATTTTTTTATATGGAGCAGTGCGTATTTTCAATTCAATGTCCCAACCTAAATTATGCCCCAAATACATTTGCACTCTAGTATTCATGTCTGAATCTTTAATTATAACAGGAACCTGGGCAAGCCTCCATAGTGGCCATTCATATCTGTTTCCAAACTCTCTTCATCGCTGGTGGTGTAGTATGATGGAGAGGTTTCTGTGCTGCCTAATGCTGGGTGCCGGGATATGATATCATACTGTGTAACAAGGCAACATTTAGTATACCGCAAGAAGAAATCACTAGCACAGCCAACTGGGGATGAATAAGCCCTGGCACTTTAAGGCCAGTGACCTCCAAATGATTTATGTGAGGCCACTGGCTGGATAGGCACGGCTGCACGTTACATATTTACAACCTTGCAGTTGCACATGTCCTGCTGATGCACTCACACTGACGGAGCCGATCTGCTGCTGGAATGGCAAGTATGCAGGCCTAACAGCCATTGGCCCACCAGACACATGCTGATGTGCCAGATGGCCAGTCCGGGCCTGAGTGTAACCATACCCTAGACAATGCAAGAATTCAGCGCATACTACCATTCATAATGGTATGAATGGTAGTACTATTCAAAACGCACAAATATTGGCCCACAATATCGATTGTACCCTGGGCAAACATTTGATTGAGACCTACCGCCCCCCACCCCATGCTCCCTAGCATTTAATCATTACCCCTCCACTCCAACACCAAAAGAAAAAAACACAAAAAAACAAAAGCATTTGCAAAAGCACTGACTGTAATTTAGGAGGAGACTGTCAGAGTCAGTGCAGTGTTCCCCCTTTTGACTTTAGAACAACATCCTCACACCACACAGCGGGAAAGGGAGGAACACAACACTATGCCGATCGCATAGCAAATGAATAGTGTGGGTTCAGCGAATGACCCAAAACGGACATGCAGGTTGTGATTAGGGCTGGCTTTAAGTGTTCAAGAGCCCCGTGGCTTCCACCATCATCACCCTCAGAGTTCCTTTGTCCCCTCCTTCACTCTGCCACATCTTTCTTTTTCTCTGTCATGTGGTTCAGGTATAGATCAAATAAACATCACATGGAAAAATAGCATTCCATAGCATTATAGTACAACCAAATAACACATAAACTCAGTGTTGTAGTTATAGATCAACTGAAAATCATAGATCAACTGAAAATCACATGTAAATTCAGTACTGACCTACCCAGATTGGATGCATAGAACATCTGTCCTCAAACAGCTTGTCTATGCCATCTTTGACCCCAACATTTATACATCCATGCTAACACACACATACTCAATCATACATACTTATTCACACTTGCTCTTGCACCAACCCCTACCTCACCTTCAGTTTTTTGGATGGTGCTCACACACTATGCAAGCTACTTCTCTTTTACTACCCAGGGGAAGTAGGAACGCAACAGGGTCATGTTACTTAATGTGACTCCACTGCGATCCAGCTTCCCCCAGGGAGGTAAAAAAGACACATGCGACTGTGGGCTCAAAGGGAAGCCTCTTTTGCTCTGCGTTAAAGACAGTCCTGAAATATGCACAACAAAAAAATATACAGAAAGGGCAAACAACCTAGAAAGCATAAAAGGCATACACATTTAGATTTTGGGTTGTTGCTAGAATAATAATGACCAATGTCACAAAGCAACAATTCAGCGCATACCCAATGAATACCATTCAAAAAACACCTATGACCCAAGTTTGTCAAGTTCTTTATAATTGCTGATGGGTGTATTGCTTACCAAGGAGCTGAATCAGTGAGATTGCACAGTGTTTAACCCAAAGAAACCTTCAAGCAATTTAAACCCTTCTCTGGACACCATTAAAGAGGCACCTCTGCGGCAGGTGGGGATGCTTTACCCTAAGGTTTGCTCAGAACCTGCAAATATACTCAGAAAAAAATACACAGAAAAGGGAAGGACACAATCTAAAAAGCATAAAAGGTCTACACATTTTGATTCCCATAGGTTCTGGATGCAGTTTGGTAAAATGTCAATTGTGAAAGATACGTTTCAACAAGGACATGTGAAAATATCTAGGGATTTGTAGATTGGATGGAATGTCCAATTTAAAAGAAATATCAATGTCCCCGGAGCACCTTGCATAGTCCTAAAAATCTGTTATCTAACTTTTTAGTGAGTTGGCATATTGGTATATTTTCAGAAGACACACAAACATAATCATTCAGATCAGGTTCTAAGCACCCCATAAGTCTAACTTAGTAAAGATAGTGGAACCACGCATTTGTTTGTATAGTTCAGATATCAACGGAAGTGGACAGTGATTTTATTGACTACTTGGTAGCCTGCTCTGACAGGGGAGGAGGAAGGATATATGAAGCATCAATCTCTGGTCTGGATAGAGGATATTTCTACCTTTAGGGGCATGGTACCTGGTAGTAAATCTATAGCATAGTTGTAAGGGTGATGTAGTGGCAAGGTCTCAGCCCATTGTTTAGAAAATACAATTTTTCTTGTAAGGATCTTTGTGAGGTTTCTGTAACATACCACCCACAGATGAACAAGTAGAGATGCACACTCTATGACATTTGGAACTCCATAATGCCACTTGTCCAGTCTCCCAATCTAGTTGAGGGTTATGCAATCTGAGCCATGGTAACTCCAAAATAACTTGTACGGTAGGACATTGTGTGACCTCTAGGATAACTTCTTCCTAAAGCCGGACCCCCACCGGCATACTTAGGAAAATGGTCTCATGTGTGACTTCACCACTGCTTATAGGTTTAACATTAAGGTATGTAATTTGAATCATATTTTGTTTGGGCCATAGGGGAATATCGTGTGAATTGGCCCGCTCTTTGTCAATGAAGACACCAGCAGCCCAAGCTCCCTCTTTTAGCCTTTCATCCTCGCTCTCTCTTGCATTCTATGTTCCATTTTGAGGAATCAAGCAATAAAACTCTCCAGATCGCTTGTCATTTCTTACGTTAAAGCATCCTTTAATCCATACATTAGTTCTTTGTGGAGGGCCCCAATAAGATCTTCCAAAAGCTCTACTGTTCTTACAACTGCCGACAAAAAGGCATATCAAGAATGTGTGAGCTAAGTGATACAGAACATGAATTAGCTAATGCAGGGGTGTCCAACCTGCGGCCCTCCAGCTGCTGCAGGACAACATCTCCCATACTCCGCTGCCAGGTCCTTACCTGAAAGAGCAGTATGGGAGATGTAGTCCTGCAGCAGCTGGAGGGCCGCAGGTTGGACACCACTGAGCTAATGTTTTATTAATCAGGGAAATCACAAATCTTAAGTTAGTTGATGATCTGTTTGATAAAGGCTGATGAACTCTCCTTGAATACTGCTGTTCTTATCAGCTATTGACAGAAAGAAACAAGCATGTCAAGTACCTGTTAACTAATTGACAGCGAAAGTTAATTAATTAATTGTATGCTAAAAATGAACTAATTATTTTTTTTTTCATTAACGACAATAACATCATGTACATTCAGATTTGTCCTTAGTGGAGGGGTTAAGCAATTTACTCCTATAATAGCAGTCATTACCTGTCCAAAAAGGAGAGTCGTAACAATCTCCCTACTCTTGTTAGTATTGTTTCGGAAAGGTCCCCTTTTTGTAATGATGTAGTTAACAGCTTATAGAAATCAAGAAGTCTGATCTTATAGCGAGCTGGAAATGTACTTTACAGCCTATTACACCATTTCCTGGCATATCTTTATAAATTTGAGTTTGATATATTCAAAATACTTTGACAATTGAATTTAATGAATAATTTTTCATGTTAGTTGGCTTCCAATGTATCATCTCATCACTGCACAATGGATTTTTAATGAAAATGCAACTTTTCTTTCATGAAAATGATCGACTTTCAACATCTGATGGCTTTTTTGTTGTAATCAGCGAGGCTGGTGTCTGAATATTTAATGACAGATCATTTACCTACATTTTTATTAAACTTGGCTAGAAAAATACTCATTAAAGAACACTAATGACAGCGCTCACTCATTCCCTATAAAAATGGCTACTGCAGACTAAGTTATTATGTCGCCTTTGTCATTAAGTAAAGTAGTCATTCACAATTATGTGGTTTTGGAGTTACATGAATTTTAATATTTCTACTTTTAACTTGCACATCAAGCTCCTTTGCAGCAATCTATGAAAAAGTATATAGCCAGCAATGTCATCCCAGGTTGACAACATTTTATGGAACAAAATTATGAAGGTTGCAATGGATGAACATTCATGCCTTTCAATGGAACACTTCTAGAGATTCATGTGTGCTCTTCAGCCTGAATCAGAGGTTAGTGTGCATGAAAGAAATGGGAAACCTAAACCTATACAACACTGAGTATGGCATCAGATGACCCAGTACCTTCTATTTAAAAAAATAGTTGTGCTAAAGTTGTGTTATAATGCCTGTATAAAGGCATTATACTTGGATCATATTATATCATATTATTATCATATTCCACATGCGTGACATTGGTATCAACCTGAAATGTGTAATTTCTTCTTTGTGCTGAAGTTTCCACTGGGTTAGGCAAATTAATAAAATTATTAAAAGGCATTCACTCTCGTTCGCATCTGCAATGACAAAACCCGGCGGGAAATTCCACCCTTCCGCTCCCTGATCCTCCAATCATCTAAAGCACCATCATTTCACACTTGAAATGAGGGCAATATGGCGGCCTGTCCAGTGATGTCCTTTTCACCGGAAGTGCTGCCATTTTGGCAAAAGATCTCCTTGGGTTATGTCCGCAGACACGCAGACGAAGATAAAAACCAGAAGATAGAAGATACAAGATGAAGAAGAAGATGCGGAAGTGGTCAGCAGAACAGGAAGTAGTCAGCTGAGAAGTGAGGGAAACATTTAGAGAGCGTGAGAGAGTGAACGAGAATGAGAGTGTCGGAATGCTTGCTGGATAGGTAGGGAGCGTAGAGCAGGGTAGCACCAGATGGAAGGAATAAGCCAAAGACAATGTCCGAGAGATCAGGGCAGGCAGCGAAGGAGCAATAACGAGAAACAAGCCGAAGTCAAATACCGGGAGGTCAAACACAAAAAGGCAGGATAAATGGGGAATGGCACAGAGCAGAACAAGAGGCACTAGAAGCTCAATAACTAAGCTCAGACTGGAGGATGAGCTGGGTTTTTATATCCTACAGGCCAGGTTCCTCCCACTGACTCACAGGTGTTACCACCTTCACCTGTGGGCATATGTAATCCCCATCATGGGGTTAATTAAGGCTTAATTTTGTCTGCCCTGCACTACCGTGCGGGGGACAGCAGATGGCACATGAGGCCGGGATCGTGCGGGAGCACGCCTCGCAGCAATCGCTGTGAGCGGCCGAAACGGCGTGGGGGCGCGCCTCGCGGCAACTGCCACGGGCGGCTGTGATGGCCGAATGATCCACCACGTGGTTGGTGGCACGGGAGGCACCGTAGGCGGACGGGGACGCAGTCCGCCCCACAACGGAGCACAGCGTCCAGCCGAAGACCCCGGTAAGGGGTATGATGAGGGGCTGTGGGCCTGACAGAGAGTGTGATAGAGTAAGTCGGATTGTGAGAGTGAATGTGAGAACAATTTTCGTTTCCCCTGATGTCAGAATTCGAAGTAGCTTAATTAGGGTTTTTTTGCCTTCTTTTGGATCAAGAATAGGAAGGTTAGGTAGAAGGGTTGAACTTGATGGTCTTTTTTTCAACCTTATGAACTATGTAAGTTCAACCACTCCACAGAACATGTTTTCACTTTCTAGGATCGTACAGATAGTAACTCCATCTCTCTGGCACTGAAAGGGATAAAGATTCATAGCAACTGCAAAACAACTCTTCTACCGTAATAGGATAAATGGAAAAGAAGCTGATGTGCTAGTATAGATAAAAGCAACCTGTTAAGCATCATTGTCTGAATTAGCAGTGACCCAAGCAGTGCTATTATCTGCATCTAGATATTAGTAGAGAAAACTGATGGACCTTTGAGCCAGGTTTTTTTGACCTATCCCATCTTTGTCAGTTTCAGAAAAACCTGTGCATTCATTTTCTTATTTTTCTTGGCAAGTGTTCTAACTTTAAAGTAGAGAGATTGAAGTAGAAAGGATTTTATGGCACAACTCCTTTTTTACAGATCAATAGTCCTTGTCTCTGTTAAACCATTCAAGCATTTGATATTGAGTCTTGATGGCATTAAGATCACTTTTTTATATTAATATCAACTATGTCCAAAGTGATAGAATGATTAAATCCCTTCTTAATTCATAAGTATTTAACGAGGTTCTAGACACATCTCTGATGGAATGCACCCTTTCCAACCACAGTAATATCCACACAATGACATACACATGAAGGAATTCTGTAGAAGGCAAACATAACTAGGAGATTTTAAAGATGTTAATATACATTGAACAGAGGTTATTTTTCTCTTGGTAGTTAAATAAAACATCAAAATGTGGCTGTACTACATGAGTAATGGGAATCCTTGCCACCAATTTTATTCTCGTTATCTTTCTTAAACATCGAATGGTGAAGTTCTTTTGAGAATTCTCTTTCAGAGGAATATCAGTCAAATCTTGGATTGAACTGTTTTCTGGGCCTAGACAGTATTATAACATAAAACTAAAAATGTCTTAGCTATGCAATATTGTGAATAAAGCTGAGAGAAAAAGGTACATCTCTGAAAATGCAAAATTAAATTCTGTCCTGGGGAAATCCCATGAAAACATAATTGTTTCCGATAATGTATAGACCAATGCTTCTGTGGTAGTTACTGAATAACAAAGCCAAAAGGCTATCGCCTCATGGTTACTCCCATGAACACATTCATTTACTGTAAATAAAATAAAACATTGGACTAAAGGACATCCATTTGTCACACCCCCTTTGTGTCACCCCCCCTTTGTGTCTTGCCCACTGAAGTCATGTGAGCAGATTATACACATGACCTGCATTGATGTCGCCCTTTGTCCTTTCCTTCACTGTGCTACACCTCCCCCCATGTAGTTCAGGTATAGATCAAATAAACATCACATGGAAACACTATCACTATCTCTCCCAGTCTCCTTATTTGTCCCCTTCCCTTTCCATCTTTCTCCCATTATCTCGTCTCCTCTTTCTCTTTATAGCCTATTTCTATCTCTCCCTTTTTTATCTCTCATTGTCTCTCTTTATCTCCCTACCTTTTTTTCTTTATTTCTACTCTCTCTCTTTTCTCCCAACCTCTCATTTTTCTTTATTCTCCCAATCTATCTCCTTTGTCCCCTATCTGTCATTGTTTCTCTCTTTTCTCTTTATCTCATCTCTCCCTTTTCTTCATATCTCACACTTTTTGTAATATTGCAACCCATTTTCCCCACCCTTTTTTTTTCATTATCTCCTCTTCTCACTATATCTCTCTCTCTCCTCATTATCTCTCCCTAAAGCTTTCTCTTTATTGGTCCATTTTTCCTATTTGGTGCTGGTACTGTGAGTGAATAAACCATCATAAAACTACTCAGGGTACAGACTGCCTTCACTCTCTGTGCCTTGAGTCCTTCAGTAATGGTACTTTTTGTTTGTTGTTATCCACCGTTCAAGAAGGGTAGGAGCAGTAGATGCAATAAGCTAAATTATTTGCCAATGAAATAAACACTGTTAGTAAGTCAGCACAGAATTGCGTACCATGCTGTGAATTTTGGATTGTTTCTCATTGAATTATATGATTAACATTTGCTGTACTCTATGTACTGCAAATTATCCTGCTATGTAGACCACAAAGATAACATTATGATCACTGACAGGTGAAGTGAATAACTCTGATAATCTTGTTATCATGGCACCTGTCAGTGGGTGGGATATATTAAGTAGCAAGTAAACATTTTGTCCTCAAAATTAATTAGTCTTTCCTGCTTCTAACACATCAAATAGAGGTCTGACTATAAGACTAAGACCCAGATCCCCAGCAGCGCTGCAGAGGACCTGGATCCTCCTCCATGGCAGCCAGTGGATGTGCGCAGACCACCTCCACTGCTGCCGGCACTTCTGCAAGGGCTTCTATGACGGTGGGCCGGTGTGTTAGGACCTTCCGTTGCATCACCATAGAAGCCCCGGCGAAGTACAGGCCAGCAGCAGTGGAGGTTGTCTAAGGCATATCTGGAGAGCAGAGTAGTAAATAGGGGTATAAGGCATATCTGGGCGCGGAGTGGCATAGGGCAGGCAAAGTGGCATTTCAGGGAGGCAGAGTGGCATCTTAAGGAGTATAAAGCATATCTCGGGGGCAGAAAAATATTTTTTCTCAATCGTAGTTTTTATTAAATATGAATAATAGTTTACTTGTGAATTAATATTTACTAATAAAGTTTTTTCTTATAGGCTAGTCTTATATTCAGACTTTTTTTCTTTTTCTAAATTAATATTCAAATTTTGGTTCCTATATTTAACTGCTTAGAGTTCCCTTTAAAATGTAGGATTACAGAGAGAGAATGAGGTCCTGGATTGGCATCATCACAGTAATGCAAAATCATCAACATTGACATTAATGTGATTCTGGAAAATCAGAAAAAAATATCCTCTTGAGCCCAATATTACTATTTAAGGCCATTTACTACCTTCCTTTTATTATATTAATTATACCTTAGACTAAACAGT
Source organism: Spea multiplicata (assembly GCA_009364415.1). Classification (NCBI taxonomy): domain Eukaryota; kingdom Metazoa; phylum Chordata; class Amphibia; order Anura; family Pelobatidae; genus Spea; species Spea multiplicata. Next base: position 28,038,928 of record VKOC01000001.1, read on the forward strand.
GTTTGCTTTGTTGGTTTCCTTTTCTGTGTTTTCCCCAAACATGTAAACATGTTTTTTGATGGGCATATTCATTTTTATTTTATTTGGATGTGTTGTCATTGTGAAAAGGGTTAAATGCATATTGTGCTTTATTTTTATTTTCGATTCACTTGTGTGCTTTGGCAAGAATGAATAGTCCACGCTGGGAAGGAATCAATTGTAAAAAGTGGAATTAGTTATTCTAAATCATGCTGCTGTGGTCGAAGGGAGCTCTTCTAAAAATCATTAAACAATCATGTATTCCTATTGATTTATTCAAAATACCTTCAGGGAAAGCAGATTAAACACAAGGTAAAGGAAGCTAATGCAGATTAAATGGATGAAGGATGGGCCAATAGTTCCCAAGGTAGTTTTTGTACTAATGAGAGGAAAATTATATGTACACTATTACCAGGATAAAAGGGTCTATTAGAGGCCTTTCACTTGACATATTTATGTATTTCAAAAACTAAGTAGCACAGTGAATTAGGTTTACTCTGGACATTTGTTAATTTTATTGCATCTCAAAGTGATAAACAGGCTCTTTTGTTGAGGGCAACATGTCGCTGTGTTCCCAAAGCCCAGTCAGCTTAACATGATGCCGAAGCCAAAGCAGCCCAGAGGATGACAGCCATTAGTAAGCAAAGCACAACGTGTTCCCGTATTTCATTGCTGTTCATGAAAGTGCATACGAGTAAGGATGTGTTGCCTTTCTGGATGAAGCAAGGAGAAAACATCAGTCTTCTAGTGGAAAGATTTTGAGCTTCCTTTATTTTTTTTTTATAGTAATGGGAACGTTAGATTACATTCACATACATGGGCGCTATTTTCTTTAGTAAGTTTGCTGATGTACTGCTTTTAATAATTTATTTTGAATACAGCTAGCTCAGCCAGGTTCAACAATAGGAGAGGAAGGCAAGCAGGAGCCAAGACAGCTTAAGCTTTGGTATTTTGGCCCTCTTATGTATCCATATGGATCCATACAAGGATTTTCAGTATACTATGGGCAAATATGGCTTTGATTGATCATGGCCCAATGAGCCTCAAGAGCTCACCCGCTATAGATAGATAGATAGCTTCATTGATCTACATGGATAGATGCATTATGACGATGTCACTTCAAGGTTACATATGAAGACAACCATGTCAAACTTGTGTGTCAAATCTTAAAGAGGAGTTATTATTAGGGGATGCTTAGAATTTTGTGAGTTGCATTTGAGGACAGACAAGTTGGAAGTTGAATATCAAAAGTCTGATTGAGACAAATTTTAAAAGTGCAGACACTCACATTAGCTCATATATTAATGAATAGACAAGCTTGTGACTTGTCTAGTCACATGACAGCGCATAAGACTTAAGTAGTGCCATTCAAGTTAACCTTTAACTTGGTTTACAACTTGACCTTTGCGAAATACACTCCATTACTAAACATTTAAAAGTCCCGGACAACCACAGTGAATATTCAGTTTTTATACAGAAGAAAACGGCTTTATGTAGTGCTGGTTATCCGAGTCCACCCTATTTTAAGAGTAAATATTAGGGTGAGATCTAGCATGTAAATCAATGCAGTAAACTTTCATGATCCATCCCATCAACTGGAGCCAGCTGTATTTTTTGGTTGTTTGTGTGTTCACTGTTCCAATGTAGTGTTGTACTCCTGTTAACGTAAATACAGGTGGACAGCAAGCTCTTGTTTTCACAGTTTTTTGCTTGGTTTATGACCAGTTTGCTTAAGACAAAGAAAGGGTTGGGTAGGACTAACATTTAGCTCCTAGCACTGGTCACTCTTCCCTCCTGTTATCCAGTTGCTGTGTTCATTATTAGTAATCATGTTCTTTTCTTCCATAAAAGGGGTTATTTTTATATGACAATATGAGTTGTTTCTGTATGGTATCAAGCAATGTCACCGAAGGCAAGGCTATGACAAAGTAAACCAATAGTCATACTAAAGAGCCTTATTTTTAGTATAGTTCAGAAATCAGGTCTTGGCAAAAATAAGCTGAACTCACCCGTAAGACCTTAAAAATATGTCCTATTTCCTTAATGCTTTTGAAGAGTGTGTTAATATTTATCTTCGTGTGTTAACATTGAAAAGTTACTATTAATGGTTCCATTAATCAAAGTGGAGTATAGCAAATTAACACATTCAATAACTGCAAAGACAAGATCATTTGTTGCTTTTTGAAATCTTTCTGTGGTACCAGTATCTGTGCTGAAAATGCACTATTCTTGTTCATCTCACATTCTCTTGGAAAACATTCAAAGTATTCTTAAGTAAACACTATCCAGTTTGAAGACTGTTTTCCTTTTAAGCTGGCCAAAATGTAAGTAGAGACACTTTGGATTCATCATAAACTATTCCAGCCTTCATGACAACCTTTGTAAAAGTTCAACTTGTCAACCTACAAAATAAAGTCTTATAACTCCAGAAATTTTGTTGGCCATTTTTATTTTTTATTAAGCAATCAAAAGTAATAAATACTGCCTTCAATCATCATAAAACACATCTGTATAAGAATCAGGTATAAGTTACACAAGAAATGTTATTTACAGAACATATGAGCGACTGTACCAGCAATTCATGTTAGTGATTAAACCAATATGATTGTGGCATCTTTGATGAAGGCTGCAAAACCAAAATGTACTTTATTGGTGAAGTTTGGTGGGGTTTCCCCTTATAATGCTGCGTGAAATCACTATTACAAATTCCAACTGAACTCTCCCCTTTGCAGCATGTAAAAAAATTGGTGCCCTATGTGTAGGACTCTCTTTTCCTACTACTATCTTAATGTATTGTTAATGTTATTGTCAATTTTGTAGATTGTCAAGTTTACTGTTATTGTTAATTTTTACGTTCTCTATTGTAATAGAGCATCTTAATCTGCGTAAGTGCTATTAATAATATGTAATGTAATATAAAATATATTGAATGGGATCCAAATACGGTACTTCAGAATTTTCAGACCTCTTAGGAAATCTAAGCCCTCATGTTGAGAATGCATGCATTAATAATAATTAAAAACATTTTTGTATCGTTGTTTCACACTAGGAACCAATAAATTGCAGCCAGCATGAATAATGTTACCGTCAATGTTTTACTCTAAGACCGTAGTAAGAATCTACAGTAGATACACATGACTGGGACAATAGACAGTACAATCTTGCAGTTTACTTTTTGCAAGAACCAGCTGTGCAAGCCAATCCTTTCAAACAGGGTACACAACACACAAAAGACATTACTACTATACATCAGCAATTAGAATTTACCTTTAAGGGGTCATCTATAAAAAGCTTTTTTTTGGCAAAGCATCCATAAGAGTCAGAGAATTCAAAGAATTTCTAAACTGATGCCCCCCTTACAAATAAAAAAAGTAGTCAAGATGCTAAATGGTTATAACAAAAGCTTAGTTGATGGTCACAAGTTCACCCACCACACGGTACCTCTACACCTGGTTTAAAAAAAAGGCTGTGAATTTATACAAATATTATCACTTTGGCATAGAAACTATCCTTTCAGCATTTAGAGTATCATATGTAAAGGTTTTTCTTGGATTCCCAGTTCACATTATATGTTTGTGGATTTAACGTTATAGAAAGTTATGAAAAGAGAACAGTCCAAAGTTTTCCATATAGTTCTCGTTACCTTCCTAACTCTATTCATGTGTTGCACTCCTTGTCTTTCATGGTCTGTAGCAATTTATAAAAAGCTTTAAAAAATTCCTGAATCTTAAATGTTTGTCCAGTGAACAACTATTTCCTGAGGTTGATTATAAGCCTTTTAGACTCAACATGTTGAAGCTCTGGGTTCTTTATTAAACAATTATGTGATATAATGAAGTATATGGAGAACTGGCGCAGGCTAGGAGTCTAGGTCATCGTAAGCACAGCTGTGAAATAATTTGATGCCTCTATTGACATTAATGCTGTGCGTACTTTACATTCAATGAAGAAAGGAATTACACAAGGAAATATAATATTGATATTTGCGGGTAATAGAGAGAAAAACATAAATGAAATATTTCTATACATTAAGGCACAAATAATGCACCTCTTTTTGATTATCAGCATTTAACATTTCATACTCTTGTGCATTTTATCATAGTGTCTCCGTCAGTAAATCAAACTTCAAAATTGGCCCTAGCTGGCACTCAGAGGGAAATTAAATACACACAAATACTACCCCATGAAATCATTTTCACAAATACATCTCTGCTTGGTTTGATACCAAAGAGCAGGCTCCACTTTCAGAAGAAGAGGAAAGATAGATCTGACTCAGGGCTTGATCTGCTTCTAAGAAAAGAGAGCTCAACCCAAGCTGAGAAACTGACCGGGCTTACCGGCCTTAATGGTAAGGATGAGCCAGATGTGTCCCTGAGTACCACCAATACCTGGTAGGCTTTGTCTGGCTTTGCTCTGGATTCTCATTTTTTGTAATCAAATGAGACAACAAGCAAGGGTGGAGTTGGAGATAGCCTCCAGCCTAAAACAACTAACTTGACATCAAACAATGTTTTTACAAACATTTTTACTATGTTGCTGACCAAAGAGGAGAATTTAAATACTGTAGTCTGTTTTAAAATTCTACAAGATTCTGTTTATTGATTGGCTCATTTCTAAGCCTTAAAATAAAATGGAGGTGCATAAAGTAATCATGATATAGTCTTGCCATAACACAAAATGTCTGTTTTTGTTAGCAAAAAAAAAAATAGCTTGCAAAAGAGTAGGACATAGATCGATGTTTAACCCCACTTTCTTATATCCTTAAAGAATCAGCATTCTAGGCCACTATAACACTCCATATACATCCCATCTTCAAATGTTGCCTTCCGTGTTACAGATATGTCTCATAATTTATGCAAGATCAATAAATACAACATGTTCTAAAATACTATAAATATTGTATTTTATATTACTACAGAAAAAAATGAAAAACTGTAGTACACCTCATGGTTTCTGCTAATCCCATGTGTATGTTCCAGCTAATTTCTCTGTTGTACCTGGATCGCAGACAGTTTGCTGAAGGTCTTACGCTTGATCTTTCTTCTGCTATTTTTTCCCTTATTTGTTGACAAAAGCAAATTGATGGGATAAAGGCGAGAAGCATTTGGCCGAGAAATTCTGACCCTTTTCATGATTGAATATGACTAAGAAAACACAGGATATAACAGCGGTAGTAGAGATGATAGATTATTGTAATGAACATCGAATAGGCCTCTTGCCATGTTTATATGATAATGAATTTTACAGGGATAAGGGCAATTTCGCTGCTTTTCAAGCTAAAGGGAGCCCCTCTTTTGTTTGAGGTGTAAATAAATGGTGGTTCATTAGCAAAGTACATATTGCATTAAGGACGTTATATAAGAGCAGGAGATGTTAATATTTAATTTGAGTTTGCACAATCTGGGATGCTTGCTTAAGCTTTCCGTTCACAGGCGTTTCAGACTGCTGAGCTATGTTATATTCTGTCTTCCTTGTCCATAGATCTATCTTTAAACACACACACACGCACACGCAAGCCAAACTATCGATCGTTAAAATGCCGAACATGAGCTGAAAGTGGACCTTGTTAAATATAGTTCTGGGCAGATCAAGTGAAGTATCACTACCTCTTCCCTTGGCTCAGAGGTTTCCTGCTTCCTTTATTAATTTGGCACTTTCATATTGTACTTCTGTGAACTCTGCCATTAGAGAAGTTGACACGAGTGTCAAATGGAGTTTAACACCCCTTCGGAATTAATTCCATTAAAACCCACTTACATTTACAACTCTTGTCTCTCGTTTTAAAGCCCTAATAAGTCACACTACTCTGGAGGTGAAAGTGGCGGAATCCCAGATAATACTCAATACAAGATCAGCTATTACCGTTATAAAAGAATATCTGAATACAGCAATAACCACAAGGACATAACTTTGAATAATCTAAAAAGCATCGGTGGCCGTGGGCATGGGTTTTTTATGGGTCACTATGGTGTTAATGGTCACTTTCATATCAAGAGTGTGATGTTCCTAGCACTTTAACCCTGGTGCTATTTTAAAAACATGTTTAAAAAAATAACAGCGGCTATAATAGTCCATTTTTGCTTGAATCCTTAGAAGGACACTATTATGACAATTTATATTTTCCCTTTAACTTTAAAGACAACATTCGTTTTTACATAACTTTTGGTTTGCTTACTTTCTTCAATATCTCAATTTACTCAATAGCCACTTAGGGACAAGATGGCGTATGAATAGCCTCAACGAATAAATGGCTGACTTCGAAATCATTAAAGGTTGCAATTGGTATTTCTGTTCGTTCTGATTTCTTGGGCTATTCTGCCGCCATCAATGGACAATATACTCAAAAAATCACAGAGTTATATAATAATAATGGAAGAAAAAAATAAGCAGCTCTGTACCTCCTTTTTTGTTATATTGCCCTTTTTGTTTGCTGTAAATACAAGCACTAACTAAATCTATTAGCCCTTAATAAACAAAGGCATACATACATATACTTTACAATTACATTAGTATGTAACACTTCACGGCAATAATACAATAATGAGGCTGCTGATTTAAATAGTACTTTGGTCTGTTTAAAAAACATGGAGCCTATAGTCGAAGTTGAGGCCTTTTACTGTACCAAAGTAGAAAAAGATGTAGTTACATAAGCTCTCAGGCCCTCAGAAGTCTCTTCTTCCTAATGTATCAAGCATTCTTTTCTCTTAAGCTCATACGACTACCTTTCAAAAACACAATAGATCTAAATAGTATTGAAATATGACCATCACTTTTATATTTATCTATTATGTATTTTAACAGATTTGTTTAGAACTACACACTGTGTGACATTTTTTTATTATTTTTGCACAAGTAATGATTCATTACTATAGATTGTTCATATCATATCTGTTTAGCTGCGACACTATTGGTGTGTGTTTGGAGCAAAGGTTGAACCTTTTACCTGTATTTTTTTGATGAAATAAAAATTATTTATATTTTATAATTAATTATTTTTTTAAAAAAAATTATTACACTGCTAAAGCTGGAAGCCAGCTGGGGTTCATGTGTTTTTTTTGGTTATTTTTCTGTAATTTTCTCCTAAATAATAAATTTCTGTCTATTCTATTCTATGTCAAGTATCACACAGAAGATGAAACAGTAAAGTGCACGGATCAATGCAGGGGCGAATTGGTGTGAAAAGAGCAGATTTTTTGATTATACTATATCACATACTAGGGGTTTTGTGTGTCTGAGACCGGGGAAAAATAATATGGGTTATCTAACTTATCTCATTATACAAACAATAATTTTCCGCTTCATTTACATCTGTTTGTTTAGTTAGGGATCTCATCTATTATTAGCCAGCCACATATGTCCATATTTGAACAATGATGAACTTGTACAAGCGGTAATTAAGTCATGGCCCATTAACCTGATAACATATCAAACAACAGGATCATTGTAATCAGTGTTTGCAGAAATGGCTGTAGAGAACAAGATATGAGTGTGTAATTTCTTGTAAACAAAGTGATACACAATGTAACCTCTGTGTATTAGGAAAGATAGTAGCTTATCAGGAAAAAAATATGAAAATCAAATACTTTAAACATAACAAAGACAAAAAACAAAACATTTTATATTCTTAAAATAAGCTTAAAATAAAATGTGGGTATGGTCCAACCCTCTCTGGTGATCGTTTTTAGCAGATAATTGTATTATCTCCTTGGTTGTGTATTATTCATAACTAATGATCGTAATAGCGGTTTACAGCAGCAGTAAATCACAGCTCTGTTACAATTAGCTTTGCTAATTTAGTTCACTAAAGGGATTCGTCCCCCACCTCTCAAAAGGACTTTGAAATTGTAGAAAACATAAGGTTGCAAGTGATTATGTTTCAGTACAGATTATTATAATTATTAGTATTATTATTTTTATTATCACTTTAGATGCATAATATGAACCTACTGAATTATTTAGCTTAGCATACAACATGAAAGTGGATATTCAAATGTTACTAAGTTTCTATTATTTATATTGATTGTTATTAAGTTGTTAGTTTTACTCCTACAGGGTAGGATAGATATGTGCCTTTTGGCAGAAGTGATAAAAGTTAATATAATGAGAGAATTAAAGCTTATATTGAATATACAAATGGGTTTTCATAACTTAACACACGGCCAAGAACCAACACAGGGTTCTTGGATGTCTTGGAGAGTCAAGATTTGTTCTGTCTAAACAAAACAGGGAAGATACACAATTTCTTTGAAAGGTATAATATATAAAGCCCCCAATGCAAAATTAATGTTTGGATGATCTCTTCCATGTGTTGATGGTTATGTCAGGTGGATCAAACACCACTTAATGTTTTTTTTGTACAGACTTCATCTGCATAATGATATTAACAATCTAGAGCCGGTTTAGAGAAGGGCTACTAAAATGGTAAATGATTTTCAGGAAAAAAATCCTGGAAACATCGGGAAAGACTAAAGCATATCAATATGTATAGCTTTAAAGGGAGAAGGATGTCATAGAATCATTTCAATACATTGATTCAGCAAAGTGTAAGAGGGAAGTATATTTCAAAGGAGGAGAAATGTTAGCCTGAGAGGGTTTAGATGTAATGTTGAGAAGTTTAACTTACAAAGAAGGTGGTAGATATCGGAAACAGCTCCCCAGCAGAAGTAGTAAAGGCCCGTACGTTGAGGGAATTTACACTAATAGGATAGGCATATAACTATCCTGAATTGAAGAGAGGACCAAATACCCAATAAGGTTTAAATTCTTTATAGCAGGAAAAATGGGCTAACTCGATTTTTTGAATGGTTCTTATCTAGATTCCATGTTAGATCATTAGATTCCATGTTTCTATGTCTAATTTTAGCGTCTATATAAGAATATTTAGCATAGCGTTTTGTTTTTTTTCCTGTGAAGCAGGTACATCACTAACCTCAGGGGTTAATGAAAAGCATCTGTAAGTGAACAGGATGGTTCCAATTACCTCCCATTGAACCTTTGTTTGGCATATGAATTGCAAATGACTTCATTTATCCTGCAAGCCATTCCAAAGTATGTTGTGGCTGATGATTTCATTCCCAATCACATTACATTGTTGATTTAAGTGACATTTACTGATCCTCTAGTTCTAGTTCCTTGCCGGAAATTCTAAATCTATTAAGGTTAAATGTGAACAATGATTATGTTTATAATATTTACACCATCGTAGCCTTATCTTCAAAGCTGCCATCTAACTGTTTTAGTGTAGTTTAGATTTTATTATCGGTTTTGAAATGTTAATATGTATTTGTGTTGTATTTAATAGGAAAATGTTTATTTATCTGCTTTGGCATGCTTATCCTTTTTTTCTAGTTAATGAAGTTCGAAAACAACACAATTTTATAATGTACACAAATTATGCAATTTTACTGACCCATAATAAAAAGAAAAAAGCACTGGTATGTCCAAGTGAAATAAGTATGGTCATATTTTATATTCTTACTGTAAATTCAGAGCTCTTTTTATTCTGTATAACATATAGTTATAGTAGAACACCATCATGTCACACAAAATGATACTTCTGAAAGTGTAGTCCTTGGTGTTGTCTGGCTGGAAACTTTAGTCCATAGAAATGACACATATTCAAGTAAGGATTGGAAAGGTGCGGGTGGGGCAATTGCTGATCTGATTTGAAGAATTAAGTGACGGAGGCGTGTAGTTACACACATGTGATCAGATTCTCTTTCTGTTTATCATTTCCCTTTCTTTTTTACCTCTTTATTCTCTTTAGCACCTCACCTTTCTCTTTATCTCTCATCTTCCGTCTCATTCCCCTTTCTCTTTATCTTTCTTTTCTCCACTTTTTCTTTATCATTCCTCCTCTTTACCTTACTTTTTCCTACCTCTCCCCTTTCTGTATATCTCCCCTCCTCTTTTTCTCTCGTTCTCTTTCTCACTCCCCTTTCTCTATTACTCTCTTCATTTCCTCTCATTCTCATTATATCTCCTCTTTTTATTTATCTCAACTTTACCATTTCTCTTTATCTATCTTCTGATTTCACTTTATCTCCCTCGTTTTCTCCCTATCTTCCCCACTTCTCATTATCTTTACCTCATTATCCTTTCTACTATTATTGTATTCTATGAATATTCGCCCATATCCGTGTTCGTTTTGGGTGAATATTTGCATACGCTCTTCATATCTATATTTTTGTCTTTATTTTCTGCCGGTTTTCTAGCCTGTCCTAAGTCATCCATATTATAGCAAGGGTTAAAATGGGAATCCAAAAGGGAGAAAAAGCTAATAGTGTGAGAAAAAAGCACGCCTAGCACTCTATCCCGAAAAAACTAATAGCGTGTGAAAAATAAATCCCTAACACTCTAACCCGATACCACCCCAAAAAGTGCATTCTATTTTGTGTGTTTTTTATGTCAAATTAGCTCTAAAACACATCTACAGTCTTGTTTCATTGCTTGGACTCAATGTTTGCCTAAGGATTCACATACTTTTTCCACAGAACACAGTCTTTAGGTGGGCTTTATTTTTCTTTTGGGCTGGTTTCATATTTCTGGGTCATATTGATAAACTTGCCCTAGAGCTCAATGATGCCAGCCATACCCCTCCTTACACTAAGTACAAATATTGTGTGCAACATCTGTCATGGTCAGATTGACCCGCTCATTTGGAGTACATTTGAGATGAGTTTTGTGAGCAAGGCAACAGTTCTCAAAGGTTCTTCAGGTGGCAGTCACATAACCATAGATAGATAATCATTTAACTGTAACATTTTCCTGTGTCTTTGTTCCTAATTATGAATGACCTTCTAAATTGTAACTCTCCAGACAATTAATTGTTGAAGGGTGCACTACTTTTTAGGATGCCCAGAATGGTTCCTGAAAATGTTTATTATCTCCTGACATATAATTATAGTAAATAGATCCTCAGGACCAAGACTAATTTACTTTTGCTCATGTAAGGCAGGCCACACTGGTTATTGGACAAAACTGGGCTTGCAGTCATTGGCACCGACCACATACATTTATTGCTGCTTGTGGAGAAGATTGCTCTTTTATTGTGTGGTCACAAGCTTAATGCACACGGCCACATGTTGTAAAAGTGTAAAAGCACAATGTACGATTGCATGTTTCCAGTGACTTTACAGCGCCAGGGCTGGTTTTCATCTTTAGCCCATTTTCTTTTATTGCAGTAGTAACATAGGGACATTTGACTTTATTTGGGGCATATATTTATTACATGCCATGCTTTGTCAAACGTGAAGCAATCATTGCCATTTTCTGATCCAAGAAGCTTCCAAGTCGCAAGGACAATAACTAAGTGATATAAAATATGGTAGGCGTAACCCTTTAAGTAAAAATTGGAACACAAGCTACTGGTAAGTAGATTTATTAATTTGACAATTTGCTTTTCTTTTTTAATTCCATCCTCTCATACAACTCTGGATTTTATCTAAATGAATATGATAAACTAGGTGGCGTGAGAGGGTTCCCTCAACAACCACTTGACTATTTGTTCCATAAATGTATTCACACAATTTATTAGGCCTAATGCAGGTTGCTGTCTCCTGCTTCAGTAATGGAATAACATTATATAATACTATCTCTGAGGTAGCACTTTCGCTAATGGCTGCTTTACAATAGATATGTAGATGTAATTTACTCTACTGGATTTAACACATTTGTATCTAAATGCATTTGATTCTTTTTCTGTTGAGATTTCCTAGAAATAATTATTCAATCATATAAAACTTTCCCTCTTCTGGAAACACTTAATTGTCATGTGACACAAAAGCAGACATGGATAAGTCATAGAAGTTGCCATAGAAAATGAAAAAGACCCTTAAATGTTCTGTATTGTTTCTTTGCTCAGCATACTAGAGAGTGCAATTAATGTTTTGTCTATGTGGACTTTTTTCCCCACGAAGACGAACACGAAGAGTTGGCCGACGCCAAAGTCTAATTTTTATCATATATATTGTACCTTATTCTCCTCATGTTTAGTGTACCCATAAAATAATATATATTGGGTTTTTTTTTCAAGGGCAGAAAAGGATTTCTCTTTATACCACTTTTTAGGGTTTCATTTAGTATGAAATAAATGTTAAAAAATGCCAAATCTGGGCACCTATCTTTACAAATTTAAGGACCTCATTGATCTCTCTTGGAATTGGTTTGTGAACCTTATGATGTCATGGTTTAATAGGACTGACAACCCTGACAGAGAATAATCAAAGTTTTTGGGGGGCATTTTTGGGGGGTTATTCTGATTTGACCTACACCGGATCAGTCTCCTTACAACCTGATCTTCCATATAACTGCTTGGAAATGTCCCCAGAATGTCCCCGACATACTGTCACTATTAATGTCCAGAGCACAATGCCCCTGGACTTCAGAAAGTCTGCTGGATAATGTATGAATCTGGGTTTGGTGGATGCCAAAGGGTAAGGGATGAAGTAGATGTGGGGACTTGCAATCTTTAAATCTTCAACCAATTAGTGAAATACCCAATGCAGCTGTGCATGTATCTTAGCATAATTGTATCACTATCTTTTCCTAAAATAATGGGGATAACGGCAGCCACGAACAAGCCATTATGGCAAATATCTGGTGGGTTGCTGGCTGACAACACCACATATGTCCGGCCAGGCACTATGTGAGCATTAAAATCATGGCGTGCACTCACGTCACATTTATTTCATCAGACAGCCGCTGGCTGGCCAGGGCTGCCCCATCATTGCCGGAGTCAGACCCATAGTATATTTTTGCTAACTTTGCTCCAGAATCACTTTGCATACGTGTAGCTCCTATTGGTCTCAGGATCTATCACAAGCAATTTAACAGCAGTCTTCCAATAGATAGCATTTTTTTAAAAAAAAAATACTTTTAAAAATATATGATAAAGATATTTTAGTTAAAATTCATTAAGTAAATTTGAATGGAGTTGCTTTACCTGCTGTGTAACCATAATGTTTAAATAGAGTTTCTACTGAAAACCCTATATCTTCCCATATTTGACTCTTAAATTATGACAGAAATGTGACAAATGGCTGAAAATGTGAAATGCAAAAACACGTGTCAGACTTCTGACACTGTGGGGTATTGTTTTGCAAGGTACTACTTAGAGTCAGTCGCTATAAATGCTATAAAGGTAAAAACCATTTACTTTTGTCTATTGAGTAAGTATTTACTGCTCTATGGAGCCTTAGTACAATTCCCTGTTGAATGCAGAATGAGATGTACTATTATGGCCTTAAAAACACGTGACCGAAATGACCGCTAGGATGTAATAGGTTGTCCACGCTATTTTGCATCAACAGGGAGATTTCCCTGACAACCATGATTCTCTCATGTTAGCAGGAGGTAAGTGCCATTACACTGTTAGTGTTTAAATGCTCAAACTTAAGTTGTGTAAATGCTTGGTAAAGCATCAGTCAGTATAGGGTAGACCCTGTTGGGGTCTATGATTACTCCCTCAGCAACACCAATCACACATACTGTGATCAGGAAAGCAAGGCTGCACGATCACTGCATGATTAGCACATAGGGATATCATAGTGAGAAGAGGGAGAAACAAAAGTTTCTCTCTCTTAAAATAATAATAAAACAAATTAAAATAGAAACAAACAAACAAAAATAAAAGACAAAAATCACTGCCTGATGTACTGTACAATAATTATTTTTAATTCTAATATTTTTTAATTCTAATATATTTATAACTTAAATGTCTGAGATATTTAGTGTAGCTATATACAGAGATAGATGGGGATAGAGAGAGAACTTTTCACATGTAATATATAGAATATAGTAAGCAAAGTTCCATGTAACCATTTTCTGATGCAGTTAATCTTATCAAAAAGAACAAGAAGAATACGGCAATGTCATGGCAATTATATATTTAATTCACAACTTGGGTAAATAACCTTGAAAGATGTTCCTGTCCCTAGAAATTGTTTTCAATTCAACTCTAAAATGTTTTTATTACCACCATTCCAACGCGGAGTGTGCACTTAGAGTGAAGATTGTCATGCGAGACTCACCCTGCATGCTCCTAATGTGTGCTGATTGGAATTATTAACTAGCAGAAACAGCCCGATGCTTCATTATGATGCTTTTTTATACACTATCACTTGAGGCCGCAAGCTGTCATGTCCCTGTTTAAAGTGTCATGTCACAATCCCCTTAAACCGTTTGTTTAATCAGTTCATAGACTTCCCGTTATTTCCTACAACTATGCGCTGAAAAGCCGCAGCAATTAGCTAATGAAAATATGTGCTATCTGTAGAAATAAGAGAGACACTCTTACTTCTCAGAGGAAGGACCACGTCAATCTTCTGAATAGTTTGTACATGCCATATGTTCTTCTATGCATAATATCAACAATGTCCCAAAAAACATGCAACAAATTAACCCATACAGACATATTTATGTAGGATATACATGAAGCGGAAATAAAATGGGTAGTTAGTGGTTGAGTTATGGTTGAAAATAGTGTATTTTACTATCCTCCTGTCTACAAACATAGATGCTTGTGCAGGGCCGGCCTTTGGGGTGTGCGACCTGTGCGACCGCACAGGGCGCCAC